>CM068869.1:612500-923153 GCA_035149815.1 Branchiostoma lanceolatum
CTCAGTATACCCCACTTTCTGTCTGTCTCCCTCCATTCCTCCTTCTGTCACCTTTACTCTGTGGATTCATAAGTCCATCCGTACAACTACATCTTGCATCTGTCTATCCATGTCTATACCCATCTCTTTTTTATCCCTTTGTTTTTCTTCCAAAATATCTCGTCGTGATATCGGAACATTGATAATGTTAATCATTAACTAGTATTGATTCGCTACGCGATATGTTACAGGTCAACCTGTGGTCCGTGCACATGGACCCTCAGCTGTTCCCGGAGCCAAACCAGTTCAAACCGGAACGTTTCCTGGACCATGACGGAAACTTCGTCAAACACGAGGCGCTCATCCCGTTTTCTGTAGGTGAGTCAGCGGGTAACAGTGTATCCATCTACCTTTACGTAGAGCCCATACGGTGTACTATATCCGTGGAGGGGATAGTATCCATGTGTGCGTTTATATTGTTTACGAAAACAATTGGAATTGTAAGGAACAGGTAACCTCAGGCGTCATGGCTTGCTTTTTTTGTACCGCTCTCTAACTGTATCTATTTCATCGGTACTGGTACACTGACTAAATTTTGCTAGAACAGCAAATAACAAACGCAGCAAAATTGGACGTAATAAACTTTTTGGTTATTTAACCCAAACCCTCGCATACTAGTATCATAGGTATCACAGACGTCAATCCTTAAGTCTTTTGAAGGAGTCTTGTTACGTCTTAGTATTGAGACATCACAATGCTGTTTACCATACTTGTTGACCATGTTTTCCCTAGGCCACCGCATGTGCCTTGGTGAACAGTTGGCCAAGATGGAGCTCTTCATGCTGTTCGTCTCCATGATGCAGCGTTTCACCTTCCACCTGCCAGAGGGCGCACCTAAGCCGTCCATGGTGGGAGGGTTGGGCGGTGTCGTGAATACGCCTTTCCCCTTTGAATTGTGCGCCGTCCCACGTGGCTAGCTTCAACAGAAATGTCAATAAAATACAGATAGGTCAAGAGAATGCCATTATCTGTCAGAATAGAATAGAATTAATGATTCAGATGACATTGCTCTTGTAGTCAACTCATGTTCATCATTAGTCCAGGGTGTTATCACTCCTTTGGAGAGACCCCTCCCTTGCCAGACTCCAAGCTTTTCTATTTTTAGCGGTTCTTGGCCATGTAGGGCCCAGGTGTTTCAACTCATGTCACTCAGACACAAACACTTACTGATACGTTTTGGAGAAAATTTACAGATCATAGCTTACCCTTTGTCTCCAAGCTTGAACAATGCTTCTCTGTGACAGGAACGATGCAGAATATTTGCAAAACCTCAATCATTCTCCCCTCACAGCTACACGCTGATATAGACCCTCTTCGTTGATAGCCTGTGTAACGCAAACTCAATTAGAAATTGAGTTAAGCTAGGTATTGAGTTATATCAATTTTTCTCCACACCATTTATCTTTTATCTAAAAGTTAAAGCCACAGTAAGTGAGGTCATGTAAGTCAATGTTTTATTTCACCACAATTGTAATAGAATAAATAATCAAATCTTTATTGTCACAACAAAAGTACTGGGACGTCAAAGATCGCGTGTAGCCGTTCAAAGTACCCACTTACTGCACATCGCAAGGCGTATTAC
Source organism: Branchiostoma lanceolatum (assembly GCA_035149815.1). Classification (NCBI taxonomy): domain Eukaryota; kingdom Metazoa; phylum Chordata; class Leptocardii; order Amphioxiformes; family Branchiostomatidae; genus Branchiostoma; species Branchiostoma lanceolatum. The sequence goes on from CM068869.1 coordinate 614,122, forward strand.
ATTTATCAAAGTGCCAACTATATCTACTTGTGCATTCTTGTCCCAAGGGTCCATGGCACGACGGACAAGCTTTCTTCATACTAATTCCCAATGAATAATTTTTTTTTTTTCACCCTTGGTAAAGAAAATTTATCAAATTGAAAAAATAGTGTTAGACTACTGATGTAAAATTGCCTAGCGGATTATGTAAATACAACTTATTCGTTGTTTAATCGTTTTCCTTTCATTCTAAACAGTTCAAGTAGTAATAAATATACGGCCGATTATGACTTCGAAGTGTTAACAATGGGGTCTAAAGAAAATAGAATAAGGTCTGTATACGCCATGGTTTGTCCAACCAGGGATTGTAGGTTGAGGTAGGATGACCTTAGCCTCTACCAGGCCAAGGGTACTCCGCTATGCAGGGAAGTTCAATAGGCGACCAACGGAGCCTGTGGGGAGTCGGCCTCAAGAAAGGGTATCAAATTAACACCCGTTGGTCGCCTATTGAACTTCCCTGCATAGCGGACTACCCTTGGCATACTATTCACTCTATTTGGCCAATTTCTACTATTTTCCCAGCGATCAGCGGAGCCTGGTAGAGGCTAGGACGACCTGCTAGTATTTCCTTTGATTTCCGTTGTGGTGCTCTGCCTTTCCGCGGAGCGTCGCAAGTAGGCATTGAAGACACATACATCACCTTTTTAGTGACGCCCAGAGGTTGGAGCATTTAAGAAATGTTCTATTGAGTATGGAACTCAATCCGACGGAATTGATTCCTTTTTGTCACAGTAGAACGTTGTTTAACTGTATTGTATTTTCCGTGAATAGTTTCATCAGGTTGATAAGTCACTGAATAAAAAGACTCTTTTTACACAACCAGGAGATTTATTCCACCGACGTTTCGGTGGCCATCAGTCACCTTCTTCCAAATTTACATAATGATGAGATGCATTCCCAAATCTCATTATTATGTATAACCTGTGCTGCATTACTTTGTGAACCAGTCAGAATTGCCTTGAGGAAGGTGACAGATGGTCACCGAAACGTCGATGGAATAAATCTCTTGGTTGTGTAAAAAGAGTCTTTTTATTGGTACTGTATTTTTCCCCTGTCCACAGTGGCACAATGAACAGCAGAAGCAGGCGTCTCTTTAACTGTTCAGTTCGGTAGACGGCTAGAAAGTGTTACCAGTAACTGAAATTGGATAAGATACGGAGATTTCTTCCAGACTTTTCCAGTGACATCCACCACTTTTCTTCAACATCACTTGAATGAAACGCATGTCAGAACAAGAAAATACTGCTCTTAACGTTGTATTATCAAGTAAACATGTCTGTCCGGACAGCTAGCTATTAGCAAGTGTCGTGTCTTATGGTCACTTGCAAAGGGCGTTTTATGTATTTCTTGATAACGTATATTTCCACCTACAGAACCGTTACTTTTTCTATCGTCAAAGAACTAACAACAAAGAAAATGTCTCATAGATATATGTATAACCTCTCAGATAGTCCCGTGCAACAAACAACAAGTTCAACATCAAACATCGGTACACATTTTTCACAAGGCAACATATACCAACTGGGACATGTACAGTACTAGTGACCGTTTGCCCACCTTCCGTTCCCACCAACCTGAATGAATGTTCAATATTCCAAGTATGAAAAAAGGGTCACAAAATTTCAATTTTGGTCGCTGTACGGTCATGGCGATACTCTTAATTATCGCCAACATTAAGACATCCACAGCATATGTTTCGAAGAACTTTCCTATGCGGACCCCAAAAATAACGATCCAATATGGCGGGCAGAAAAGCCTTCTCATCTTGGAACAAGCGGAGCACTAAAAAAAAAACTGTTAAATACTTAAGACTTCCTGCGTGTTTCGTGTTTATAATTGCTTGGACAATGTATCCAGGACGTCACATAAGTTCATAACCCCTTTTACACTGCGTATCAGACTCGGATGAGTTCGGGTGAGTTCGGTTGAGTTCGGTTGAGGTGATTAGAGATAACGCGCCCAAAACGTTCCGCTGCCAGATTTTCCCAAATTCTATCTGACAACCTTTATTGTAGCTTGTAGACGTTATCTGCTCAATAGATTTAACAACGAAATAAAAGCTAGGGTTAGTTAATATCTGTTCAGTAGGTGTACCCACAAAATAAAGCTAGTGTTATCCAATATCCGTAATTTCCCCCGGGTGTCTAAAACAGTCTGACCTGTTTCTGTCAAAGGCTCCACATAAATCATTCAATATAATAAAACTATGAGGTCTCGTTTTCTCTCTATCGAAACACTGTAGTGCATTAAAGTCACGTTTTCAAACCGGGGCCCGGCCGGGCTGTTTGCGTGAACGAAAGTTAAACAATTCATATCGATAATGTACACAAATCTTGCTCATGGTTAATCTTTGCAATTTTCTTTGTATTTTGTTGTCTTTTATTTCATATTTAATGTTCCCGCAGAGCCCCGGGTTGGGAACTAATCTTGGCATCATCGCCGCATCTCCGGCCTTCCCCAATATGTCTTCAGAGGATCTTTATCGTCTCGCTAGAGGAAAACAATTAATCACTGGTTTGGCCTACATAGCAAATTGGCCTTTTTTAAAGAAGTTTGTGAACTAGATATGCTTTCACACAACATATCATGGCAATATAAACTTTTTATCGTTTAAGAACACTTATCAGATCTTTTTGTACGATTTGGAGTCAGATACAATTATTCTTGTCTTAACGGGTTTATAAACTAGAGATGTTTTATAAAACATGTCATGATAATATGAACTTTATATATTTTCAGTTTGACTTCATATCATATGCAATGCTCCGCCAGTATTTACAATTCAATACTTTATATTCCACAACACCGTATGATAAAAGTACACGTTCAGGATCTATCCATCAGCCGTGGTACAAATCTATCTTGACCATCTTTGTTTATGGCAATTTACCACTACCCTGCTGCGCTGTTGTAAAATGAACCCTCCTGTCCACGGTGACAAAATGAATTGTCGATACGGAACTCCATAACGCCATGATCAATAATGGCACTGTCGCTCCAAACAACTCACCGAGTGAGAAATCAGAGATACATCGGTGCAGAGGTCCGAACATAACGGAGGTCACCGGCAAACATTGTATCCTCCAGATCACTGTCGTCACCACAGTGGGCCGCCAGGGTTGATAATCCTTCGGTCGTAAGATTGTAACAGGGGTCAGAATGGGAAGTGCTCCCTGTCCTTATTTGTCTTACATTTAATTTGTGATAACCTGCCCGGATACCTGGTAAATTACATTGAGACCCAGATTCAGAATCGAGTCTATTGATTCGCACTCACTGGAAATCATTCAATAGTTCACCAGGAGAAGTAACTTGCAAACTTTTTATTGCTGCACAAAAAAAGTACCTTTTAACATCATTCAACTCGATGTACATCAAAACAAAAGTGATTCTCCCTGATTGAAGCAGGCACTAATAGGACGCTTGTCTTGGCAGAATCGCTCTCTACGGAATATAAACCGTCAGCTTTATATTTTTTTCCTTAGGCTGCAATATAAGTTCATGAGGTCAATGAAAAAGTGCACGCTGTTCTTATATGCCTTACATGATAAACTACATGACATATCAGTCAAGAAAATAACATACTGACCTAGATTCAGAAGCATATTGTTGAATTTGAACCTATATATCATTGGAGAGTTCATAAGAAGGAGTAACCGGCTTATTTTCAATTTCTGTACAAATTTCTATTTTTTCTGAAACATATACAGTATACCAAATAACATGAAAATCTGTCATTCCTTCCTTCAGTTATTCTCCTTGGAAGATTTTTACAAATACGCCATTGCAGTTCCAGTGAAGAAATACCAGGGGACTCAAAATTGACCTTGACCGTTCTCCTCCCAGCACCTACCCACATACTAACTATCATAACAATCCATCCGCACGTTCTTCAGTTATGCTGATTTTAAGCGTCCGGTGACACAAAGTTACACACAGGATAACACACATACAAACGCCATTCAAAACAATATATATAGAGATAACTAAGTAATCATCACAGGCAAACGTGCGCATACATCGCGAAAAGATTGCCCTATGCTGAAGCAACTTTCTTGATCGATTTTCTGGAATGGATAACATCAAAGTAGATCAATGATCTTCAATGTGCATTTTGTTATCTTTGAACTTATCATGTCTAGCCTGCTGGCATATGTTGAATAAATGTATTTGATGAGTACCATGAAATTAGGTTAAAGATATTCATTGTTTATTCAGTAATCGTCACTGAAGAATACAAAAAGCCTTTACCGTGGAATATCGTCATCGCAAAGGCAGACTGTCCTTCCTAATAAAATGTCTTGTAATGTAATAACTCTAAGCTCTTTACAAGCGTAAAGCAGCGTCTATTATCTAATTTGTAATGCTCTAATTCAGACCAAGATCTTTGGCCTTTGGCGCAATTCAGTCCCTATGGGCTATTATCTTTCGAATAGATTTCTTTTATCAAATAAGTAAGAAATACCCTTGGGTCACTAGGAACTATTCAATAAAAATGTTGACACTTGGAAGAGACGTCTTAGAGATTTGTGGCGAATGATATTCGGTTAAAGAAAAAGCAAACTTGACCTTTCTCTCAGAATCGTAGTGTTTTGATTTGCAGTATACCGTCCTCAACAGACTGTGTTGTTTTCCTCTTCCCGTAAACCAAAAATGGCATAGATTTTTCGAGTCGTTATTCCAGTCAACATTTGTCCTTTGCAACATAAACTTCATTCACTCGTGGTCTCCATGACCAAAATTAGAGTCAACGTCGCATGTAATAAGCTAGCATTTAACTAACGTTCGAACAACACGGAGGTGCAATACAGTTCAAAGAAAATTGTGCACAATTCGGAATTATGTTATGCAACATAATCATAACTAGACTTCCACGACCCCATACCTTCAGATGGACGGCACAAGGGTCCCAAAGACAGTGCTGTACAGCGAAATCTCCACTGGGAACCGCCCCAGAGGGAGACCTAAGCTGAGGTACAAGGATATATGCAAAGCTACGCTCCAAAATTTCTCTATCTGCAAAGACAACTGGGAAAATATAACAGAGGACAGATGTAGATGGAGAGCTGCAGTGCACACCGGCACCAGAGTGACTGACTGTAGCTGAAAAACCGACCGAAAGCTGTCTACCGTCTCCTGAGACGAAAAGAGCCAAAGACTTAACTTCCGAATACTGCGTGAATGAAATCCCCATCATTTAGCATTTAGGAGTTATAGTATTTTACATGAATAATGTAGATTAGGTACCATTTGCATAATTGATATTTATCGATATTCCTCTCTTTCTCAGTTACCTATGTCACGTGTTTGAGAGTCCTATAATGGAGTGGAGTGGATTTATGATCTTTTCTCTAGCATAAACAGTTTACAAGCTTGTCAATCATCACTTAAGCTATCTTCATACCAAATACCGTGACGATCCGTCAACTCTTTCTTGAGTTTGAAACGAAATCGGCTCCTGAAGTTCCAAACCTACACAGCATACACTCCCTTCCAAGAGGTATTTACCACTAAAAAACAATGACAAGAGCATTAATTTTCCAGAGCACGAGATTTCAGACCCGGAAGTTCCGCTACAGTACCTTAGCAAGCCACTAGGGGGCCCAAAATCTAATCATATCGAGGTCTCAAGAAGACCTACCCACATACCAAGCATGAAGACAATCCATCCAGGCATTCTCGAGTTATACTGTTTACAGACAGACAGACACACACACACACACGCGTGCGCGCGCGCGAACGCTTTACAAAACATAACCTTTTTCGGCAAAAGTAACTGAAATACGTGTGAGTTATGGGGAGAAATTTGTATGACAAGGTTCAGTCGTGTCATAAATAAAGGTAACCATGCATCGACGGCATGATCTTGCTAATTGTTCACCGAGAAGATTATGTTTTCGGTTACGCCAGCTGTTGGGTGGATCAGTATGTATGTCAATAGCATAACTTGAGAAACCTTAAATGGATCTTCATGATTTTCAGTAGGTGTGTAGTGGTTGTGCAAAGAAAGATCAGGTTCACCTGGCGTTTTCCAACAGTACTGCAGCGGACATTGCATTTCTGTGTCTTTGTATGTAGGCAAAAAAAGTGACGGAAACGTTAATGGATCTTCATGATTTTTAGTAGGTTCCCCTGACATTTTCCGTCGGTACAAACATACAAATCCTGATTATGGTGTAACAAACTTCCTACACAACAGCAACGACTGTGATAATTGATAATGATCATCAATTGGCAGAAACGAAGCGAACCTACCTTTCAAGCCAGTCAAAACAGCTCCAGTTGGCCCTCTCTGTGACGAGCTCCTGCAGAATGTCCCAGGCGCCGGTTGCTGATGTTCTTGTAGGCTGTGTCCTTCGGTTGCTGATCCGTGATGCCGTGTGGCAAACAACCCAAGGTTAGTCTTATGTAAACGGTGGTGTTGATTGTCTGAATTTGAATAATGTTAAAATTTAGGATCATAATGAAAATCATAATCATTGTGCAGGTTTCGAAAACTTTTTAGTTGTTTTCTTCATTGTACAATCAACATACTTGTCACGTGCACTAGGTATTTTTTTTATTGCAACGGGTACGTTTTTATTTTTTATTGCATTTTTTTATTGCAAATTTTTGGCATTTTTAAATCTATCTTGTGATGAAGGGGCGAGTACCGTAGCTAAAAGAGGATATGTAGAATTAAAAAAGGTAGAAGGACACAGAGTTGCGGCGTGAAAAGGGGGTAATGATGCTGAATGATATTCAAACTACAACACTTATTTCTGTCGATACTATCTAATCTTTCCTTGGTGCTAAATGAAGTCCCCCTAAACACTCATGACTGTCGTTACCATTTACACTATTGATGCTCTCCTTCGTGCTGAATGGTATTCATTCAACGTGTAACGCCTGTCGTTACTACACTATCTATCTTATCCTAAGTGTTGCATGAAAAGTACAATAAAGCAATTCTTTCCTGTATTACGGTTCCATTTATTGATATTGTCCTTTCCTTTAAATGAAGTTCGCAAGACAACTCTTGTCTCCGGTGTTACTATTCCATTTATTGATACTGTACTTGGCCCTTAACGACATTCACACTACGACACTTGTCTCAGAAAATTACTGTTCACATTATTGGTGCTGTCCATAGTGCTGAATGCCATTCACATTACAGCACTTGACATTCCATGTGTTATTTACACTATTGGTCCTGTCCTTGGTTCTTAATGACGTTTGTATGACAACACCTGTCTCTGTCTCCATTGATCGAGGTCCTTTTCCTTGCGCTGAATGAAATTCACATTACAGCTCCTGTCTCTGTCGTTACTGTCTACACTAGTGATGCTATCATTGGATGACATTCAAATTACAACACTTGTCTCCGAACTGTTTACACTATAGATGCTGCCCTTTGGTGAATGCCATTCACATTACAACACATTTCATTCCCGTTACTGTTTACACACTTACTACAGCACTGTTCCATTTATTGGTGCTGTCCTTTGTACTAAATGACATCCACATTGTGACAATTGTCTCAGACCATTACTGTTTGCACTATTGGTACTATACTTGCTCCTGAATGCCAATCACATTACATCCCTTGTCACTCCAGGTACTATTTATACTATTGGTCCTGTAATTTGTTTTCAATGAAGTTCATATGACAACACCTGTCTTTGCTGTTTAAGTACCATTTATTATAACTAAGGTCCTTTTCTTGGCACTAAATGACCTTCACATGTGCACACTACAGCTCGTGTCTCTGCCATGTCCGTCTACACAAGTGATGCTGTCCTTGGATGACATTCAAATTACAACACATGTCATCCCTGATACTAGTCACACATAGGTGCTGTTCTTGGTCTTGAATTCCTTTCACATTACAAAAACATTTCATTCTAGGTCCTGTCTAGACTGTCTGTGCTCTCCTTAGTACTGTATGACGTGCATACAATAACACTGGTCTCTGCCGTTAAGAACTGTTCACATTCCAGTGATACTGTTCTTGGCACTGAATGACCTTCACACTACAGCACATATCTCTGCCGTTACTGTCATCACTAGTGATTTTATTATTTGATGACATTAGAAATTTGAACACTTGTCTCCTCTGGTACTGGTCACACTATTGGTGCTGTTCTTGGTCATGAATGTTATTCACATTACAACACATTTCATTTCCGGTCATGTTTACATTGTTTGTGCTAAAAGACTCTGTCCTCACTATTTACACTTTCGGTGATGTCATGAGTGCTCAAAAGCATTCAAACTGAACGGTTATCCATGCTATTATTTACTATTCTCACTGTATCTACTGTTCTTTGGCCTGATCCCCATCATCATCATCATCATCATCATCATCATCATCATCATCATCATCATCATCATCATCATCATCATCATCATCGTCGTCATCATCATCATCATCATCATCATCATCATCATTATCATCATCATCATCACCATCATCATCATCACCACCATCATCACCATCATCATCATCAACACATGATAACACTGGTCTTTGTCGTTACTATTTACAGTTTTGATGCCGTGCTGAAAGGCATTCAATCGGCAACACCTGCCCCTGCCTTTACTATTCACAATATTGAAGTTGTCATAGGTGTTGAACAACTTTCACACTACAACACTCTTCATAACGTTACCGTTCACACTGTTCTGTATCTGTATTTGTACAGCCGGTATAACCGCCCTTTGCCGTAACACACCAGCTTATTATTTACTTTTGATGATAAGATATTTAAAGAAAAAAGTCATATATCACTATCACCTGATGCACTACCACAGTGTCGAACTGCAAGTCTCTGCACTAGACGAACTACTTACAAATTTGAATGTAACAATCAATTCTACACAGCCTGAAAGTTTAGCACTGCAAATCAAATTATTCTGGTCATTCTGGTGTTGAGACATGTGTACAGGTTTAAGTTAGGAAAGGCTTATGTTAACAGAAATTCTCAGTTTCTGATGAAACTTCTCTTGTGTGATGCACTACAACAGTACTGAACTGCAAGTCTCTACATTGCACGAGCTACTTACAAATATTTATATCATAATCAATTCTACCAGTCTGAATGTTTGGACCTGCACATCAAGTAATTCTCGACATCTTGGCAAAAATTAACTGTTTAGATATTTGTACATGTCGGATTTAGGAAATCTCTACATTGATTCTTTCCTTTGTCTTCCCTTGACCTTAAGATGTTTGGCTCTGAACCTTCTCCCTGCTGCCAAACTCTGTAACCAATAGGGAGCTGGGTGCCAACGGCTACTTCACAGTGCTAAAGGTTAAAGTGGTATTCCATAAAAGCAAGACTGTGGAGAGTACAAAAACCAAAGATCTCTCAACTATGTTTCAGCTTGCACTCAATAATCAATGTGTTTTGTCATTTGGATTTGCGTACACAGAATTTTGCTGCGAGGTAGACGGTGCCGTGCCATAAGATATATTTTCAATATCTAAGGCATCCGACTGTCCCTTCCCTGTCTGCTCATGACCGCCGGTCACTACAGCAGTGAGGGTGTTTGTATTGGGTTCAGTGATTGTCTGACTCTGGCCCACAACCGTTAAAACAGATTTTAGGTTAGAGTTTGCGGCAGTCGGCCCTTTGTTATAGAACGAGCTTTTAGTGTCCAATGAATCGGCATTAGCCTGATACACTGTACATGCCTGTCCATTACCATTGTCTGATACAGCAGATTCTGTGTTTGAATCAGTGATGGCCTGAGACAGGCCCTGTCCTGCCTGATCATGACCACTGTCTGTTAAAGCAGATGTGGTGTTTGTATTAGATCCAGTGTCCTGAGACTTACCTTGACCTGCGTACACGGGATTTGGCTTTAAGGAAACTAACATTTTGCCATGTGATAGATTTCCAACTTTCAAAGTGTTAGCCTGAGACTTGTCGCACCTTGTCTGATCACGATGATTGTCAATATCTTCATATTGATGAGGGTTATCAATACCCTGCCCTGCCTGATCATGACCACTGCCTGTTGTAGCAGATGTGGTATGTGTGTTTTCTCCTGTGGCCTGAGACTGACCCTGCCCTATCTGATCATGAACACCGGTAGATGTTGGGTCAGTTAGTGGTATTTTCGCTCCTGCGTACATAGGATTTGGCTGTAATGCAGCTTGCATGCTATGTGATAGTTTTTCAACTTTCAGAGCGTTGGCCTGGGACTGGCCCTGTCCTGTCTGACCATGCATGTTGTCAACATCTTCATACTGATGATCACTGGTCAATACAGAGACTGGTGGATGTGTATTGCTACCAGCAACATGCAGATTTAGTCCTAAAGGAGGATCACTGGTCCTCCTTTTGTACCAGATTGTGAGAATGATGCTGCAAATCAGGACAATACCAGCTACTGGGCCAGTAATAGAGCCAATGAGGACAGGTGTAACGTTACTGTGAGCTGATTCATGGGAACTGCTGTTTTCTGCTTTGTCTAAAGTGATTGCAAGAGGGGAGGTAAGCGTTGCTATTGTGTTGCCGACAAGATTTGCTGTTAAACCAGCATTTCGTGTAAAGCACCATTGATAGCGAGATGTCACGTTGTCATCGTAAGATTTAATAGAAGTTTCATTGACATCAACAGGCATTGTTGACTTTGTTGTCTCTTCACATATCATTTCTTCAAGATTGACATATGTAAGCTTTTGTCCCTGTAATTCGGAGGGTCGGCTACATGTAATCTGGTTTTGAAATGAAAGAAATTTTGTTATATTCAGCTTGAATTCAGCCATCCTACAGTCACACTGCCAGGGATTTCCGGAAAGCTTTATGGTAGGAATAGATGACAACAAATCATAAGTTGACGGAGGAATGGCGGACATCTTGTTTGACCGAAGGTCCAAATGTTGGAGTAGGGGCAGATTTACAAATACACCAGAGAAGATGTTTGTTATCTGGTTGGAGCTCAGGTCCAAAGTTTGTAGCTGGGACAAATTTGTAAAAGCACCAAACTGCATCATTGTAATTTTGTTGTTTTTCATGTATAACTTTTGTAGCCGCGGTAGATTTGCAAATGCAACTGACTGAATCGTTGTTATCTGGTTATTGTGCAGCCACAACTCTATTAGCTGGTGTAGATTTTCAAATGTACGAGACTGAATAGTTGTTATCTTGTTGTTATCCAGCCATAACCCTTTTAGCCGGGTTAGATCTGCAAATGTACGAGAAGAAATCACTGTTATTTGGTTGCGGGCCAGGTTCAACCTGTGTAACTGGGGTAGATTTGCAAATAAACCAGCCTGAATCTTTGTTATAAGGTTCGAGCCCAGGTACAACTCTTGTAGCTGGGGTAGATTTGCAGCTGTACCTAACTGAATCTTTGTTATCTGGTTATAGGATAGATCCACCTGTCGTAGTTCTGTCAGATTTGCAAATGTACCAGGCAGAATCATCATTGTCGTTTTTTGGCCGTGCAGCCACAACGTTTTTAAACGGATTAGGTTTGCGAATAAACCAGGCTGAATCTTTGTTATCTGGTTAATGCACAGGCTCAGAATCTGTAGCCGAGATAGATTGGCAAATGCACCAAGCTGGATCACTGAAATCTTGTTTTCGGTCAGGTGTAGCTCTTGTAGACGGGGCAGTTTCGCAAATGTATCAGACTGAATCTTTGTTATCTGGTTGAACTGAAGGGACAATTTTCGGAGCTGTGGTAGAGTGAATGTACAAGGATCGATATTAATAATTTTGTTGTCATCTAAGGACAACGTTTGGAGCTTGGGTAAATTAGGGAGACAGTCAACAATTATGATGCCATTTCGCACCAATTTCAACTCAATCAAACTCCTATACTGTAACAGCTCGGACCGATTTACAGCTGCAATTCGATTCTGAGTCAAAATTAAGCTATCGATAGATGTTGGGAGGTTCTGAGGGATGCTGGTGAGGCAAATGTTGCGGCATGATTTACACCTTGATGATGGACAGGCGCAGCCAGCTTCTGGCATGGTGGGCTCCTTCAGGATGATGAGAAGGAAAATAAGCAGATGTCGCAGCTTTCTCCACATTGCGTCCTCTGACCTAAACAGAACAGGAAGCTGTTCTATAAATCTACATAAAATTTATGAAAAAAGCTTTAACTGCAAAAAAACATAAAAAGACATTATTATTGTTGAAGGTCTTGGTTCAAGCAGGAGTGATAATAGCCTGAGTGCCACCGTACCAAGTTAACCAAGACTCCCATATTCTCCACTAGCCCCAATCGATAGGGGAGAGAATGGGATCTATGTTTAAATTACTAGACTAGGATGGCACTCAGGCTAGAGAGAAAATGCAGTCACACTCAAATTGTCCTCCCTACTCTTCATTTCGACCTATTTACACCTCGATTTCTTCAGAGAACAAAGAAATCAAAGTGGTTTGGCCTAGAAATTTTAGTTTTCGAAACAGTTCAATTTGTCCTTTTAGAGTGTTGAAGTCAGAGAATTATTTTGGCCCCATTTCCCGTTGTCTCTACCAGACTAACTACGCCGGCTATAGGGAGAATATTTGCCAGTGTTTCACTTGCAGGCTCCGTTAGGATGGCAGATTGGACCCTCTCTCCGTAGCCGACGTACTTAGCATACTATTCAGACTATTTGGCCAATTTCTCCTTTTCCGGCACCCATCTTCGGAGCCTGGTAGAGGCTAGTTGTTTGAAGTGCTTGAGTGATACGTGCAATCAGTGGTCATTCCTTTGTAGTGTGTAACAAACAGTTCTAGAGTGCTGTGATCTTAATGATATGTTTTTGCTTATTGTCTAAAGCTAACTTCTGAATATATTGATATAAATGTTGTTTACTCTTTTTCCTGACGTTTTTATGATCTTTTTGCGCCTCCCAGATTAGGAAATCAGCAGACAGAAAAATGACACTTCTCTCATCAAACCCATCCGCCTATTTCTCAAATACCATCACACACTGTTGTAATAGTCTGTTGTTAAAGGACTGCGTTTCATACTTAAAGTCAATCTTGTCTAATGCAGTTTCACAATACCTCCTTTATAGGCAAATACTAGTAAGATGCAACTGTTGTCTTGACGTTCATTGTCTAAAGACTTTTTTCAAGCAAAGAAAACTTATAGGGCGTATTCAGTCACGTGACCCTCCCCCTAGCAACGAGCACTGGCGGCCATTTTGGTGCTCACTTGATAGTGGAGCCCTATGGAACTATCCGTATAAATAGCAGATGTTTTCTACGCCATTTACAATTTCCCTTCGAAACGTTTTGTGTTACAATCATTGTGTTTTGCCTCGTGGTCAGATGTTGGATTGGGACTGATAAAGCACACACTGATCGGGTAACAGTAAGATTGGTTTGGCGTTTCTCGTGTAGGTGAGGGAACATACGAAGGGACTAACGACTGAAACAATTTGGAGTGGATTTCTGACATACGAACAGCGGATCTAAATAGTTGAAGTTTGAGAATCAACGTGAGTGTATGGAAACCTTTGTATCTGGTCGAAAAGCAAATTACAGGCCCGTTGTGTAACACAGTCGCGGCACCGTGTAGTCGTTGCTTGAGATACGTTCGTAAACTGGCGGGTCTTTCAACGTCAAACTTTCCCGATCATAACGTACTCCCTGTCACCAAAATTTTTCACGGCACTCAAGACACTGTACTACGTGGTTGCAGGCCTTGGAACACTTGTATGCTGTGAACTGATTTTATGCGTACCCCGTAAACAGTTTAGCGGCCATGTTTGTAGGCTGCTGGGGAAAACATTACCTCGCTCGTCGATAATGGGTCATTTCCAGTAGGTGAAATTGGAATTTTTGTAGCGAAAAGGATGTGAGGCTGGAGACTCTTTGCATATAATAAAACAGCTATAATATCAGGTGTATTTGCAGCCAGTGCCACAGGCAGGTACCCAATGTGTAGGGTAATGAGGCTGTTTAACGTGTTCGAGGCACCTCCTCGAGCACGGGAGCCCCGTTTTACGTCCCTCCCGGAAGACGATTTCGTGGAAAGCTTTCGTGAGGCTACAGCAATCCGGACGTCCTTGGTTGGTCCCCCATCCAAGCACTGTCCGGACCGCGCGTTGCTTAACTTCCGAGATCGAGGGATCGGGTGTATCCAACGCGCCACGCGGCCGTAGCTATCAGACGACTTCGCATTCCTTGGAAATTTAGAGACCGTCGGACACCGAGAAACTTCGCTGCAGGGTGAGCACCAACATGGCCGCCCACGGAGGGCAGGGGTGATGACGTCACGTGAATACGCCCTATAGCTACCATAGTTCTAAAAGCATGTTTTAAACGACCATAGCCTTGCAAGGGGGCATGGTCACTCTGTACTTTCTGGTTCCGGCAGAAAGTTAAATTTGTACAGGAATACATCGTCACAAATAAAAGTACCAGGGTGTATTACACCCCATGCAGGTTGTTCAATTCAAACGTGTTTTGATGGGCAGGTTTCTCTTACAGCTAGCTACCCTTGCCAACAGCAAGAAAACGTCAAGCTTACACACCAACATCTGCTTGAAGAACTAGATTAACACTAATCGAGGTATAACAAACTGTATGCACAATAAATGTACCATGAGTGTTCATCTCTTACCTTTTAGGTAGGTCGGAATAGCTTCGGTTGGCACCTATTGGGTGGGAGCTCGTGTACAATACCTCAGGCACTGGTAGCTGATCCGTAATGCCGCGTGACAACGAAACCAAGGTTGGCCTTACTTACAGGGTTAACATTTATGATTCGTCGATGAAGATTAGACATCCAGGTAATAAGATACGCCAAAAAAGCAATTACTCAAACAACTGGATATGATTTTGGAAACGGTCAGACGTTTCAAGTAGCATCCACTACTTTTCGTCACTGACGAAAAGTAGTGGATGCTACTTGAAACGTCTGACCGTTTCCAAAATCATATCCAGTTGTTTGAGTAATTGCTTTTTTGGCGTAACATTTATGATTATAATGAAAACTAATGGATACTGTAACAGCTGCGGTGTTTGTGTTGGCATGAGACTGACACTGCCCTGTTTGATTATGACCACGGGTCACTATAGAGAGTAGGAGAAACCGACTAAAAGAGAGTTATAAAGGTAAAGTCTCGCTGTACACAAGGGGATTAATGATGTAAGACTAACTTTGTTCCCCAAGCACTTCTATTTCGACCTCTTATTGAATGATTGCAGAGAACCAAGGAATCTAATTGTTGTGACCTGAAAATTACAAATTTCATAACAGCTCCATATGTGCTGTTTAACTTATTAAGATCGAAAGTTTATTGAGCCCTCTCCACGTTGTCCATTGCTTGAGTGATACTTGCAGTCAGTAGTTGTCCCTTTGTAGTGTCTAACAAAAAGTTTTAGAATGCCGTGATCTTACTGATATGGTTGTGCTGATTGTCTAAGTCTTGTTGTTTGGATATTATTAAGTTTTTTTTATACTTTTTTTTGCTGGAATTTTATTACTCTGTTTGCACCTTCCATTTAAGGAATCAACTGAAGTAAGATTTAAAACTTCTCTCAATCTGCTTATTTCTGAAATACCATTGCGAACTATTCTTACAACAAGACTGTATTTTTTCCTCACTCTTGTCTAAATGATGCAAGTGCACAATAAAATGCTGTGAAGTCTAAACAAATACGTCTTGACAGATCAATGTCTGAAGATTTGTGAGCGGAAAAGTATATATACAACAGAACTGAAAATCTGACAAGATTACATGGCCAATCTGTAATTTCTGGTTCTTACAGAATTTGTCATGGGAAAAACTTAAAGTGTATTCTTCGTTGTTCCGCTTCACCGCTTACCTAATGACCATGCGGATTTTGTGGTGGGAGTTTTTTTGGCGACGCCTCAGGGGCGAGCCAAATTTTTACTATATTGTGTGCAGATTGCAAGAATTCTAGGAATTGTACAGGAATGTGAAAGTCCATGGGACGATAACTCAAGAATGCCTGGATTTATTGTCTTCATATTTTGTAGGTGGGTAGGTCTGGGAAAGACCTTGTAATGATTGGATTTTGGGCCCCCTAGCGACTTTCTATGGTACAGCAGGGGAACTTTCACTTTTCAAATCTCGTCTTCTGAACATGCTATAGTCATGATTTTTAAGTGGTGAATAGCTCTTTGTTAGGAAAATATGTCCTGTAGATTTGGACCCCCTAGCGGCTTTTTTTGGAACTGCAGGAGCTGATTTTGACTCAAACTTTGAAAGAGAATAACGCAAGAAGGGGATGACGGATCATCATAATTTTCTGTGTGTAGATAGCTTAAGTGATGATTTACATAATCATATACCAATTATGCAAATCAATATCTGATCTGCATAATTAATGAAGACAGTTAATAAATCAGCTGCATTCTATCATAGGACTCTCAAACACATGACATATGTAACTGAGAAAGAGATAAATATCGATAGATATCAATTATGCAAATTGATACTTAATCTGCATAATTAATGACAAAATACTATAAATCCATAGTGGTAAATGATGGGGATTTCATTTTTGCACCATTTGGAAGTTAAGTAAATGTGGCCACTATTAGACACAAATCTTGCATAGAGGGCCTCATTTACATAATTTATGAGGAAATGGTACGATATCTTATTTTGTGAAAACAAGATTTTCATACATTGGACAACTTGTTTTATTTTGGTAGAGAAGGTGATCGACTGATATGATTTATGCGAGGTCCTTATTTGCATGTGGGCTACAAACGAAAACGTTAACAGAGACCACCGTCGCCATGGCAACATCTTTTTATGTTGCCAATCTGTTTTATCGCAGTTCACAAAAACAAATACACAATAAAACAGAAGGATCACAGAGTCAACACCTGCCCGGAGAATTAGACAAGCCCCGTTGTAAAACAAACTATCACAACAGATTTAGCATGAATGATAATCTACCAGCTGAAACAAAAACAAAACAAATACCTTTCAAGCCAGTCAAAACAGCTCCAGTTGGCCCTTTCTGTGAGGAGCTCCTGCAGAATGTCCCAGGCGCCGGTTGCTGATGTTCTTGTAGGCTGTGTCCTTCGGTTGCTGATCCGTGATGCCGTGTGGCAAACAACCCAAGGTTAGTCGTACGTAAACGGTGGTGTTGATTGTCTGAGGCTGGCTGGCTATTTGAATAATGTCAATATTTATGATAATGATGAAAATCGTAATTATCAGGCAGGTTTTGAAAAAAAAACATTTTAGTTGTTTTACCTTTTAAGTTGTTTTACCTTTTTAGTTGTTTTACCTTTGGCTCAAACTAAAGGTACAGGCCGGTTTGTTCAGTATTAATCTTTAACAAAGTGTTTAGGGTCTGTTCATTGATGTTAACTGATTGCTGTTCAAACATCCGAGCCCGGGGATCCGTAAACAACGCGTTCCACGCTGTCTCAAGCTGACGTGACTAATGCGGTAGAGGCCGTGTGGTATTTCGGACCTCTCGGTGTCGTCACTGACACAGTAACAGTTTACGAGAGTCGTTAGTCGTGCTACGCCTTGATAACCAACGCACCTGAAGTGTATTGTCCCGTCGTTACTTCTCCGAGAAGGTCACCAGGAAGTACTGGGCAGCGTCAAAGGTAAGTATTTAGAAGTCAACACCGTCCCCCATATAACATTCGTGGCGTTCAAACTTGAACCATATGTTACGTGTCACCGCGTTGAAAGGCGTTGAAAAACAATAAAGCAGCTGGAGTGGATGAGATCTCGGCAGAGATGCTCAAGCACGGTGGTGAAAACACAATGGAGATGCTGACCCAGCTGATGCACTGCTGCCGGCAAGACGAGCAGGTCCCTATGAGGGATAGGCAAGATGGCGTGATTGTGAAACTCCAAAAGAAAGACGGCCATTACTTTACTGTCGATTCATGGGAAAGTATTCTGCGCAGCGCTTCTTAGAAGGCTGAATAAAGCTGTTGACTGCAAGCTGAGGGAGGAGCCAGCTGGTTTACGCTGTAACCGCACTTCCATAGAACAAATCTTGACTCTCCGTAACATTATTTACCAAAGTCGCGAACGCCAAACACCACTATGAATTTTATTAATCTTCATCGATTTCAAGATGGCTTTTGAAAGTATTCACAGGACATCATTTTGAAATATTGCTGCCTCATATGAGATACCAAAAAAAGTTTGTTAACATTTTAAGAGCCTTAATGTAAATTCAAGACGCTGTGTTAGAACAGAGGGTTGAACAACAGACTTCTTCGACATTGTCACGGGTGTCAGACAAGGCTGCATACTTTGTACATTACTTTTCCTGCTGACGATAAACTTTGTCCTAAAAAAGACTACAGAGGGAGGCAAAGAGGGGTGAAGAAAAATCAGACCTAGACTTTGCTGATGATTTAGCCCTGCTACCTGAGGAGAATCCTTAAAGTGCGATGGCAAGATCATATCACTAACGAAGGCACTGGGAGACATCATAACCGGTAAGAGAATGCAACTGGCAGGTAACATCCTACGTCTACCAAGAAAGCGGCACTCAAAGATCGCAATGACCTGTTTGCGTTAACCACAAACATACGGCAATGCCTTTTTGGTTCATGAAGATGTCAGTTTCAACAGACCAAGCAGATCTCCTTGCGGACATACCAAAGCCGTCTGACTAAGGCCGTCTGTAAAACAGCTAATGTCACACGACGTTTACAATCTGCTGCAAGTGTGCTAGTCCGATCACCGGTCTGGTCGGCTACAGGTTTACTTAAACTGACATTGATTTGCGTGCTTATTTTTTTTCTATACCAATACATAAGGAGCATAAAAATTCATAATAGTTACCATCTTATCTGTTACAACATTTCATTATAATCAAAGTAGGGAAGTGCCCTCCCCTTGGAACCAACGCTTTACAAATGATGAATTTTCTTTTCCTCGGCATGGGATACGATAACTTGGCATAATATTGGAAAGTTCGGGACCATTTTCGTTTGATTCGGATGTAAACAACGGTCTTTAAATTTGTTGCTGGTTAGTAGTTTTCATGTTCAATCACTTATTTTACGAAATCAGAACGAAAGACGGTGTACAAAGAATGGAAACACCGCCATGTCTATCCGTCTCACGAACTCCAAGTCAGCTGTTGTTGCTGTAATATCCTCTGGTGCGCTTTTATGAATAAATACCACTGTATTTGTTGCCCTGTTGACGCACCCAAAGAAAAGAACACGCCAGTTATTTAACCGAGCCTGTGATCCGCCACCTACCATTGACTCTGAAGTAAACCTGCAGCAAACGTCAGGAAAGGTGACGTGTTACTTAAGTTCAAATCAACCAAGCATCACTGGTATATACTATATTAGGTTTGTCATTGTGGCTTCAATGTTAGCACAAATGTAATACAAGTCCATGGCCAGTTGCTAATGTTTGACTCGTTGTTTATTGCCATATTCAGGTTTGACGATAGGAGTCTATCTCTTGTTTACCTTTTGGTTGCTAGTTTGTTTGCTTGTTCGTTTGTTTTACAAACTTGTAGCCACCCCTTGGTTTCTCGCTTTCAAAAGTTGACCCTCGTCACTAGTAACCCCTCGGCGGCAGCGACAGGCTCGTTTCCCAGTCATGAGTGATGACGTCACTCCTGCCCGGGTTAGCAAACAGCCTGGCGCCCGGGCACTGTTGAACTTCGGTCGAGGATATTTAACGACTTTTCACAATATTCATTCTTCAATGAAGGTCTTACCTGGCTTTATGGTCTATAGCCTCTTTTTCTTCGCACAGGAATCAATGTAAGTGCAGCAAAACGGGTGATTGTTACCACAATGTGCTGTTTGAAAACAAAAACGACACATGACGTTGTGAACCAGTGGGAGCTTAGGATTAGTCGACACTACGGTGCCTGATTAATATGGGGAAAATGCAATTGTATTCTGACGTTGTGATGTATCCATTAGGCTACTGGAAATCCACTTACCTCATCTGACGACTTTCTGATACATTTTGTCCTTTTCGAATCTGCATTCCACAGTTGCAATGGCATAAATGACGAACATTATACGTATTAATACTATACTGTCAATCAGTACTTAATAAGTGCGTCTATTGTTCGTGTACGAGTTGTTCCTTCATCCTTGCCTGTTTAACCATCAGTCATAGGGTGAACATCATACCTAACCTAGCGTAAAGAAAGGTCATAATGACGACTAGTGTTCTCTTGTCAATGATTTTACAGGGATGAAATACAAACCCCAGAATGTCATTCTCTGATCTGTGCATCACCCGTAAATATTCCCTAAGCAAGGAAGTTTCCCCGGCAACTCAACTGTGGACTGAGCAATTAGCCACGCAAAGACTGGGATAGACAACATGGAGTTTTCGAACATTTCAATAAAAGAGGACGGCACAGATGCAGATGTTCCACTGATTTACCAGATCGCTGACGGATCCACGGATGCCCTGCCAACCACAGCGATACCGAAGTGGCGCGTGTGGAAGAACCATCTGGCTATCTGCTCCGCCTTCCTCTTCACCTTCACCGCCTACCAGTCCCTGCAGAATCTGCAGACTAGTCTGAATTAAGACGAGGGGCTAGGACCCGCCTCGCTCAGCGTCATCTACGCAAGCCTCATCGTCTCCTGCATCTTCATCCCGCCCGTCCTGATCGGGCAGATCGGCTGCAAGTGGACCCTGGTTTCGCCATCTTCTGGTACTCCGTCTTCACCGCCGGTAACTTCTACGCGTCGTGGTACACGCTCATGCCGTTCTCCGTGACGCTGGGTCTGGCGGCGGCTCCGCTGTGGACCGCCAAGTGCAAGTACTTCACCACGAGCGCGATCCGGTACGCAGGCATTGTGGGGGAGACTCAGGAGGACATCATCACCCTCTTCTTCGGCATCTTCTTCGTGGTACGTTCTTATCAGAAATAATCATGGTAAGAGAAAAGTAAAACATATACAAGGAAAGGATTATTAAAGTGGGGCATCAAATTGGAGGGGGAACTGATGCGCCTACCAGCCGATATGGCTTGGCGACTCCTGTGAATGTTTTGTTTTATGTGCCAGAGGGTATCCACATAAAGTATACAGGTTTGGTAGTGTACCCCTTTGTGGTTTGACCACCAGCTGCTGGGACCTGGGGAATTCTTGTCCCAGATTTGAAACTAACTTGTGTAACAGGTGTGAGCTCCGACAACATGCGTAGAATGGAGGTATAGATTTTCCTCATTACTTATGCAAATTCAGTCCAAATTTGCATAATTTGCACTTCATTGTGTACATCTCTGTCCAAGCTACCTGCATATCAAATAACATGAAAATCTGTCGTTCCCTTCTTCCGTAATTCTCCTTGGAAGATTTTTACAAATAGGCCATTGCAGTTCCAGTGACACATACCAGGGGGCCCAAAATTTACCATGACCTTTCTCCTGCCAACACCTACCCACATACCAAATATCATTACAATCCATCTACACGTTCTTCAGTTATGCTGACTTTAAACGTCCGGTGACACAAGCATACACACACGCAAACACACACGCAAACACACGCAAAACAATATCCCATGAAAAAGTCTTTTATCGTGGAGATAACCAGAGTCTTGTTTTCGTATCACCTTATTAGTCATGCCAGCTGTTGACCTTTTGACCTAGATTCCGGGACACACATGGTGGGTGTGAACCATGCATGCGCATATAATGGAGCAGTGTCAGACGTTTCCAATGCCAAAGTTTATACAAGGTTGGTCATTATTTGCATAATGTGCCTTTCATTATGTTGATCATCACCTATGGTACCTCTATACTAAAAACAATGAAAATGTATGAATCCCTGCTTGAGTTCTCCTCCTTAAAAGCCCAGTTATGTTCTAAGTAAGCCACTAGGGGGTTTAAACTTCCTCCCTGCCCCAAGAGCTATACACCACTTCAGCTCATCAAATATTGGCACCGTTTGGTAAACTTACCCGAGGACTATCTGCTTCATGAAGCATACACTATCGTATTTTCTAATAATCATGACTGGATTAATTATGTGAAGGATATTCTCAACTATCACGGCCTTGGATATATATGGATGAATCCTAAACGTCATAAAGTAGACTATATTAAACACATCAACTCAACTGCAGACTACAGGATGCACATACAAAAGAGTGGTTTAGTTGTGTCAGCAATAATTCAAAATTATCCCTTCTTCACAAATGCAACAATCATTATGTACAAGAAAAATATCTTCATGATGTGAATGATGTTGAAATCCTTAAAGCGATAACACAGTTGAAAATTAGTAGCCATAGATTGAATATAGAAACAGGTAGATACTTTAATGTAGCTCCCGACCAAAGGTTTTGCCCATTCTGCCCAAATCGAATTGAAGATGAGTTTCACTTTATTATGGAATGCTCTAAATATGATGCGCTACGCGATGAGTTATTCGCCTTTCTCAATTCAAGTACTTCAGATTTTAAGACACTCAATGCCACATGTAGATTTGACTATATATTTAGATACAACAGCTCATACAGTGTTAAAATAGGCAAATATATAAAATATTGTTTTGTTATTAGAAACAATAATGATACTAAAAATTAGCCCAACTTGAATCATGTAAAACCTAAGATATTCATTTTGTTGTAGTGAATAGTTTTATTCCATACTTCTGTCTTGTTCTATGTTTACTGTTGTTGCCATGATTTGTACCTGCTACAATGGTCGCGAAATAAAGTTCTTCTTCAAAATCATTACCATAGCATTTGCAATAAATTTGACTTTAAACTTTCAGCACACTTATAACATATAATGCAAAGTAGCCCATAATTTGCATAATAAATATTCGATTATCTGAAGCATCACCCACACTATCTTCATGCCATACATTATGATGATTCGTCAATCCCTGCTGGAGTTATTCGTCTCGAAGGTAAAAACAAAAACGCCAACTGCAGTTCCAAACAAGCAGCTAGGGGGCCTTAATGTACACCACGTACTTCCTGTCCCAAAAGCTATCTATCACTCAAAATGAACCTGCCGCCCGTAGAAAATTTGGCCTCAAACTTTGAAGCTCGTTCTCGGTATCTTTACTTGCTAGGACGCTCATTATCGAACTTGACCTTCCTCTTTGACACCCCTCCCTATCCACTAAATATCGTGCACAGCCGTCAACAGCTCCTTGAGTTATGCTGTCCACATAAAAACTCACACACACATATAAAGCCCGGTGCAGTACTATAGGAAAGCGCCAGATGAATCATTTTCAAAATTGACCCCCGTTCCCACATCCGCTACTCACCTACCAAAAGTAGGAATATCCATCAACGTTTCCGTCACTTTTAACTTGCCTATATACAAACACACAAAACTGCCAAGTCCGCTGCAGTACTGTTAGAAAACGCCAAGTGAAAGATCTTTGTCCTCGACCTTCCTTCGCACAACTGCTACACACCTAAATAAGCATGAAGATCCATCAACGGTTTCTCGACATACATACAGACCCAACCCACAGCTAGCATAACCGAAAACATAATCTTCTCGGCGAATATAATCACCAGTATGTTGGACGCATGTCAATAAATGTACTGAAGCTAGTGCTCTTCATTGTGTCGCCTCTCACCCACAACTCATCTCTGCAAGGTCTCGCTTTACTGAAGTTAAATAGGGCGTGATTTCTGTCATACAAATATAGTAAGCAGAGTAACTTTATGAATTCCGAGGTAATTTTCTTGCACCGGTACCATAAGAATAAATCATAGAAGCTAGATTTAGAAAAAAATCCGAAGAGTGGCCAAAAAAATATCAATGAAATAAGTAGAAAAAGAGAAAAAGTTAAGTTTACAAAGTTGTCCCCTAATCATGATCAAAGGATTGGAAAATGGGCTTCTATAAATGATTTTCAACCTATCTATTCGTAATATATTTCTTGCCAAGATATCACAATATTATTGGTCCCATTTCCAACTCTCTAATTCTGTCCAACGTCTTTTAGCTTTAATTAAACATAATCCAATTCTCATGGTGTCCTATCTACGAGCTTAATTCCTTATATCCAACTTTCCCTTGGCCACCGAGGTCAACTTAACGCATGCCTTTTGGTGATGGTTTAAGGAGGTGTCGACTTGAATATCAATTTTTCCCTTCTCATCATTGCTTGAAGACGGAATCTTAAAGAGGTTTATGGAATATGTTCATAATATATGCTTTCATTAATATATTGGTACAAATTGCATTCTTGCAGTCGATCACATTTTAAAAAGGATGTCATACTACACACAACGTGTAAACTAAAACATAAAATCAAACTGTTACATACGTACCTTCATTGTCAATAAAAGCAACAAACCTATTATGTGTTACGTTGAAGCAAGAAGCAAAGATTATAATAAAAGAAATATATCGGTAACGACATGCATAACAAGGCGATACAATTATAAAAGTAATATAGACTAATTTGACATATCATAAGTCTTCTTTGGTAAGTCTCATTTCACTTGTGATATAAGCGTTGAATAACAACACTTGAAAACACATTGGACATAGGATATTCGAAGCGTAACTACACTTCAGTTTTGTTGACAAAACGTATCAAAAGGGTAAGAAAATGTTCTTTTATTGAGCTAATTTATTGAAGGAACATGTCTGCAAAATGATGTAGATCATATAATCAACTCTGCGACTGGATTAGTTTTGCTAGAATGCTGCTCAAATTTTCCTTCAGACCACACCATCTTAATTTTATGAATGATATCCGCACGCGCAATGATTTTCACCTGTTCTAAAAAAATGGAAGTGGCTGCTGATAGGAAGATCTTGTCAGCAGCAGAAAAGATTGCACTTGCGAAGTGGAACAATCCGCACTACTGACAGTATCATTTTGAAAATCTAAATTTCCTGATGAATTGTGTTTTCCTGCTATTCCCCCATATGTTAGAGACGTACAGCTACTTAGATCAAAATCACACGTGTCTGTGAATTCATATTGAATTTATTGAACATGACAAAAAGATTCAGTAATCAATATGACTAGTGGGAGGGGGGTGGGGTTCTTTGTAAAGTCCGTCTCGGTCCGACCGACTCAGTTTTTAGCATACCAAGTGAGTCAGTTGTGACAGCGAAGCTGGTGTGTTACACCGAAGGGTGGTTATAGTAACTTATACCGGCTAAACAGATCGATACAGAACGAACGGCTGTTAGTGTTACTTGCATGTCAAGCATGGCTAAGTTCAGTGTAGAAAGCTCGGGTGGGAGTAGCCGTGGCGAGTCGTGTTTGCTTGTATATCATAGTGTCCTCAATCTGATGTCGCTGCGGCTAGGGTTGGAGTAACCTGGCATCCAGTTTACCGTGGATAGGCCAGGCTCGCTTTGGGGCTGAAGTGGTTTTCCTCCGCAGGGATAATCAGGGATGGCTGCGTTAGGACTCAGGGGCTTTACACGACAAACTACTACCAGGTGCCAAAGATATCACGGCAGTGGAAAACGCCTTCCGTCCCGCCGAGTGCCCGGCCTATTACGCCCGGCCTAACGACAATCTAGACCGGATGCAAGGTTAGGTAGGTCTAGGGTTGGAGTTATCTGGGCAGGTACTCGACGTAACGATCGAACACGTTATAAGTTAACGCATGTTGAAATTTGGCGGCTAACATGACATTAAAGACAAACCCCTACTCTCCAAGCAGAGGTTGGTGGGGGAGATCGTCAACGTTTTATCATATGCCCCGTTTTTTTGTCCGCTCGCCCCACCAACATGGTGTAACAAACCCACAGCTTCCTAAATACGTCCCACGCATCGGTTTACCCCCAGATGAACAAGTTAATATTGTAAAACATCCAGTGAAACACCAGCATCCGTTGGTACAGTAGCATATGCCAACAATGCTTTGAAAAAAAAAAGGAATATTCTGTCAGCAGTGGGAAAATCTGTACTGCTGAGAGGACGATCCTGTCAGCAGTAGAAAAATTACATTGCTGACATGACGACCCTGTCAGCAGTCGGGAAATCTGCACTGCTGACATGATCATCCTCTTAGCAGTACAGATTTTTCCATTCCTGACAGGATAATCCTGTTGGTGTTACAGGATAATCCTGTCAGCAGTGCAAGTTTTACAACTTTACACAATGTACATTTTGTAGTACTGAGGAACAAGTATTTGATAATCCTGTCAGCGGTGCAAGTTTTACAACTTTGCACATTGCACATTTTCCAACTGTTGACAGGATGATCGCGCGAATAGCCTCAGGCTAGTACAAACACTTCACGCGGCCCAGGTCTGCCGTAAACGACAACGTCCCGTTTTGCGGCCCGAGCTTGAGTCCACAGCAGGTGTCTACTGTGCACCATTGTCTTACCTGTTCCCTTCCTTGTGTAATAAAGACACACGATGTCGCTCCTAGTGCGGGTCAGTCTGTTGGTGTTACTTGGTGTCGTTGCCGTCGGAATCTACTGGAACTGCGATGGCTTCGATCCGGGTAAGTTGCTGTGTTGATTTACCTTTACATTTAAATGCCAATAAACAACAGTAGTTTGGAGCAATTTTTAGGGACAGTCGTGGATGTGTGGAACAAAATTCTATCATGTCTTGTATATGAAAAGTCTGTCGTGGATCTCTGTCGACGATTGTTTCTATCATAACCCTGACGTAAATCCTACGACAAAATACATTGTGTATAGAATGTGACATAACGGTTTGGACTTATGTTTTACAAGATGTGTTCCGTCTTAGTTGATCCAGATGAGATAATCCTTTATCTAGAGGTGGGCTTGGCGGTATGTGAGGCCGACAGTACTAGTATTGTTTGTAATACTACGTTCCCGTTTCTCTCTTTGATGCAGTACTTTTAATTAACAATATTGTGACTAACTATAACGTGGGTTAGTTTGGTGATGGTAAGTAGTGCTGCAGCTGTATGGGTTTTCCATTTCCAACGTTGATTTAGATTGCAAGTCTTGCAGGTAGCCAAATAATTAGTCCTCAACTTAAAAAATAGAAATCGATTCAACTCCCACTTCAAATACTCCCAGGTGACCCCACGAGGGGCAAAGTATGGGGGGCGGTCCAGGGCTAAGTCGAACGGCACGGTAAGACTCAACGGTGGGAGCCGTCACAACCGTGCCAGGCAGGGCATTCCATTGGAGAATGGCAATTTTATGCTTAGGACTACTGTTAATTTCGCCACTTCCGGACACACCGTACGTTGTACCTGATGTGATGTTTTAATCATCGTTGACGACGTCGGACGACCAACAACAGGAATACTTGCTAGATTTGCCTAGGCTATCAAATTAAAACGTTATCAAACATCAAGAAAACTTAGAGTCAAGATGTTTGGTGCCTCCGGTCTGGGAATATTGCGTGTCTAAGACACGCAAGCGTGGGAATGCTTTGCCTGTGTGTTTTAGGTAACGTTACAATGTTAACAAGCAAAACATTCACACGCGTGTATGTTTTAGGTTACCATATATCCTGGCCGGAGGCGCCATCATATTTTGACTCAAGTTTCGTTTAAGGCTTGAATATTCTCCTTTTCTCAGGATTCACCGGTTACAAGTCCCTATAAAGATCCTTAATGTATGACATAATCAATACAAACAAACAAACAAAAAAGACATGGTTGACATTGTCCCTTAGAATCTGTACGCGGTGCAACAGTCGTCATCACGGGCTGCAGTACCGGCATCGGCGAAGAGATGGCGTACCAGTACGCCCGGCTGGGAGCAAAGATCCTCATCACAGCCAGGAGGGAGAACAGGCTGAAGGAGGTGGGAAGACTCTGTTTTGCACAGTGTCGTTTTGATTAACCTTCCAAACACCGCAAAAAAGTTTTTGGAAGTTTTGCCTTCTACCTTCGTGAAAACGAAGGTATCGTTTTCGTTTTGTTTTGGTGTCTGTCCGCAGTTTATTTGAATATTGTATTGAGTGACAGGATGTTAGGCGGAAGATGATGTAGCCGGAGATTGGCAGGATGAGAAGATCACCTTTGCCCGGGTTCAAAATTGCATTGGGATGAAAATGCACAGAGAGAATTAGCGAGTAATATGCAATGATGAATAAAACAATAGATTCACAAAAACCATTTGTTTATGGAGGCATGAGATATTCGAATTCTTAATCCTGCGGCCGGTGTTTCCGTGCAAGAATTGGACTGATCAGCCACGCCCACACCCACAAGGGCGACTGAAGTCGAGGTCTTCATCAACAACGATGGACGAACATCATCAATCGTTATGTATTTGTAAATGACAAATTGCTAAGCCTAGTGGAAGTAGGAAAATCTAACTTAGAGGCTGTCATTAAATATATATGTCTGGCGTTTGGTTTTCTCTTAGGTCGTAGCGAAGGCGAAGTCTCTGGGTGCCCAGGAGGCGCACTATGTGGCCGGGGACATGGGGAAGGCGGAGGACTGTGAGAGAACCATTCAAACAGCCAAGGAGAAATTCGGTAGGTGATAAACTCTCTCAAGAAGTTTGAGACAAATGGTGTAAGAGGGTATTTGACGTGGACAGAGTTATCCTCCCAATTTGCAACCAACGGACGAAGCTCTACTGCAAAGACCGGCCAAAGCCTTAGACCAAATATTCCCCATATTTCGGCCTATTTCCATGTTTTCAGTTCACAAAGAGGTTAAGTTAAGGCTAGTATTTGTGCAATAAGGACACTTTATTGTGACAAAAGTAAACCTAAGATTTAACATCTTGTCCAGGTCAGTTGGACTACCTGGTGCTGAATCACGTGGGGTCAAGGTTCAAATCTACTGAGGACGTGTTTACCGATATGCGCAAGGGCAAGTCGTGGGACCAGGACCCGGATGTGGACTTCTTCGTGGACTTCTTAAACATCAGCTTGGTCAGTTACGTCCGGCTGGCCTCCCTGGCCCTGCCTCTACTGAAGGAGAGCAGCGGACACATCGTGGTCATCGGGTCTCTAGCAGGTAAGATTGATAAAGAAGAGCGAAGGATACATCGTGTCCTCTATTTTGGTTAAACTCGCTTTATAGGGCACACCGACTTGATTATACAGATGTCAGGATGGCACCCGCAGGACACTGCAAAATTGATGCGAGCGTGACAAAAGAATAAAAGATTAGAGATTTACTTCGTTGTGAAATCTAAGTGATTAGGAAGTTTTAACAAGTGACTAGAAATACAACTCGACATAATTAAAGAATACAAGAGGGATAACGAAAGACAGTCAAGAGTAAACAAGACCAGTTGGTTTGCAATCAACCACGACAAAAACTTCCTTTACAATCAACAAAAGTGTGAACGAAATCTTTAACAGTTACAGAGAATAAAGTGGATCCTCGTAGTAGTAAAGAGCATACAAGTTTGGTGACTGTTATTGTGATATCAAGTTGCAAGGCAGTTGCTACATCAACAGATAGAGGACCAGGTTGTCAGTTGAATATATGGAGTTTACCCATGATATGTAGTAGGCATCCTTCCATCTTTTCAGATGATGGTAGCACTCTGGATTCGGCAGCTTCTCATGTGGCTCTGAAGTCCAATCCTGGCGTGACAGTCTCGGCCACAGTTTGGACATATGAAGTCAGAGGAGTTCTGAAGCTGCTGTCTCTCTTTTCTTCTTTGTCTTCTTTGCTCTAGTTGCTTCTTTCGTTTTGTCTGACCCTTTGCTAGACCCGCACTGACTTCATGGCGCCATCTGTTGCGGTCTGCTGCGATTTGTTCCCAGCTGGCAGGGTCTATGTCAGTTAGCTTCAGGTCTCGTTTACAAACGTCTCTGAAACGCAGTGCAGATCGTCCTACTGGGCGTTTCGCTGTAGCAATTTCACTGTACAGAATGTCCTTGGGATGCGCCCATCCTTCATTCTGGATACATGCCCCAACCAGCGTAGACGTCGCTGGCAGAGGAGAAGGTGCATGCTCAGTGAGCAAGAACGTTCCAGAACAGTGGTGTTGGGTATTCTATCCTTCCAGGAAATACCAAGAATGCGCCTCAAACAACGAAGGTGAAAACTTTCAAGGCGGTTTTCTTGTCTGGCATAAGTGGTCCAGGACTCACTACCGTACAGAAGAGTACAAAGAACACACGCACGGTACACTTTGAGTTTTGTGTTAAGTGTCAGGTGATTGTTGTCCCACACTCTCACCCCGAGTTGAGTCATCACTCCTGCAGCCCTGGCTATCCGTCTGTCGATTTCCTTGTCAAGGGACAGGTTGCTGGTGACCGTTGAACCAAGATAGGTGAAGTGGTCTGTCACTTCAAGCACTTCTGTTCCTATGGTGATGACAGGTGGCTTAGGGACATCTTGGCCCATGACTACTGTTTTCTTGATACTGGTGGTCAGTGCAAATTCCCTGCAGGCGTGTGCAAACTGGTTGAGCATCTGTTGCAGCTCGTGCTCGACGTGTGCTGACAGTGCTGCATCGTCGGCGAACAACAGTTCTCTGATCAGCACTGTGCGGACCTTTGTCTTGGCTCTCAGTCGGGCCAGGTTGAACAGTTTCCCATCTCTGCGGGTGTGTAGGTGGACTCCTTGTGTGGAGTGACCAAATGGAAAGTTCAGCAGCAGAGAGAAAAAGATCACAAACAAAGTCGGCGCAAGAACACACCCTTGTTTCACACCAGACCGGATTGCGAAGGGTTCAGAGGTCTCCCCGTCGTAGCTGACCACACCCTGCATGTCCTTGTGGAAGGAGATGATGATGCTAAGCAGCTGTGGGGGGCAACCAATCTTCTGCAGTAGCTGAAACAGTCCTCTCCTACTGACAAGGTCAGAAGCCTTCGTCAGGTCGATAAAGGCGATGTATAACGGCCTCTGCTGCTCGCGACACTTCTCTGGCGAAGCTGGCGTACGGAGAAAATCATGTCTGTTGTGGACCTCTGGGCGCGGAACCAACACTGAGATTCAGGGTAGACCCTGTCGGCCAATACCTGAAGGCGCCAAAGGACCACTTTGGCAAAGACTTTTCCCACGGTGCTAAGCAGAGAGATGCCTCTGTAGCTGTTGCAATCAGTACGATCCCCCTTGGCATAGTTTCTACTACTTTTCTCAAAACGTTAAATCGCGGGCGGATTTAATCACTTCCAAAGTGCCAAAATTGTCAATCTGAAAACACCTTTTGGAAGCTGACACCTTCCACCATCTCACTGGCGAGTTTGTTTGGTCAGATGTATTTGTTTACGCAAGTTAGATTTGTCGGGCCATGGCTGATACGAATCTGAGTTTCAATGCGATTCACGTGGTTTGATTGGTCGGGGTGAGAATACAATTCCACCCAGCGAGCAATCTGCTTGTCCTTGTCAGTGAGGATCTCAGCGGCGTGAGGTTTGCTGAGCTTTGTGTCGGGCGGTTTTTGAGGCTTGTAGGTTCTGACTGCTCGGGTTTTGTTTGTAGCTGAGCAGTGCTTTACGTTTCAGGTCAATAATAGGTTCCAACATAGAGATGTGTGCTTCAAACCAGTCCGTGTTTTTTCGTTCCTTCTTTCCATAGGTCTGGACGGCTGCACGGTGGATGGTCTAACTCAGTGATTCCCACCTGTGCTCTGCGTCATGAGTCTGGACAATGTTCAGACTTTCTTCGACACATTAATTAATTCTAGGAACGTCTGGTTTTTGTTTGGAAGGAAGGTTTTTCTGACGTCTATTCTTGGCTGGCCTATCTTCTTAGTGTGATACAGTCTCTTGGGCCTTATTGTTGTCCTTTAGGCAACAAGTGAGTGGTCAGTGTCGCAGTCTGCACTGTGGTATGCTCTTGTGTTGCAGACACTGTTTAAAGAAGTACGTCGTGTGATGACTAGATCCAACTGGTGCCAGTGTTGCGATCTGGGGTGTCGCCAGGATGCTTTATGGATAGCTTTGTTTTGGAAGAAAGTGTTTGTTACACAAAGATTGTGGTAGCAGCAAAGCTCAAGGAGCCTCTGCCCGTCCGTTATCGTCCAATCCCATGGTGACCCAGCACAGTCTGCCAACTATGGTCTGCGCCCACCCTGGCATTGAAGTCCCCCAGGACGAAGATGTGCTCTGATGCTGGGATTTCCTGAACAGCCTTGTCTAGTTGCTCATAGAACTGATCCTTGGCTTCAGGTGTGGCCTGTAGTGTTGGCGCATACACACACACGAGGTTTGCAGGACCTTCATGTGTGGAAAGGCGTAGTGTAAGGATTCGTTCTGTGACTCCCGTAGGGGGTTCTATCATGTGCAGCATGGTGTTTCTAACGGCAAAGCCAACCCCATGTTCTCAGGTTTCATCCCTTGCTTTCCCTTGCCAGAAGAAGGTATAGGAGTCCTCCTCTAGGGACCCACTGTCAGGAAGTCTTGTTTCTTGCAAGGCAACTATATCAATGTTCAATCTGTAGAGTTCACGACCAATCACTGCAGTCTTACGAAAGTCCTGTATAACTCTTAAGTCGTCGGATAGACCAGTACGCATAGTTCGTACGTTTCAGCTTGCAATACGAATGGCTGGAGTTTTCTGTTTACTTCTGTCATTTCTTACTTTATGGTCTGGTGCATGGCATACAACCCACCTGTCGAGTAAGACTCTAAGCTCCACACACCCAATGAAGCAGGCAAGTCGTGACGGGTCAGCACCTAACTGGCCGGGGGCTGGCGGTAGCTGACCAGTAGGATTTCAAGGATCCTTCCCACTGTCGAAGACAACCCGTGGCGTCCAGCTCTACGTCAATTTAGCAAGGACTTATAACCCGTAGACTGCTGTCTTCTGGTTTGTTTTTCGCCCCCAGGAATGGGGGAGACTAGAGTGGCCTCTCCAGAGTGCTGGCCTGGGCGTCTGTATGGAGGTCTTGCGCTGCCCAAAAACACAACAGGACCCCCCTCTCTGCCTCTCCGGCGTGGTCCGAGGGAACGCGAAGCGTGACACTCGGCGACGGTTTGGCTGCAGGAGTTGCCGGAAGGATGTCAGCGTTTGACAGTCGACCGCCTCACGTACTCCACTCCGGATTTTCTGTCTCGGTTGACTCCCGTAGCCTTTTCCAGGACTGGCTATGGCCGCAAGGCAGCGAAGGTTTTTGAATGAGGGTTTTCCTTCCCCTAGACGAACTGCCATCCAAGGCTGACGAGCTCCGTCTACCCGTGGTCCATCCTTTAGCGACTATCCAATCTCCACCCCCTCATTCGAGGTTACAGAGTAGGGACGGTACACCTACCCCAGGACTAGGAAATTGGCACATTCGGGCTCTCACACGACAAGGCGGATGGACCGGGAGCCGATGTTTGGGTATCCCCATGATGAGAGCCGTGATGTGTAATACGTAGCGAATAATTCCTTGACTGATACTGAGCTTTGAGTACATGTGTTGCATGGCGGATTGTTACAGGTAAAGTGTTCCGGATGAATACAATACGACTGAAATATGGAAAAGTAAATGTTTCAGTTTTACAACGGCGAACAGCAAGTTGAAACTGATCGGTGAAGCAAAGAGATCTAATAGGTAAATCAACTTTAACAAAACGAGAAATATCAATGAGATCAAAACTTTTTGCATGGTGTTGAATTAGATGGTGGTTTAATTGAAGCTTTGCACCATTTTTCTGTTTTGTGGACAGGCAAGGTACCATCTCCGAACTTGAGCTTCTACAGTTGTGCGAAGTTCGGTCTGGACGGGTTCTTCAGCTCCCTCCGTGTGGAACTGATGAAGGCTCAGCAGGACGTGTCCGTCACCCTCGCCGTGCTGGGATTCGTCGCAACCCCAACATTCTCTAACCATTTAAAAGTACGTAAATAGTTTCACTGGGTCGTTATATTACTTTATATTGACTTCTTTGTGGTTAGAGGCTACTAATTCAAGGGGAGGTATTGTTTATGGTCCGTCTAATTGTCTATGTTTTCAGTTACATATTTTTCAAATACTACTTTCATGTACTGTAACGGGTGTATAAGTAGCGCAGGAGCTGTGTGAACTGTGAAGGCATCTTATATTTTGTGTTGTTCTTTTTGCACCAGACTAGGCCAGATGGTGACAAGGTACTGGAAGGTTTCGCCCCGATAGGCGAGACTGCGCTGGCCGTCATACGGGGAGGGGCGACCCGCGCACGGGAGATCTACTATCCCTTCCACACCTGGCCTTTAGCCAAACTGAGGGCTCTGGCGCCTCAACTGCTCGAAT
Organism: Branchiostoma lanceolatum; assembly: GCA_035149815.1. NCBI lineage: Eukaryota > Metazoa > Chordata > Leptocardii > Amphioxiformes > Branchiostomatidae > Branchiostoma > Branchiostoma lanceolatum. The sequence goes on from CM068869.1 coordinate 648,134, forward strand.
ACATCAGTGTTAATTTACTTCGAAAGCGAGATGGTTCAGCTGATAGTTCCAAGATGGCAGACATATGACGTCAGAAATAAACATGGTGGTGCCCATTGTCTCAAGGGTAAAACAGAATAAGCTTTTATTGAGCAAAACCTGCAATGACTTATGTACATATGTTGGTATTGTGTTTAAGAATTCTCTCCAAGCAGTTATAAGGTCTGGCTTAGTGCTTTACGCGTGCTGTTGAGTCTAGCTCCTCCACTCTGCCCAGGACAATCGCGAACAACCAAATAAACGTATAAAAAGCCTCAAAAGCACGCTTAAACCACTGACCCTACATTTGCTTGGAAATCAGTTACGACTGGAGTTATGCCCTCGTGTTGATGTCGGGACGTCCTGGAATATTTAACGCTGAATCTGTCAAGAACTTCTCAATTAAAGACAGCTCTTAGTCGCTATGCATCTTAAGCTTAAGGCGTCACGGTTCGCCATAAGGCACTGTCGTTTCATTTTGTTAGATCAAGTATTACTAATGCATACATGAACTACATAAGAATACACTTGTTGTCGTTGAGAGCCCACCAGTCTCCCCAAATACGGTACAAAACGTAAGGAAGTGGCTACTGACAGGATGATTCTGTCAGCAGTAGAAAAAACAATTGTACTGCTAACATTAGAGGCATTAGAGGACATTAGAGACATCCTGTCAGCAGTGCAAATTTGTCTAATGCTGACAGGATCATTTTGAAAATCTAAATTTCCTTAAGCAAGTGTTCGCCTGCTATTCCTCCATATGTTAGAGACGCACAACTACAAATGACTCATACTTCTTGGATCAAAATCACACGTGTCTGTGAATTCAGGGGATTTATTGAACATGGCAAAGATTCAGTAATCAGTAAGCCCAGTGGGAGGGGTGTGTGTTCTTTGTCAAGTCCGTTTCACAAGACTCATAAGACTCAGGTTCAAGGTTAGGTAGGCCTAGGGTTGGAGTTATCTGTGCATGTGTACTCGATGTGATGTTCCAACACGTTATACGCGTATGCATCTTTTTTTTTTAGGAAAGCGAAGAGGTTGTGGCTACTGTCAGGATGATCCTGTCAGCAGTAGAATTTTTTGCACTGCAGACAGGATGATCCTGACAGCAGCGGAAAAATCTGCACTGCTGTCAGGATGATCCTGTCTGCAGTGCAAAAATTTCTACTGCTGACAGGATGATCCTGTCTGCAGTGCAAAAATTTCTACTGCTGACAGTCTGCAGTGCAAAAATTTCTACTGTTGACAGGATTTTTCCTGTCAGCAGTGCAAAAATTTCTACTGCTGACAGGAAAAAGTTTCAGCCAATCAGAGCTCGCAAAAAGATTGCCCGCGCAAAAGGACTCAGCGAGGAACATGGCGGCAGCCATGAATTAAAAGGCTGGAGATAAGTTTCTTACTGGGCGGATTTCCAGGCCGCCCTGAATGAATACCAAGAGGCCAATTTTGTGCAAAAAAAAAAAATTCAAAAAGGCCTAGCTATATAGAGAGCCTGCTATGGAGCCATAATGGAGGCTGATGACATGGTACTTTTATCATCTGTTTTGCATTTCTTAAAGTAACAACTAAGTTCTAAGTTTATTACTTTTATGAAAACCACGTTCTTAAAAGGGTAATACTGTCTTATGAAAGGTAAATCTTGGAAATATAACATTATAACTTAAGATGAAGAATTGCCTCTTGGTGGGCAAATTCCGAACAATTGGACATTCTTAATTTCTTGAGAAAAGCGTGTCTGCCTGCTATCATAACAGCAGTAAACTAGAAATTACTCATAATAATAGAGCACAATTAAACCTGTCTGGCGTCATGGGATTTATTGAACAATTGGCATTAGGATCCAGTAGGAGGGGGGCGGATTCCTTCTATTAAAAGTGCGTTTCTCAAGCTGTCGATTCGACGGATTCAAAAATTTCAGCATAAAAAAGAGTCAGTTGTGATAACGAAACGGCTGTTACGTACGTTGTACGTTAACTAGTAGTTCAGCTCAATTAATAGAGGGCTCGGATGGAAGTATCAGTACTGGAGCATGTCAGAAATTTGGCGCCTAGCATCGATGACATTTGGGATAAAACATGACTATAATCATGATCCGAAATATGTCCCATGAATAGGTTAAGCCTAGCTCAAATCATGAAATTAAAATTGCCCGGTTTCCAGCTCATGCGTTCGCTGGATCCGATCGGATCGCGCTGTTATCACCTGGTAGGTCCTTAGATACGCTGTGATGATGGCCGACATCTTGAAACACCTAATATCTGCTGCTACCGTAGCAATTACATATGCTAGCTTCTGATTGGTTGCGAAAATATGCATTGAAAAAAAGGACGATCCTGTCAGCAGTGCAAATTTTTGTTCTCCTGGCAGGATCGTCCTGTCAGCAGTGCAAAGTTTTGTACTGCTGACAGGATCGTGCTGCCAGCAGTGCAAAAATTTGCACTGCTGGCAGGATCGTCCTGCCAATAGCCTTAGGCAAAAGAAAATCACCTCCTCCGAGGCTCCACGGAACTCCGGAACTTACCGACTTAGATTACCGCAAAAGGTAATGTGGCGTAATGTGGCGTAATGGTGAGAGCATAGGGCTGCCAAACAGCGTGGCCCGAGTTCGATTCCGGCTCTCCCCCAGACAAGTCTGGACATGCACCCGACGTTGTGCCCTTGGGAAAGGCACTTAACACAAAATCCCTCACTTCACTCAGGTGTAAATGAGTACCTAGCTTTGTCTAGGGACGTCCCTCGGATAGGACGTTAAATGGAGGTCCCGTGTTTGAGGAGAGCCATACCTTGAGCACGTAAAAGAACCCACCGCATCTTTCGAAAAAGAGTAGGGGCATGCCCCGGTGTGAGTGGCTCAAAACATTCCGGTCTAAATCGGGTAGGGAATTTCCCGAGCAGCCTTCGTAACCCCTGCTTCTCCTAATGGGTCAGTGAAGTCATGCTTGTCTTGAGCATTGATGTTTCTGGCCTAGGGTGAAGAGATGCTGCTACAGTAACAATTGAGCCGCCTTTCTTCGTAAATCGATGGCAACATCAGGCTCTGATGAATTGATTAGAAAAAAAAAGGCTAGCATTGTGCCGGCTTGTCGTAAAACTCGTCATGTACTACCACAAAATATGTCTGCATCAAAGTTTACAAGAAAATTAGGGGCGTAACTGTGGATTGGTATGCCATCGACGTTGGCGAAGGGAATGTTACGTTTGTACAGTTGTAGGAGAGACTCTTGGCGGCCAGCGAGTATCGCCAAGACAATTTCAAACACTACCAATCCAGAATGTCTCTCACACGTTTTTTTTGTGTGCAACGATGAGAGACATGGAAGAGGGATTGAGGCATTGTTATAGAGGTCTCCCAGCGAGATTGGTAAGTGTGAACCATGGAATGCTTAATATGGAGTTCAATGCCATGTATGTTGAAATTGCCTTATGGGTGTATATGAGTATTCTCATCACAGTCATATGTCATCCACAGTCCTTGGAGCCAACTACCTTCAAATAGTGTACTGATATGATGAAAAAGACAACCTACTTGTACCTCCTACAAATAGATACTTGCTGTTTGTTTGATACACTGTGTTCTGTGGTTCAATTCGCAATACCAGCTTTGTAGTTTTGTGGTTAATCAGTATTTTTTTCTGGATTTTTCTTTTTTTTCGCCCGCGCGTATAAGTTTTAGGGTCTCCAGAGGATGCCATCCATAAAATTAAGATGGTGTGGCCTCATAACTGAAAACATGACGTAAACATGACCTATGATCTGTCAGAATCTTAAACAACACATCCGTGAAAAATAATAACCCTTTGAATTGAATTCAGGTGTACAATGAAAAACGAAGTGATGATATTATTGAAGCAAAAGGATCATACCTTGATTGATGTGTCATTTTTTTCTGTCATAAGAAAATGCAAAATATGACAATGTCATGGCTGGTTACTGTGCGTCTTCTTCTTCTTCGGGAATAGGTGGCCAACTTCAACTTGCTAAAGGTTCTGCCACACTTGGATGGGATGCTGATGCTGGACGTGGTTCAGTTGTAACTTGTCAGTTCCATGTAGTGATGAGGGATAATGAGTAATATGTGCATTTAGTGCATGAAGGCAATCTTGTCTTTGAATGAAGTCAGGGATGAAGCTGTTACTGTCTCTAAGGGCAGAGCGTTTCATTCTGTGACCGTCCGCGGAAAGAAGGACATCTGCCTGTAGGTCGTTCTGGAGAACGGAATGGTGTACATCAACGGGTGCGACCGCCTTGTCTGTCTTGTGGGGTTGCTAGCAGTGGGTAGATACTTGGAGTCTATGGTAATCATGCTATGATGTAACTTGTAGAAAGTTGTGAGTCTTGCTCTTTTCTTCTTGTTTGCAGTGATCTTGTAGCATGTCTCCGACACCGGAGGACTGGTAGCAGACCCATCTGGCAGCGCTGTGCTGAATTTTCTCAATAACAGTGGCGTTCTGTAGCTGTCAAAGACTCTACTTTTCCCCTAAGAAGAAGTCGGTGAAACAGGCCATAGTTTACTTCCTTGACAGACATGTGTTCAATATAGAGACTACATGACTACTCCTGGATTTATCCTTTGCTCTTCCTGCCATACGAAAATGCCAAATATGACATTAATTTCCTACCCCATTGTAATGGTTGGCTATCTCAAAACTTTCATAAACCCTTTCTCCGCAAGCCTATGGCACTGATCACAAGAGGCTAACGCCAATAACATGTTATCACTTTGCCTGAAGCTTTGATGGAATCTAACATATTACCTCACACGTATGGAAATGATATTCAAATATGCTGCCAGTTAATGCCACAAAGGTTGAGTTAGTTATCTTGCACGAGGTATAACTCATGCAAAATAGTCAGATTGAATATACCCCAGAGAAGCATTTGACAACAAACATCTTGCATATTAACAAGCTGTGGCACGCATCAAAATGATGGATCTACCCACAAATATAGTTTCCGGTATAATGAACGACACAAAGATGTCAATTTGTGGTATCTTGCGGTTTCAGTTATTTGGTCTGTCCGCATTATGTTGCATGGGTGGATCTGATCCCTGTGTACTCAGGAGCAGAAACGCAATAAACGTGATTGAGAAAAAAAAGGCAAATTATACAACTCCTTAAAGTGAAACCCCTAATCTTGTTAGAATTATACATTTATTACCCTCAGTAACTTTGAGCATAGCTGTTTATCGAGGGAATACATAAGTTGTATTGTAATAAAACTCTAGGTTGTTTTGATAAAGCAGACTCAAGTATTGACCTCTTGGATGTCTAGCCTGAATGAGATAAACAAGCATAACTCATCACCAGCACATTTTGGCCTCGGAGAACGTCGACAGCTCTTTTCTACTTAATTCATCGATTAAAATTCGTCTGGCAGACATGATACTGTCGATTCTTACCCCTTAGAGCGCATTGTCAAAGGCGATATGACAGCGAGGGTTATCCTATTTCCCTTGAGGAGTTTTCACGGTGACTTACAGACCGTGTTCTTTGACACGTCTCGCAACGTACTCAGTTTGATCACAACATCTTACAGACATTTCTTCTGAGACCGGTACCGATCCCTTACGAGCGCCGACGCAGGAAATGCTGTTCAAAGGTAAATATCCTTTAAACGGAGGAATAATGTGTGTGTGTGTGTGTGTGTGTGTGTGTGTGTGTGTGTGTGTGTGTGTGTGTGTGTGTTTGTGTGCGTGTGTGTGTGTGTGTGTGTTTGTGTGTGTGTGACTGGTTTATTCACTTCACTTCAATATACTGTATACGCAACTGATTGGATACCTGATTGCGCTCTTGTTTACAATATTAGAATTACAGACTCAACAAAAATAAGGACCATAGCATGTTCAGGTCAAAGGATACAAAAAAATGGAAGTTCTGCTGCAGTACCAAGGTCACATACCAGGGAGCCCAAAATCGATCTTGACCTTTGTCTTACCACCACCTACTCACATATCAAATATCATTACAATCCATCTAGACGTTCTTGAGTTATATTGACTACGGAAACACACACACACACACATACACGCACACACAAACACGCGCGCGCAGACACGCTCAAAACTTTATGTCCGTTTTTGATGGAGATAATTACAGTTCATTACAGTTACAGATACAGTATTACAGACACCATTACAGCATCACAGCTAGGTTTAAATCAGGTCTATCAAACCATCACTTATCATACGGGAGTAATTAGGAGGACCAACAGAGATCATGAAATTGATACGTTGCATTGAAATCGACTCAAGATATCCGTGATCTTTTAACTTGTTGATTATATCTTCCTAAATTTCACAATATTTCACAACGCTTTTCCGTGACAACTCTTAATGCAGCACTTCAAGGCTCTGGCAATGTACATAAAATAACGATCATATGCTGTAGTTTACGGGGCATTGTTACAAGTTTCTTCAACATGCGCACTTCGGGCCATTTTTACAAGTTCTGCACCACATTCCAACTTTGTTCTTGCCATAAAAGTCCAATAAGTACTTCATAACCCACGGTTGCATAATAGTTCGAGGCTTTTGTAGCACTACCTGAATGCCCGTATTATGTCACAGATCGTAAAATTTGGGATTGTTTCGGGGATATAATGGCGTTGGTGACTCCACTATATGAGTACGCATACCTTATGTAATTGAGCTTTCAAAAGAGATTTACACTCAGATTTATTTTGCCTATAAAAAGAACGCTGTTTGATAAATCAAAAAGGTCATTTCCATGAGCACTCTTAAACCCGACCATTTCAGTCTTTACAGAGCATTGCAGCGGTGCAGGCTCTTTGCTTATCATCATCAATCAGATTCCGGGCAATTTCTATAGCCACGACCTTTTAAATCTTTGCTACCAAACCTCCTTCTCAATTTTCGCAAATCAAAAAGCAATCAAGTTTGCTTGTAAACTTATGATTTTCTACCTCAGCATGATGACGAAGTTATGGCGATAAGGATCATAAACTGTTGATAGGTGCTCAAAACTAAAGTTCTGGAGAGAAACAGTGTTGGCATTCTCTCAGGCCCATGACACGTTCAGATAAGCTTAGTCCAATACGCTCCCGCAAAATATTGTTTACCATAAAGGGCGTTCAGCACCTTTAAAGCTCATTTATACTATATTTCCGAAACGGCGATGACTGTCAGATCATTTTCCTAAAGTGGTTTCTAAAGTATTTAACACCGAAGCAATGTTGATATGTTACAATGCATTGAAAAATGAATCGAAAATTGAAATTGAAAATTGCAGTTTCAGAAAAACTTTCAGTCGTAAAGGTAATATCAATTCTTTAACTATAGAATTGTAATTCGGTGCTTATAAGCAAGCATGAAGCTTTCACTGCACGAAATGGCCTCGTATCCCGGCGTATACGTACAGGGATTCCTCCGGAAATATTCCATATCCCGGTGCGGATTTAGCGTATCCGTTAAAACTAACGGATACGCTAAATCTGCACCGGGAAATGGAATATTTCCGGAGGAATCCCTGTACGTATACGCCGGGATACGAGGCCATTTCGTGCAGTGTTTTCTATTCTATTTTTCAGCAAGACCGCCAAGGTGCTTTAGACTGATACTTTAACCATCTATATCTCTGGAGAGGATCCACCGTTGTAATCTTAGAGAGTAGTTGCGGAGCGTAGAATACTCCAGGTGTATCGAGAATGCACAAGCGGTTTTAGTTAAGTTTGTCCATGAAATCTATAAGGACGTAGGAACAGCCAGGAGCTAGATAATCCTTCGGTCACAATTGAGAGAAAAGGGGCCCCGCCGTGTAGTTCACTGATTTTGCACTTCCGGGCGTGACCCCCACGTGGTCCCGTGGGACACCCTGCGGCTACCAGATTACTTTTGGGCACGGCTAAGACTTTAAGTCGGACTTAAAATTAACCCGGGACCCGGTAACAATTAGACATAAGCTAATCATGCAAACACCTGAGAGGTACCCCTCTCCCCCATACCCGCCAGTCCAAATGTGACCGAATCATAAGCAAGTGAGTGATGGTTTTCAATAAAACTTTCTAACATGTTACGCTTTTATTCATCGTAAAATGCAAAAAGATAGGGATATATGTATCGTTATAAATAGTGGAGAAAATAATGGAATTCAACAACATAGAAAGTTTATATTTCAACGTCCAAAGCCTTTCTTATCAATATTGCATGTGCAGTTAATGTTGCATTTTACAGTCCGGGCCGCCAGTGACCTCTATTCTTGAAAGACCATTCTGTAGATGACATGTCGACAAGATTTAAACCGTTAGCCTTCAAGACGTAAAAGGTATTGACGTTTCCGCTCTCACCTTTTGAAATACAGTCGATCTAATATATATATCATTGTAAGTACGTAACTGGATAGTAACTGAGCAGGTTCACAGAGCCAGAGGGCAGGCCGGACCAATGATTGCAAATTAGCTTGCGGTTTGATATGATGTGATATGAAACGCTTTGCAATGCCTCATCCTGCTTAATCTAAATGGTTCTAACATTCCGTAATATGACGACCTCTAAAAATGGCACATGCACGTCCCTGCTAATATGTAAAAGGAATTACGGATCCCGAAAAGGATATGCCGTACAGGATAAAAAAGATAACAAACATCAGACCTGCATCAAACGTGTTTGACAATCCTTCCTGAACCTTAAAGTGATGAAAGTGAAGGTTAACATTCTATTTTATTTTTTAAAAGTGTCTGGACCTTTACAACCACCCAACTGGGCTCCACTGTAGATTATTCTTATAGTGACTTGGCCATATTGACGAATAGCAATATTGATAGACTTGCTGGTATAAAACCCAATAAATGTTGTCATCCTTCAAGGCACAACATTTTATGCTCGCTTAAATGTCAGAGGTAGATAAAATTTGTGCCGCCGTGAAATATCAGTGCGGAGGCTACACTGTCATCTTAAGGCAATTGGGTTCCTGCGTATACGTCGACCTGGGAAACAATTCCCTGACGTCACCAAAAGAATTTGGTATACCTGCCTTAAAGCAATCCTTTTGTTACGGCGGCTTTTCTGTGACGAAATATTTGTCCATGTTTCAATCGCTTATCCGGAGATCCTGCATTAGTCACACACCGGATTGCCGGCAACAAATCATTATTCATCTTTTGGATTCAATCCCCCGTTACACTAGGCGGTGATCTCGCTGCGATCTCGCTGCAACCTTAAATATCTCAATGGAAAATAGATATATAGTTTAGGGTGTGTCCGTGTCCGTGTGTCCGTGTCCGTGTGTGTGTGTGTGTGTGTGTGTGTGTGTGTGTGTGTGTATGTATGTGTGTTTGTGTGTGTGTCTGTGTGTGCGTGTGTTTTCGTGTCTGTGAGTATGTCTGTATCTGTGTGTGTGTGTGTGTGTGTGTGTGTGTGTGTGTGTGTGTGTGTGTGTGCGCGTGTGGCAATACTACGAAAGCCACGCCCTCCTTTTCAGCACTCGGTTCCAGTGCTGAAAGTGGCTTCAGCACTGGAAAACCAGTGCTGAACTTTTGTCAGTGGATTTCAGCACTGGAAAATTCGAAGCTAGCACTGGAAACCGAGTGCTGACAAATATTGAACGCATTATAAACTTAGTGCTGAGATACGTTACGGCGGTGACTTAATTGCGCTATTGTGATTATCCATAGCGCATATCTATGATAACAGATTTGACTATCGATACCAATGCCGGGATAAAAGCCTCGATGTGACCGATTTCTAAGATCTTCCTGGCGGCCAAAGTTTAAAGGGTAACTGTATCGCTGTACCGTTGTTTTGGGGCGATTTACAGTCTCCCAGGATCTCATTTGCCTACCGGCAATTATATATTTTACTTCCTTGTTGAATTTCAAAATGTTGAGCTACTGAACAAACGAACCAATACTATCTTCAAAAGAAAGAAAGTTGTTTAGTTGTTACACATCCCCATACCTAATTCTACTTTACAATTTCACAATGAACAAAATGACAAAGTTGTGGTTTGCTTGAAATAAACTTGTTCATGCCAAAGATTATTAGAATACTCAAGCAACTGGAGAAGAGTTTCAATTTCATCCATTTGCTTGAGTAATTATTTTTGGCTAATATTTATATAGTACCTGGGTGTCTAACATTCATTATAAACGTGGTCATTGTTTATTTTCAATGAATCACAAAAGTAAAAGAAAGTTTACTAAGTTATCCTGTCGAATTTCTTACACTGCTCTCAGCACTTCAGCAGTGGTAAGAATAACGTTCCAGAGCTGAAAACACCTAAGCACTCGTTTTCCAGTGATGAGGTTTTTTCAGCACTCGTTTTTCAGTGCTGACTTGTCCCTAAGCACTGGTAAATCCAGTGCTGAAGGCGTGGCTTTTGTACATCAGCACTCGGTTCCAGTGCTGACGGCGGTTTCAGCACTGAGTAACCAGTGCTGAATGACCAATGACATGACCCATCGCCGCTCCGTTGCTATTTCAGCACTGGTATCGAGTTCTGAACTCCACTCAGCACTGGAAAACGAGTGCTGAGACAAGTTTTTTTCAGCACTGGAATCCCAGTGCATAAAGAGCTTAAGCACTGGAACACAGCCATTCAGCACTGGAAAACGAGTGCTGAACTTTCTTCAGCACTGGAAAACGAGTACTGAACTTTCTTCAGCACTGGAGAACCAGTGCTGAGGCCGATTCGCCCGTTGATTCAGCACTGGAATACCAGTGCTAAAGGCGTGGCTTTCGTAGACTTGGGCCCCCTGGTATGTGACCTTGATGCTGCAGCAGAACTTCAGTTTTATTCATATTTTGATCTAGACATGCCATGGTCTTGATCTTTTTGTAGCAGATAGCTGGTGATGTAAGGAAGAAGTGGTGTAGGTTTGAATGCCCTAGTAGCTTGGTCTCGAACTGCAGGGACGTTTTAGTCACAGTCTTCCAAGGATAGTAACTGTACAAAGGAACGACGAATTGCCACGATATCTATCATGCAGGTATCTTAAACATGTACATGTACATAATGAAGTGCAAAATTTGACATGGGATTTCATAATTAATAAGTAAAATCTATATTTTCACTATTTTCCATTATAGGACTCAAATACATGTAACATTTATGTCAGGCGGAGCATTAACAGACACAAAATATGCAAATGAATTCCTAATCTGCACAATCAATGCGAAAGCGCTATAATTCATCTAGATTGCTAATGATTGTTAGACTGTCAATATTGTGAAATGTATAAGATAAAGGCATCAACAACAAGCATAGATTATGTAAATATGGCAGTCATTTGCATAATCAGCATAGTTCATGGAAACTCTTGTTGGATTTGTGTAATCCTTGACTTGACAATTGAAATATCATGCAAAATGAAAAAGTATGGCTAAAAAGACAACAAAGCATGCACAGAAAGCGTGAAAAATGTTCGTTTTTTATCAATGAAATTCGTTGAACGCTCAGTCTAATTTCAGGTCTTAGCGTGGTCGCAGCGAGGTCCTCGCACTAGTTGAATGGATATATTGCCTATTTAGATACAAATGCTTGCCATCAATGTTAGCTGTCAAAAACTGTATAACGGAGAGTCCATAGAATAAACCGAAGTGACAAGATCAATAGTGATCTTCCTGTGGGAGCTGGCTCGTCTGGCAACAGCTATAACTAGTCAGACTTGTGAGCGTCATGGCTAGGGTCCACGACGTTAATTCAATCACCCTGTGCAGCTTTTTACCTTGAGATTGAATAGCAAACAGCCTCTCGTTTCTATCAAAAGAAATGGTGCACATGTGCCTATGTAATACCCCCATTCCACTAGCGAGGCTACCGAGGGATTTGATGGAGTGTCAATCTTTTAAGATAAGATGAAGCATGTGACAATGTCAACATTTAAGTGTTGCTTGTGTCTTCCTCTTCTTTATCTCTTTTAAGCTGCGTAAATGTCAATCGATGATGTCGTGTATTAACCCCCCACTAGCTATACTATAAACTTATACTATATACTTATACTCATAATATTTATGTGACTAAAAATTAATATCAGCTACCGCAGGAGATTATTCATTTCAATAGCTGCCTGTGTATAGACAGATGCTGTCATGTCTGCTACGCTGTCTTCCCAGTAAGACAGCGGTATGGGGTCGTCATTGACGTCAAAAGCGCACACAATTTGAAACAGAGATTACAGTATCCTTTGATCCTACTTAGTGGCTGTCAGGCTGTCAATGATGAAGTCATAAGCCATCAGGAACATGTTGTCTTCACCAAACCTAAGTGGATTATATAATCATAGATAGACAAAGATACCAAGTATTGTTTTTTCTGCTCTGGTGCCCGTAGGGCACCGAAGACACACATTTGTCCCGGCGGAATGCTGGACACCGGAGGGGCACCTCTCGGTATTCTCGAAATGAGCTCATGGCGCCTATTTGTTACCGGGTCCCTCGTTGTTTTTTAACTCCGTGTTAAAAACTTCCAGGGTCCCGGTCGTGCCCAAAATAGCCGCAGGTTTGCCCACTTTTTTCAATTGTGACCTAAGAATTAGTAAGTACACAATGGCAAATGCAAGGAACAAACGCCCTTAAAAATCATCGTATTGACTAGAGTTATGAGAAGCAGAAAGCTCTAGGCATGAAGATGAACATGAACCAAGCAAACCCGATGACCGGGCACTTACTCCGGCTTGCTTTTCTATAATCAGGCATCGCAGTGAAGACCAAACATGATGCGGTCCTAGGCTTAAGGTCAAGCAGACGACTTTTGTACTTTTGCTGTACCAAAGTCGTGAATCTCTCACGAGCTTAACAAACACCTTAGACTTAACAAAGATACAGACGCAGATTTAGGTTCAATGAAGTACAGACATAACTGTTGCAAGTTTTGCATTGAAATTAAAGCTAGCTGATGGTTTGTAAACACAGCTGAAGGGCTCATCTGATGAAAGGCTTGGTGGCGATAGCGAGCCAACTATTACCCCGCAGTTTTTTTTATGTTCTTTGTATCACCAGCCTAGCTAAATTACCCTACGTTACCCATTGTTGAATGTTTTGCAAGTTTCAGTTTTGTTGGATGTATAAAAATCAGGAGACATTGGTCTATAAACAACTTTTCCAACTATATGGGTTACAAATCCTCCAAACACATATTTGACACATCTTCACACACTTCAGGTGGTTAATGCGTAGTAAAAATACTGATGAAGAGCTGTAGCCCTAAGTGTCTTTGCATCGCTGAAATGATTAGCTTGAGAACACAGCATCTGCCAACAGCCGTATGCCATAGCCTGGAGAAGTACTTGCGCCGCAGGTTGACAGCTAATATACCAAATTCATTATAGGAAATAGATTCGATACCTTAATGAATATTTGAATACCTTATGTAACCTAAGGATTGCGACCTTTTAATGTGGTCATATCTTCTACGCGCCGCAATTTGGTTTAAACCTGTATGAAATATTTAACGAATCTTGACTTTTACGGCCCATAAACTCCTTAACTTGCTGCATCTTCTACTTCCATGGTATAAAAGCCATAGTAAGTAACCAATGATACTTAAAGACAGCACGTATGGTGCGCTGCAATACATCATTAGAACTTATGATAAAACAATATCAGACTGAAGCAAGAACGTCCACACAAAGCATTCAACAGAAAATCAATATAGCTAATAAATCATAAATACTGTGTATTGCTTTACCCTGGAGATAGTAGCACGAGGCAAGAGTATTTGCCTTTTACTCATTGCTTGATTGCATTCATTTCTTATTATTACTGTGATGAGAATGACGTTTTTTTATGATTAGAAAACAACATTTTCTATCAAAATAGTGCTTTTCAAGCTGGCTTTCCTCTGGATGGATCGAGGAAATTGACGAGCTAGTACAGTGGGCTGCTGGGAAAATTCCTGAAAATCCATCCTTGCTTGAAAAGCACTATTCATACTGGCTGGCAAATGTAAATCCCTGACGTCACATGATTCAATCATCCTTAAAGACTGATAATCACTTTACATTGAGTTAAGATGAAATGGATTTTTTTCAAGGTCACCTTATCTACCATAGATTTCACTAGTTATTATATACCAAATCATGTAAACCACTTCGCGGCATGTCTACTGGTGCATGTTTATTTAGAGGGGTCCCAGTTGCACATCCGTTCACCTTGATATCAATTTGTAGGCGTGTTATTTCTGCAGAAGCAGGATGGACCCCTCCTTTTGTCAATTACCGTGGTGGACATGTAAGGTGCACGCGGTGTGGTGCTCCGTAAATATGGAGCCTCCAATTTTACGTCATGTCTGAGAAAAATCTCTAACTGAAGATCTGTACTCATTTGCACGTAATAAGAGTGAGGAAATATGTGGTAAGCGCCTTTTTCCAAAGGCACAACACTGGGGCCTGCCAGGGATTCGTACCCAGAAGATCACCTTTCAACTATTTTTATTATCTGGTTTGATGTCTTAGTTTCCCCTTTGAATTGTTTATGAGAAGATAGCTTTCAGCTATTGCCGATTGAAAGAGGTTTGTTCCGTTAGCTGCAGGCCTTAGTACACAGCAACGGCACTCATGATATAAGTCACACTGGGTGTTTGTACGCTCTTTCAGCCGTATTTCATCGGCCAAACATCTTGCTTTAGGATCCCTGACCATAAAAAGTCAGTTTATTTTGGGCTATCTTGCGATAGATAGCTCAGAGAGCATTACGTGTTTTAAGATGAACAGCAGTCACCTTAACCCACCCTCATGTTGAGGGCAATGGTAGCATCTGCAGTGTGACAATAACTGATGCTACATATAACTATTATAAAGAAACCCGAGAAAGCTGCCCATTGGTAATACCATACACCAAGGCTATCCTTATGATTACTTTTAGACATTGACAGATCGCACTCTTGAGGTAACCGCCTAAATGCCTTATTACGCGGAAAAGACTGCTTCTCGGAAAGTCGGGAGTATATGAGAAAAATAGGAAACAAATAAAACTCTGAAAGCTCATTTAGATTTACTCCGAAGGTCCAGCAATTTACGGTCTTTCGGCGCCTCAAAGTTATGCTTTGGTCACAATTGGAGAAGGGGGCCCTGCCGGGCAATTTACGGGCTGTCTTGGGGAGGGGGGCACCCTGTGGCTGCCGGCCATTTTGGGGCACGTCAGGGTCCCGGGGTGACTTAAGCTCAGATTAAGCATCAACCCGGGACCCGGTTACTAATATACGCCGTGAGCCATTCGTGCGAATACCGATAGGTACCCTTCTATTGCCCGGCAGTCCACCGGGAAAACGTAACATTTCTGACTTCGCGGCCCGACCGGAACTACTCCCCTGAGAGCAACGGTGCTAATGTGTCCGAAGTATAAGAAGTCATCAAAAGAGACTATTTCAGGAACACTGGCTTCTTTGTACGAACGTCATCCATTTGAACGCTTCGTTATCAATATTGCTGATACAAGTATAACTTGAGAAAGACATTATATTTGCAAAACAATCAGTGCTTTAATTCAATCTTGCAGAGAGTGGCATAGTGCACTTATGTTATCTACTGCCATATTGTGTTATCTACTGTCATGTCGGTTTATCTCTTGCCGTATAGAGGTTCTAGGCGAGTGACTAAAGGTAATGCGCATTACATGCAAAATGCTCTGGACTTAGTGTCGAATCATTTCACCTGAAAAATAAAACGTGTTGAAGAAGATAAGAGCTATTCAAAATCCCTTGAATGTTCTGCTGTTCTATATTTCATATAACGTGTGCTTATCAGTGGCAGTTCAGGATTTATCAGAAAACCGTTTTAATTGTTGACATTTCCCAATGTTTATGAAGACGCCCCTGCAAACAATTGACTCTGTGAAGTTTAAAAAATGAAATAGATACGAAAACATTTTATTACCATGATCAATGTGTCGTTGCAAGAAAGTTAACTTTTCTGTTTTAAGACAGATCATGACCGAAACAAAACTGTCCAGATATAAGTTAAACGCTGAAGTAGTTTATTCTAAATTATAATTTATTTTCTTCAGAATTTGTTTGTACGGCAAGGTTATTTCACCAACAATTCATTTTCAGGTTTTATTCATCTTTAGGGTAGTCCCTTCAGCTGACTCAGCAGCTGATTTCCAAGGGAGCCCTTACATACAGATAATAAATAAAGGTCATAAAATGATAATTAAACATAGGAATAGTACAGAACAAACTCAATATAACAAACAATAGCACTGAAATCATCAAACAAAAGCAAACAAATGATGTTGAGAGGGTCAACGGTCAAAGCAGTAACATAGGAGTAAAATAATCATATAATCAAAACAAGCTTAATGGGCAAAAGTAGCTGAACAAACGTAATATGTTGTAGATGGTCAATAGACGGCTAGTAAAGTGACTTTAGTCGCTCTTTGAATATGTTAAGGTTCGGCGCTTGTTTCACATTCAGTTCGAGTGCGTTGTAGGTTACTACTGCCCTATATGCGAATGTACGTTGACCTGTTTTTGATGTGTAGTTGGGTCTGTGGAGTAGGTGTGATTGTCTAGTGTGGTAATTGTGGATTTGGTTATTATAACTGAATGTGTTGAGTAAATAGCTGGGGGCTAGCCCATGGAGACATTTATACACCATAATGCAGACATGGCGCGTTCTTCGGTGTTGTAGTTGACTCCACCCAAGAGCACGGTGCAGTTCCCCAACATTCGATCTGGACTCACGTCTGAGGATGATCCTCGCAGCCCGGTTCTGTAGAACTTGGAGTTGCTGCTTTGTGGCTGCACAGCAGTTGTCCCAAATGACATCACAGTACTCAAGTAATGGTAGAGCAAATGTTTTGTACAACATATTGGCCACATTTGTACACAGATAAGGCCGCAGTCGTCTTAGCAGACCAAGGCGCTGCGCCATCTTACTACACACCACATCCATGTGGTTATTATAGCTTAGATTCGAATCAAGAATGACTCCCAGATATTTACAGGAAGTGACCCTCTCCAAGGTATTATCCTCAATTCTGATGGTCAAATCTGGAGAAGCCTTTGTCTTCATACTGGATCCCATTAACATCCATTTTGACTTTGTTGTAGTAAGCGTTAGTCGATTTGTTTTGAACCAGAAAGCTATCTGATTAAGCTCTGAATTCAAGGTACTTTCTATGTATCTGGTTGGACCAGATTGAATCCCATAATGCACATAATAGATAATATTTAATGGGTTCCAATATGGACGTAATGCATTTCTGACATGTCGTGATGCTGGCCTCCATTGCACGTGCAGGCTTAGTATCTGTATAATCTTCCGACATGACTTCATAAAGCTAGTTGTTCACAATACAAATGACAGTAGGCAATGGTTTGAAACGCACGTGTATGTCCTCACGCGCATGCCGGAGACAACTACACGCGTGAAATAGCTGCTGGACAAGAAACCTGTTGTGGAAGCTATCGTGATGCAGTTGTACAGTCTGTTGGTCCGGGCTATGGGGACACTGATTCTCCCAGTGACATCTAACGTCACATCTAGTATCATATCATGCAGTGGGTGGTCTGGTTTGAGCATACATTTGAACAGTTTAAGAGAAGCGAGTTCACGTCTTTCCTTTGATGTAGTTACCATTACTGTCTCCGTCGTTCCGCGTCACTCTGTCAGATGTACCGCACGACCTTCTTAATGTCACTATGACTTCTCTTTAAGTGTCCCACAACCGTGCACAGAGCATTACCTGCCCTGTTAGTGACGTGGATTTGGACGTCTCCGACGAAAATTCATAAGTTCTGCAAGAATGCGGGGCGAAGATAACCACATTGGGTAAAGCTTAACAGCTTGTCGGCGGCACACACGTTGTGAATGAACGCAGGAAGAAGCACCGCGCGGTCATAGAAAATCTTACCTTGCAAATAACTCTCTACTTTTAGCAGAAACCCAAAGTCTGGTACCAACGTTTCATACCTGACGTAAGATGAAGTATGATTATAAACAAATCCCTGCCAAACTCGCATCACATTGGAAATAACCTTCCTCTGTTCTTGAAAACAAAACAAAAGTCTGAAATACCAACCTTTGATTACTGACCTTAGAGGAAGTAGGGCACGTTGTAAAAAGGTAAGAAGCGGTTCAATGTTAACAGTTCTTAGAAAAAATGCTGCATGATACTGGCTTTGTACATAATCGAGACAGATGTATACGAACTCTGTCACCTCCATGCTGACAACACTCTGTCAGAACAGTTTATCCTTGTGAACCTGTTCGTAACCGCAGCTGCTTGGCAACGCTTGGCATGCTCCAAGGGACGCCGAACTCAATCTGCCTCCCTGTTCATGCCTCGTCCGTCTTGTGTAATCCACCTGCCAACCGGGGTTGTCTCGTGTTGTGGTTACGAAATCGATGAGAAACCTATTATAACGTTTTATTTCCCCAAAGTCGACCCACACGGGGCTATCTCAGAGAAGATCCATCGTGGTTTTAAAAGCCCAGACTACAGACTTATGGGGAAAGAGCTGCTTTAATTACCTGATTAGGCTGCGCTCATTAATCAAGCTGATTTCCGTGCCTTGTAACAGGATGGGCAGCTGGAAGAAAGCCCTTCGATTATGGGAAGTTAAAACGATGTTGTAGACAGGGACACATCTATAGCTATATGAAAAGATCTTTGGAGAACCAATTCTTATTGCTGTTTTATTGCAAAGTGACAGTTAAATCAGACCGATCTATAGATAGTGAGATGAAGTGACGTTCATAATATCCTCTACGTCTGCGTTGATATGTTACAATCCACAAAGCTGAAATATTTGAAAGACCTTGTTTTTTTCATATCGATGAAGCTTAAGCTTCCAAAGAGACTGTGATTATGATTTATAACCTGTAGTATATAGTACCTTTTGATCTCGCCTTAAGCAAGGCAGTTAAGTTAGATATACACCTAATGAAAATGCTCATCACTCCTCCTTTATTGAGAAGATGTTTCCCTCCACAAAGCTACACGTTTCATTGATCTTATTTCTATCTATAGATTTTTACAATAACCGATAATTCTAGTCCAGATACCAAAGTGTACGCTGTCTTTTCATAAGCCCCTTGCCCCAAGGTGTTAAGTTAAAACTAAGATGTCTTTAGAAATCCCTAAGGTCCTTTAGATTCAGTAGAAAGCACAGAAATGCACCCGGTGATCCGGCTAAGCTCTTTTCCATTATAGTTCTACAGGGAGGAACCACGAACACCTACCCATTCAAGAATACTGATGTCTTCCGGGCGTCTTGAACGTGGCGTGAATACATGCAGTATAAATCAGGATCACAGACAATAGAGATACAAAACAAGTGACATAGGATGAGCAGTAAATGCTTTTGAGAACTATAACAATTGCAGTGCCATTCTTAAACTGAGAATGGCAAAAATGATTAACGAAATAATCCAATGATAATCCCATAGTAATTGAACATACACTGGTATAGGTTCATGTAAACGTTGCTTACATAGACAGCTTTTATGGACAGAACATGGTATATTAAATCTACGTAAGATTTGCATAGATGGTAGCTTTTTGGTCTCCCAAATGTGCTGTGCTCTGGTCAAACAGACGTCATTTCTTAAGCTTCTTCCATTTATTCAAGGAAACAGGATGGAACAAATGTCAGTACGGTTCAGTATTACTGTATTATATCTGCCATGACGGACAGATCGTACTGGAAAAACTTTATTGAGTGTACCTCATCGGAGTAAATCCGGACGAATGATGATGATGATGATCATGACAGTATTACTTGCGAAGATGGGATTTAAGTCATAAATGGCAGACAGCCAAGTTCGATTTCATGCGCCATCGAGTTTTATCGCGGTATGAATAAATGGTACTTACAACAAGATTTCAGTTGTCTAGTAATCTTGTTTTCAATTCTTACTGAAATGTCTAAACCCTAACATGCCTAAGGTCCCCATTTCCACTAGTTTGGGATAGAGCTGCGAACCCCCGCTGCGACAGACATTTGATATCTGTACGTCTTGACTTCGTAATTGGAATATCATAAATTATGTAAAGGTGTGATTGAAAGGACATAAAGCGTAAAAAAAAAAGTGTGTTTTTAGCTATGAAAAAAGGTCGGTCGCAGGGTGGTTGCCGAGCTGGTGAACTAGGGCATCACGCATGCGCAGGTTGCACTTCCCCCAACGCACTCAATAATGACTCACTGAAAAAAACTTCTTTAAAAAACCTGACTCATTATATTTCCCGTGGTCTCAAAAAATTATCAGCATTATTTGATTTACATGCGGGACTTCTTATGAACAATCGAGGGTCCAAATTATTCAGAAATGAAAAGTAAGTAACCTCAGATTTGTCATTCTAAAAGGCATTTTATTCCCAATCTGACCTGCTCCCGTCATTCACAAATGGTTAAAAGAGTCGATATTGATCGATTCTACTGAACACCAGTAATAGCCATTGCTATCATTTATGCCTTTATGGCTGAGGTGATAAGGGGTTTGATAGATATGCAAAGTGCAATTTGATGTCAAACTCAAACTACGAAGCACATCCCTCTCCATCTGACAACGTGGGCACGGGTAAAGTGTGTTCCGTTATCTTGATTTGTCTATTAGGCTACACCAAGTAATTTTTATGGATGACGTCCGCGCGCGCATTGATTTTGGTCTGTTCCCAGAAAAAAAAACAAGGAATTCCGCTTCCTGTAACTATGACCAAAGAGTAACGACAGTGCCGCAAATCAATGGGATATGGAAAGAAACAGGACAGGACAACAACTGCTGTTCAACTTCAACTGGTTTATTCAAATTATTGCTGTTTTCATGATGAATAAAATAATCGTTAGTTGTTACACTGTGCTCTCTCATTCAATTTGTGTCCTAACATGTGTCGTCGACTATTATATTTCAAATCTAGACATCTTGTTTTTTTTTGCCCTTCTTGTTTTTTTTTTCGTGCTCTCGCATTAGATTTAGGATCTCCAAATGACGTCATCCATGAAAATGACTTGGTGCAGCCTTATGAATAAAATCTGTCTATATCACGTCGAACTTTCTGTTCATGAAAAGCGTTGTAATCAATCAGACAAAAGGACACTTAAGGAATGAATGCATGGAGTACATTCGGAACGCATGTCGCTACTTCGGCGTTTTCCGATGTACCCCGGGGCTAAAAATAATTCAAACTAGAGTTTCACGACTTCACACCTTCGCCAAATGATGTAAACCTTTTAGGGTGAGATATCATAAATGTTTATCATTATGAATTAATGACTAAACTTTACAGCCAACACTAAAATGAATTGGGACTTAGCCAAATTTTCGGCTGGCTCGGTCAACCTTGTTTACGGTATGAACCCGTCTACTCCTGGGACGTGACATCAGAGACACGTGACCGTAACAGCTGGTCATACGTGCCAGATAACTTGTGTCTCCCGTCTCTGTTCAAGGCAGGTCTGTGAGCTCTAATGTAGACCGCCTCCTTCACTCCTCTCGCAAAGAAATCCGGTTCCGAATCGAGGATTTTGACCTCTTCTAAAGATACGGAGTGTCCCAGAGATTCAATATAAATATGTTGCGAGACCTCTGAGTTAACGGAGCTGGGACGTTTGTGTCCCAGGAATCTTGTTTTTAGAGCACGTTCTGTCTCACCCATGTAGGTCTCTTTGCAAGGATCCTTCCTTGTTTGACCTTGACACTTGATGTGGTAGACTATCCCACACCTATTTTCCTCCGGTGTTTTGTCTTTCGGTGACCAGAATGGTCTTCAGTGTGAGGGAGGGTCTAAAGCACGTCTTGATACCGTACTTCTTGAAGATCCTAAAAATGGCCTCAGAGGTGCCCTTGGAGTATGGTAAGACCACTAATCCTCTGTTTGGTTTTGAGGAAGAGGACTGTAACTTTTTGGTATTACCTGTATCCAAAGGCTTGGGTGCTGTTGCCTTGTTGATGACCCAATCGGGGTAACCACACTTTTTTAGAGCCTGAATAACGTGGTCTTCTTCTAACTCTTTATCCTGGCTGTCCGTAATAATGGTATTATCTCTATGGAATAAAGTTTTAATTACACAAATCTTATGGTCTAAAGGATGATTTGATGAAAAATTAAGAAAGATATTTCTCATTGATTATACGAATATGGTCTTCATTTGCATGGCTTGATCATTTTCTCTATCTAAATAAAACAAGTTGTTCAAACTATACAAGTTTTTACAAAGGATATTGTAACATCATTTATGTCATGCCTGGGCCTGATACGGGTGTTCCGGACCGTGTGATAACTATCCGGATCACATAGGGTTCGGAACTGTTATCACACAGGCTTCCATAGAATATTTCGAACGCATTTCGAGCGCGCCGGTTGTGCGGCCGTCGGAAATTCGAATACCGGATTCGGAGATTGGAATCAATGTTGCTACAGTTTCTTGTTCGAGGACACAAAACTCCCTCAACTTCTGGCGCATTCCGCATTGAAATGTATGTTTTCTCGGGTGGGTATGACCAAGGTATGACATAAATAAAATACAACACGTTGTATTCCGCATCACCCTCGGTCCCAGCCCTCCCGCGAGTCGGATCGCCCTCCGGCCGTCGGGCGATCTGACCCGCGGTCGGGCTGGAACCTCGGGTGATACGGAATACCCCGTGTTGTATTCTATATCTCTCAGATTATGTAAATTAGCCTCTCATTTGCATAATGTATGTCTAATGATGTCCAATCTGACGCGGGTACACGTAAATGCGGTAGTAGTTTAAAAGTGGTATGCCATCAGCAAATAAAAGCAAAATTTTAAAATAAGCCAAAAATGATTACTCAAGCAACTGGATAAGATTTTGAAACAGTCAGACGTTTCAGACAGTATCCACTGTCTTTCGTCAGTGACTAACGATAGGACTGAGAACACCAGGTTTTATACCAAAACTCTGAATAGATATTTTAAATTTTAAAAGGCAATATCAACATGTCAGTCGCTATAGAGTCTGCTATAGACAATTTGTGTTCCCAACGTGCAAGTTCTACAGTAAGCCTGAGTGTGTCATACATTAACGATACTACAGCAGCATGGTACTGGACCATCTGACATTTTGATCAGACCTGCAGATACCATGATCTTTCCCAGATGACTTTTTATCATGTACATTTCTACCTTCCACGGACTGGTTGACGCCATGATATTTACAAGAACATCAATCATACAAAAGACCAAAGCTCCCGCTCTGCCACCGAAGAAGTGTGATGTAGTATTGGGTAATGCCTTGGAACCTTTGCTGGCATTTCGAGGCAGAAAGTTAAACATTAAGAAAACACAGGTGAACAAGCAGGCCTGGGACACGAGACAAAAATGGCAAATAATTAGGTAGACATTTTGCGCTAATAAAAATTTATCAGAAATGCAAATAATAGAGATAGTGTCACTCTTTTGCCTGCCAGATACGGGTAGTTTAGAGTGAAGGCACCTCGACAGCTGTTATGTACATGTAATCTCAATAGAATTGTGAAGGCGTGATATTGGATCTGGTGCAGTGAGTGCGCGGGGATATGACAGATGCCACGTGCAGACAATAAACATTTGACGCTAAAGTATATTGCGGTCATTACATCGTTATTGAAATGGCCAGGATCAGACGTTCCGCTTGTAAATGCTATTGCCTTGTCAACGCTTGGGCACATGAACGTTTATCTTGTAGTTTTGGTCATTCAAGTGCTCAAAATTTGTTCAAGGCAATCCCGAAGTCTAAAGAGTACTGTTACATGGTGGACGCACATGCTAGGGCGGTACTATATTAGAGATCGGCGCGTTGCATAAAATATATTGCTGAACATCGCACATGCATATGGCTTTGTGCTTTTTACACCCTCATTCCACATGGCAAGGCGACCACGCTGCGACCGCCCTGCGACCGAGTGATTTGAGTGAGTGCTCATAAACAAATTTAATTGAAAAAAAACACGAATAGTTTTATGCTTTGTCACTTCTTGTCTTAAAACCAGTAGAAGAACGCGATAATTTTTGATCCTGTCTCCCCTTAAGGCATTTATCATCCCTAAGGCTGTTAGTGATGATTTAGACATATTAGGCAACATTGTTTTTGTGTAGGTTACCAAATCCATTAACAGAAAGTACATCAAGATGTTAAGGTTATAAATAGAAAATCAATACAGTATGCATTGATAATAGGTTTTATATTAAATGATGGTTTCTATCTTGAAAGGTTTGTGAGCATCATTTGCTATGAATGCTGATAGGTCACTGACCGCAGGCATCGTCATGTATAAATATATATACATTTCATTAGAAAAAATGTGCAAGTGTCTTCACTAATCACGGTTTTGAATGTTTTATTTTTATTTTCTATTAATCAACAAAAGAATATACAGGACACATGTGATGCACTATAGCAAGAAGCTAATACCAAACATCACCTCTGCAAATAAGAATTGCAGCTGTCAAAGACAAAGACAAAAATAGGGTCAAATATCGATCACCTTCGCCAGAAGGTTATGTTTTCGGTTTCGCTATGTTGAAGTGGATGCATCATTCCGTTTTTAGTCTTGCTCAGGAATGTCAAAAGGTTTTATTATTTGTATCATCAGACCATCGTCAAGGTTAGGCTTGAGTTGACTGGATCATGACTGAGCTGTTTGATATTAGGAGGGATTGTTAATAAGTAAAGGTCATGGAAATCGGCGTGGTTAAGGACAATATTTCAGACAAATGCTTATAGATACCAGAAAAATGATGAGGGAGTACTGAAACCAACTATTTAACTAAACTTAAACAGCAGTAAAATTTCCATAAACGTAACGTTGAGGAAAGGGGCAGCTTTAAAACAAAATATTGTTTCAAGGTTATAAAAAAATCAGTTTCAAGCTTGCAAAAATCAAACTCTTCGCAAGGTTAAAAATTATCATTTCCATATACATTTGTATGCCTTGTGAAGTATGGACATGGTCTCTCACAACGCAGAAAGGCAACAGTTGACTGATTGATAAAATCTACACCTCATTCCTATACATGTTCCCTCACCAATATTATATTTCCCTCTGAAGTAACGATACCGAATTTCAACGAAGAAAATTTACTACAACTAAGGATATAATACAACATGTATATATCCTTGTTACAACCAAATGAAAGGAACCATCATCATCATCATCCACTGGTCTCTGCATCTGCAGTCGTGAAAACGTCCTACAGCTGCATTCAGTCTTTCTTCATCTTCCTCCACTGCGCCTTGTAGTCCAGGAGATTCTCAGAAGAGAAACATAACAGGTATCAAACAAGTGTCTGTTTTCTTTTTAATTCATGGCATAAATGCCGTATCTGCATAAATATGCCCTAGAGAGCCCTAGAACCACGATGTCCCACCGGGACCATAGAACAACATACTTACAAATGATTAAGACTTATTGTCTCGAATAAAGTACGCACTTTTTTAACATTTCAAAATTCAAAAGGCACCACACGTCATTGCTTAAGTCAGTGTGCGTACTTTATTTGAGGTTATTCCCCGGACAAATTGGAAAAGGACCTCAAACCCTTGCTTTATCAAACCAGGAACCCAGCTGCGGTGCATCAATGCATGGCTCAATACCTGCCAATTTGCATAGTTTGTAACTTGTCGTAGGCAATCCTCAAGTTTGCAGAGACGATGCTGGCAGAGAAAACAAGAGAATCTTTTATGAATCTAAGGAATGGCATTATGTAGAAGTCCTTGATATAAGAAAAATGACCGGGAGATAATAGGAGGAACACCATAAATTTGAATGTATCCTGTTCAAAATTTGTTCAAGATCAGTGGAGAAGGGGTGCGTACTTTATATGGGGTTTTTGACTTAACGTTTCAGTTCTGCAAATTTGTCTGGAACTAGCCCCAAATCAGTGGTGCGCACTTAAATTGGGGTGCGTACTTTAATCGAGAAAATAGGGTACATCAAGCTACCATTTTATGAAAGTGGACTAAATATATACTGGGTGTGCTTACGAGACCACTATTCCTTTTTTTCATGTTTCTCCTCCTGGACTATTGCATCTTACTTGTATCTTAAAAGAACCACACCAAGGTATTAGTGAGCAATTCACGTATCCTTACCCTTAGATTGTTCCAAATTTACACTGATTGCAAATGATGTCCATTGCCTCTTTAAAGTCATGCAGGGTTATATCTGCATTTGGTGTTATGTTGTTCAGGTACTGACAGCAAATGAGTTCAGAGGCAGCTTTTTGTTGTCTTTCGAATAGTGTTTCAAATAGTCTTTCGAATAGGGTACTGGCATTAAGTTCAATAGATCAACATATATCTAGCAGTGCTAGTGGTTCATTGCAAAACAATTCTCTGCGTTCGGTTGTTTTGGAATCTAGATAGCTAAAGTGACGCTGATCATGCAAATCAGAAGCTAATCTGCATAATCAATGAGGAAATTCTAGAAATCCGCCACATACCATGATAGGGTTTTCAAACATAAGGCAATTGCCACTGACAAAAAGAGGAATATCGATACATATCAATTATGCAAGTGAATGGATCATTTCATTGATGAGAAATCAATAAAATACCTTAGTGGTAAATGACAGGAGTTTGATAAGTCAAGTCAAGTCAAGTCAAAGTTTAAGTGCATCTGTCGTATGACTTGGGGCGAGAAGAAGCCCCGACAATCTGTCATTATCTCATGAACATGGCATGTCTGACGTCTTTTGGGTGTTAGGCAGTAGCGGTGAACTGGATCCTTGTTAGCAATGCCTCCCATCTCAGGCGAGACCAATGCCGTCATAGGAAACCAGCCGGTATGCCTGGAGAGTCTATGTAAGCCTTGCAGCTTATTTTGCACGTACCATACTTCGCTCTCCATTTTTCAAGACACCCCTTATATGAAGTATGGCGAGGGGCGAGAAGAAGCCCTGGAAATTTGACTAGCCATGTCTGACGTCTTTCGGGTGTTAGGCAGTAGCGGTGAAACTGGTCCCTTGTTAGCAATGCCTCCCAACTTAGGCGAGACCAATGCCGTCATAGGAAACCAGCCGGTATGCCTGGAGAGACTATATGTAAGCTTTCTTGCTTATTTTGCACGTACCATGCTTCGCTCTCCATTCTTCAAGACACCCCTCATATGAAGTATGGCTAGGGGCGAGAAGAAGCCCTGACAATTTGACTTGCCATGTCTGACGTCTTTCGGGTGTTAGGCAGTAGCGGTGAAACTGGATCCTTGTTAGCAATGCCTCCCAACTTAGGCGAGACCAATGCCGTCATAGGAAACCAGCCGGTATGCCTGGAGAGTCTATGTAAGCATTCTTGCTTATTTTGCACGTACCATGCTTCGCTCTCCATTCTTCAAGACACCCCTCATATGAAGTATGGCTAGGGGCGAGAAGAAGCCCTGACAATTTGACTTGCCATGTCTGACGTCTTTCGGGTGTTAGGCAGTAGCGGTGAAACTGGATCCTTGTTAGCAATGCCTCCCAACTTAGGCGAGACCAATGCCGTCATAGGAAACCAGCCGGTACGCCTGGAGAGACTATGTAAGCGGAGAGACTATGTAAGCTCTTTTGCTTATTTTGCACGTACCATGCTTTGCTCTCTATTTTTCAAGGCACCCCTGAGCCTCATAAAGTATGGCTAGGGGCGAGAAGAAGCCCCGACAATTTGACTTTATCTCAAGAATATGCCATTTCTGACGTCTTCTGGGTTTTAGGCAGTAGCGGTAAAACTGGCCCCTTGTTAGCAATGCCTCCCAACTTAGGCGAGACCAATGCCGTCATAGGAAACCAGCCGGTATGCCTGGAGAGTTGATGTAAGCCTTGCAGCTTATTTTGCACGTACCATGCTTTGCTCTCAATTTTTCAAGACACCCCTCATATGAAGTATGGCTAGGGCAGAAGAAGCCCTGACAATTTGACTAGCCATGTCTGACGTCTTTTGGGTTTTAGGCAGTAGCGGTGAACTGGATCCTTGTTAGCAATGCCTCCCAACTTAGGCGAGACCAATGCCGTCATAGGAAACCAGCCGGTACGCCTGGAGAGTCTTAAGTAAGCCTTGCAGCTTATTTTGCACGTACCATGCTTTGCTCTCTATTTTTCAAGATACCCTTCACGAAGTACGGCGAGGGGCGAGAAGAAGCCCCAATAATTTGACTTGCCATGTCTGACGTCTTTTGGGTGTTAGGCAGTATAAAGTATGGCTAGGGGCGAGAAGAAGCCCCGACAATTTGACTTTATCTCAAGAATATGCCATTTCTGACGTCTTTTGGGTTTTAGGCAGTAGCGGTGAAACTGACCCCTTGTTAGCAATGCCTCCCATCTTAGGCGAGACCAATGCCGTCTTAGGAAACCAGCCGGTACGCCTGGAGAGTCTATGTAAGCTCTTTTGCCTATTTTGTACATACCATGCTTCGCTCTCCATTTTTCAAGACACCCCTCATACGAATTGGCTAGGGGCGAGAGGAAGCCCAAACAATTTGACTTGCCATGTCTGACGTCTTTCGGGTGTTAGGCAGTAGCGGTGAAACTGACCCCTTGTTAGCAATGCCTCCCATCTTAGGCGAGACCAATGCCGTCTTAGGAAACCAGCCGGTATGCCTGGAGAGTCTATGTAAGCTCTTTTGCTTATTTTGCACAAACCATGCTTTGATCTCCATTTTTCTGCCCACCCCTGTGTCAGGGACCCCGGCAGCATGCGCAGTTTAATCAAAATACCGGATACTAATTTTCAAGACACCCCTAATGAAGTTTGCCTAGGGTCGAGAAGAAGCCCCAACAATTTGACTTGGCAATTCTGACGTCTTTCGGGTGTTAGGCAGTAGCGGTGAAACAGTACTGGTCCCTTGTTAGCAATGCCTCCCATCTTAGGCGAGACCAATGCCGTCATAGGAAACCAGCCGGTACGCCTGGAGAGTCTATGTAAGCATTCTTGCTTATTTTGCACGTACCATGCTTTGCTCTCTATTTTTCAAGGCACCCTTCACAAAGTATGGCGAGGGGTGAGAAGAAGCCCTGACAATTTCACTTTATCTCAAGAATATGCCATTTCTGATGTCTTTCGGGTGTTAGGCAGTAGCGGTGAAACTGGCCCCTTGTTAGCAATGCCTCCCAACTTAGGCGAGACCAATGCCGTCATAGGAAACCAGCCGGTACGCCTGGAGAGTCTTAAGTAAGCCTTGCAGCTTATTTTGCACGTACCATGCTTTGCTCTCTATTTTTCAAGACACCCTCATGAAGTATGGCGAGGGGCGAGAAGAAGCCCTGACAATTTGACTTGCCATGTCTGACGTCTTTTGGGTGTTAGGCAGTAGCGGTGAACTGGATCCTTGTTAGCAATGCCTCCTATCTTAGGCAAGACCAATGCCGTCATAGGAAACCAGCCGGTACGCCTGGAGAGTCTATGTAAGCATTCTTGCTTATTTTGCACGTACCATGCTTTGATCTCCATTTTTCAAGACACCCCTCATATGAAGTATGGCTAGGGGCGAGAAGAAGCCCCGACAATTTGATTTATCTCATGAACATGCCATTTCTGACGTCTTTCAAAAAGTGTTGAGTCAACCTTCAGAATTGACTTTTGCTAAGGTTTTCTCATTATGAGAATATGGTCCTCATTTGCATAGATTACATCAATGATCATCTGTGCCAAAATAACACAGTGCCCAATTATGAAAGTCATATTTAGCAAACAATGCTAATTTAGCATCCTTTCATTCATTATGCAAATAAGGCCCTGATTTGTTTGATACATGTCTAATAACGGTCATCTTTACTTTGTACTTTCAAATGCCGTTGAAATCATTCCCACTATGGTATCATGACATTTAACATTCATCATGTAAATGAAGTTTTTACTTGCTTGATTGACATGTTTCTTCCATCTTGATGTTCTCTCTATTAGTTACATATGTCATATGTTCCTTTCATAAAGGAAAGCAGACTTATAAATTTTCCTAATTCATCATCATCATCATCATCGTTCATCCGGATTACTCCGGTGGGATACAGTCAATAAAGTTCTAATTAATTATGCAAATTAGCCCGATTTTGAATAGTATCTATTATGAATCATTACTTAGGTATCTAAAAAAAACTTTCAAATCATTACTCTTTGTTTAGTCTCAAACAAAATTATCCCCTGCATTTAATGAAAAGCTGCTAAGGGGCCAGAACCAATGTCACTTACCAGTATTCATGAGCCCAATTATCAACTGTTGAAAAATCATGACCATATGACCAGAACACAGGATATGAAAACTTGAAGTCCTACTGCAGTACCATGGGAAACTGTCAGGTGGCCCCATAAGCTAACTATTACTTCCTTTGCCCACATCTACCAACATACCTGCAGGGCTCCAAAATCATTTGTTGAAATAGGTACTGGTGCACTGATGCACCCAACCAAAGAAATTAGAAGCACAGAAAGAATTTTGGGTGAACCACAAAATAAAGTTAAATGTCACCAAAACATAATTACAAATTTTACGGCAAAACATAATTACAAATTTTAGCACTCTTGAGAACTTCAATCTGTAATTTTATAGCTAACTTCAAAATTGCAAACAAGTAATACATCAAATAAAGTACAACTGTTACGAGAGGTTATATCGTTTTGCTGATACTTACCTTTCAAGAATATTATATATACTAGTGTACAATAGTTCCTTTACCCTATACTAATTAACCTACAAACATATTTAGGTGCACTGGTTGTGATCAGTTGTGGCCGCTTGTGGACTGTTAAGGCACACCTATATGATGTTAACTACAAAAGTTTCAAACCCAAAGCTAAAAAATCTTCAGGATCATTTACTGAGCATAGAAAAAAGAACATGCACCACATACCGGGTAAACCCATCTGTTGATTCAACAGGAGAATCCATCATCTTCATCATCATGCTATAATATAGTACACAATATTGAAATACTTATCCCAAACCCTCTCCCTGAATGACTGTTTCAGCTCCAACACTCGCATGGGTGCTGTCCTTGAAGGGCGTCAGATGTCCTGGTAGAAAATATAGCTGTAGGTTCCCCCCCAGGCAGATTTGTGTTCTGTAGTGGGTACATGTTAGACGGATGTAGATGATACATCTGTAATTTGTGGCCTACTCTATGTCACTGTGTAATGATGTATTGTACATGAAAATATTGTCAAAATAAGAAAACAACATGCATGGCAAGTAAGAATGTATCCTAAGTTCCTAAGTCTCCCAAACTAGTCTGCTCAACTGAAAGACTTGGTCTCATCTTGTTCATGTTCATTTTCCTTACACCGTGATGATAAAGTGAATTACAATATGTACTAGTAGCATTGTGTGGCGTAATTGTAGGATGTAAGGCGATTCATATCCATTCATACCAAGGTTCGGTTGGGAATGTCCCTCAGATAGAACATTACATGGAAGTTTTATTTGAGCGGATCAAAAAGATCTGCCAGGATATGCAGCTTGTACTCTTCAGTGTCACCATGAGGCTTTCACCAGGTTTGCAATACAAACAAATGACAGCTGCATGGAAAGTGTAAAATGTACCTCACCATTTTTCTCCATGTAGAGAGTTGTTTCCTTTGCCTCATCATAGGCCTGAAGCATCGGGGTTGTGCTCTGCCAGCTGAGCAGTAATGGTGACTGTAGCCAGCCTTCTTGTACACAGTCACAGTGAGACACTACATAGTAAAAATATACAAAATTGGCCTCATGTCTACTCATGCCTAGTACTCATTCGCAAAGGTACCCGGGTCACCTGTCCCTCACTGGGCGCTGAGTAATGAACGCGTGAACAAAACGGCGGCGTCCCTGGACGTACAGCACCAAAGAAAGTTCATCACTAGAAATCCAGTGACGAACGGCTTTAATCCAGTAATGAAGCCTCCTCGGTGCTGGAATTCCAGCACTGAATCTTGCCTCGGTGCTCGGTTTCCAGAAATGAACTCCGCTCATCACTCGGCTTCTAGTGACGATCATCCGCTCGTCACTCGGGTGCCAAACAAGTAGACTGGTTCAAAGGTCATTCATCACTGGTTACCCAGTACGGAGGTCACTCGTCGCTAGATAACCAGTAACGAAAGTCCCGCAGTCACGGGTTCCGCGCTGGATTTACCAGTGATGAGTGACTCTCTAGTGCTGGAAGCCGAGTGATGACATTATTTCGTTAGTGGCCTTCCAGTGATCACATCCTATTATCACTGGAATGTTCCAGTGCTGACTATTAGACAATTTTTTTGAGTGCATTTTGAGTCGATACCGTTACGGCGTACCGGTACTACAGTAAGACAAAGCCGGGAACCTTAGTTTATAGTAAATTATACCGTATGATTTTTTAAATTATTGATTTGTCAGTGTTATGTACTTTTGTGTGACACGAACAATTATTTATTCAAGCATCTGGATATATTTTATTCACTAGTTTGACAGTTTGTAGTACATTTGTACCACATATGATGTCGCAGCTCCACTATCTATCTTAGTTTGAACTATGAGTCACTCAATACAATGAAAATACAATGTAATGGTTAATTCCAACTTAATGTTTGGTGTTTCTAAGAGGACAGAGAACACTTCGAAGTACTTTCGATACTCCAAATGTATAACATTCTGTTTGTGGTAAGAACTTATGTAAGAGTCCCTACTTGCGGAGTCATGATAGTGTAATAAGCTAATTAAGTCCATTGGGATTTTTATCGTAATTTCAGTTGAATAGTTTTCTTATATACAGTACTGGGTAAAACTCCTGGATTTGTAGGTTTCACGCCCAGGGACAATAATTAATATCAATAAGTTTGTTGCAAGTTCTTGCCCGTAGGCTAATTAGACGTGCACGCATAAGCGCGGCCGATGATGGCGGTGATACGAAACAAAACAAATAAATGTGCAAATATTGAAATAAACAGATAAAAGGGTTATGAGGTTCGTTTGTTTTGTTTCCTTGTCAAATTTGTATTAAACAGGCACTGTAAATGGGTCTTGAATAATATATACTATAGGAGAACGAGCTCTACTCCGATATCCAAAACGTACAGAAAGTCTAGTATAAAAATACACTGACTCCTGAAACGTAAGTAGCATATCAACTCTTTTGGTGAAAGAAAAGACCCGTTTCTTTCGAACAACATGGTATCGATCAATGACATCATACTTACCCTTAGCCCCGGAAATTAAACTTTCTTTCTCGAACACGCCAAACGTAATACACCAAGGAGGTTTTACATTGCCCCTTGATAGCGTCTTCGGAAAGCCAGCCGTAAAATCTTAATTGATATTTAACCTCCTTGGGTATACATAGTAATGTGATCGACCGTCACTTGAATTTGTATTTTGGCCTTTTTTCGTAAGCATAACGCTCATGTAAATTGACGCCTACGTTAGCGGAAACTGCATATCGGATTAGCTGTCTCGGTTTACGGTGCGGAATCTATCGTCGCCAGCTCTTGCCACAGCGGAACATTTGTCGTCACTGATTTTCCACAACGGAATATTTGTCATCGCTGGTTTTCCAGCCCCGCAGGTAGTCTCATCTCTCGGTTTCCAGTGATAATTCGGGGATTTCCAGTAACGAAGTCGCCTCATTGCTGGAAGGCCACAGATGACAAAGCTTCATCACTGGAAGTCTAGCGATGAAGGCACCTTCGGTGCTTCAATGAAGATTAGACATCCAGGTAATAAGATACGCCAAAAAGCAATTACTCAAACAACTGGATATGATTTTGGAAACGGTCAGACGTTTCAAGTAGCATCCACTACTTTTCGTCAGTGACTGTGAGCAAGATCAGTTGAACAGCAGGTTTATAACCACGAACTATGAATTGATATGCAAATAAAGAGAAGACAAATTTTTAGATAGTCCAATAGAAAGCGAATTAGACAACTCAAGACAAGGTTGAAGTAAAAGGGGACAATAGCTCCTATTGTTTTAATATAGGAGCTAAAGCTGGTTTGCCCCCTTCGGTGCTGGACACCGAGTGATTACTAAGGAACCGGTGACCCGGGTACTTTTGCTACTCATTCCACATTTAAAGACAATCCAACAGGGCATTCTCAAGTTATCATGGTGACAGACAGACACACACACGCGCACGAATGCTGTCCAAAAAACTTTCTCTAGAAAGTAATTGTTCATAGGATACATACATCATAGGATCATCCTACCAATGATACTGACAGGCCAGGGTGACCATGTCAATAGTCATGAAATTCTTTCGTCAGGTTGCACCCATCAACCGACCCAATCCCGACCAAATTCCCACAGCGAGACGGCGATTTTCTGACTAATTCTCAAATAACATTGCCGATGTATTCCTGACCGATTTCCGACCTCACCATATGCATGTCAATTCTTACATCAAAGTCAACGTCTAGATATATCCTTTCCCTCTAAACAAAAATCAACAAACCATGAAACCCTTTTACTTTTTAAGGAACTCGCAAAATTGTAACTTCAACTTTTCTCAGGTCCTGTCTTTGGCCACTGACTTGTCTGGGAACAAATCAGAAACGTTACAGTATCTTTTTTTGTGCTGTAGCGTACAAGTCACACCAATTGGTCACACGAAGCTTGGAAAATGTATTTCTCACAAGTTGTCACAAAAGATACACATATTCTGAAACTTACAAATCTTAACACAACAATTTAGAATATTGAGGTGCGAAGTACATATTCCATTTCGAGGGAATGAAATGAAAGATGTTTGAAAAAACTCACCTCAGTCACACGTGTTTGATCTTGTTCAGCCTGTAACGTTATCTGACTCCAAATCTTGCCACATTCCTCATCAAAATTCCTGAGTTTTGCCTATCAATCTTCACAGCCGTTCTGGTCACGTTGTGCTTTGTCCTTTCCTCTCATTCTGTGAACATTGTCTCGATATCCTTCCCACCTGGTGTCTATAGTTCGGACAGTTGCTGTAGTAGTTTCAAGCTCATACAAACAGTTCGGTTGAGTCTTAGATTCCAGTAATCTGTCGGTAATGTGTCGGTAACTTCGGTGAGGTAATATAAAAAGTAATCCGGGAAAAGAAGGCACAAATAATGTCCTTTTTCCTCAATTTTGGCTCTAGATTTTTTGGATATCACTTAAACTATGTATAATATTTCGTATTTTGCAAAACTTACGTTCGTTGTAACTTTTTCTCCATTTTTGTGCGCAGTGGTGGTTTTCCGGCGAATGACTCCTGTAAGCAAATATAAGTGCGCGATTACAGTGATGCGGCCTTGTCACCTGATTGCCCAGATAGTACGTTCCATGTTCGCTTGAACTTCGATGGACATAGACTGCAGCGTTCTCAATTGGTGTCGCCAGTTAAAGCAAACCGTTGAAACATTCCAGGATGTCAACACGACCTTATCGCTTTTTTTGGGCCGAACAGCATTGGAAATACTTTCGAAACATGTGTGTGCTATGTACAGTGTAGAGTAGTTTACAAGTTAGATAAGAAATGTACATTACAATTAATGCCTAGGTAAGTATCCATGAGATCAGTTCCGTGTGTATGTTATTGATTGTAGTTTTCTTTATCTCTCTACTCTATTCTCCTTTGCTTTATATATCTATCGGACTGCGTAGATTTCACATTGAAGGCAACATTTTTTCGGCCAAACTTTTCTTCTATCCGCACGCTCGCATCAGTTTGGGGTTCATAGCATACAAATACTATAAAATGATTTAAAATAGTCCTTACATTAGTATTTAAAGGACAATAGGAATGTTAGTGTTTTTTTCGACCTTTTGTTATTGGATGGGCCAAGAACACTGGGTATTTCTTTCTTAAGGCCACAACTGTATGTTCATCTGCAAAGATATTGACTGTGTCATTCCAAATTAGCTTGTACCTGAGTCAAAAGCAAAAAGAAAAGGAACGTGATCTCGAACCAGTTTAGCTCAAATAAACTCAATGAACAGATGAGCTAATCTTCCACTGGTCGTGACAGAGAAGACAGACGCTATGTACAGTATTTACAGGTTCATTGCACCGGGGAAATTCCCCTAGCTCTTTTCGACAAGCACAGTGAACAGTGGACCACGGCTTAACGTCCCGTCCTAAGGACTGCGATCTTTAACAGTAGCATGCATGTCGAGTGAGCGACACAGCTGGGATCGAACCCGGGGCTTCTAGTTCCAGAGGCAGGGCCGCTAACCACTGGACTAAGCGCGCTACTAGAGTAGAGAAGGGACATAAAGGCGGCTCTTAAGAGATCTTCTGGGCTGCGGGATTATCGGCCTGTGAACCACCCTTAACTAATTTTGCCATGGATGGTTGGGAATGTCGCAACGTTTTTGCTCAGGGATATAACATTGCCTACAACTACCTGAGCTGCAGACTACAGTGGATCATCATCATCATATAAAATTAGAGTTAACTTATCTCATAACTTTACCCGTGTTTTGATTAAGCGTAACGTATCAATATAAACGGTTGCCTTTTAGCCTTCTGGAATGAGAAAATAAAAATAACTAACTAGATAAGTAAATAAATAAATAAGTAAATGAATAAAAATACGAACAAATAAAAACTAACATTGTGTTCCGGAGCTGATATTCAACGCACGTTTCACTGATCGGCATTGCCACATTTCAGATATTATTTCCCGCCATAACGGACTGATCTTCCGGCTATGGCCCAGCTCGATAGCGGCATCATCACAGATTTTCCTACCGAATGCAGGCCACATATAACTCATAAAAAGATCGCAGTGTCTGATTGGCAAGTCCCTTTGATTATGCACAACGATAACTGAGTCCATGAATGTAATGAAAGTGATCACTTTTCACACGTTCCCTGCACCCCAAGTGTTACTTTCGCTGTTAGATATTGAATTTTTCAACTTTCAATCACCATTTTTGAAGTTCATTGCAATTGCTTACTGGACACACAGTAAAATTGTGTTTGGTAATTTTGGTAGAATATACTTGTACGCATAAATTGTGGTACGTTGATTTTTATCTTTATTACTTACATGAATAAATGTGTACATAAAACGAGAGAACATGCCTATTTGTCGTTACATTCTAGTTCAAGTATGTCCATGAGGCGGAACGTGCCAAGTTCACGTCCAGTTTATGGTAGATATAGATATAAAAGTAGTCCCGTAGCTTGGGGGGGGGGGGCAGTGGGTTTTTATCCACTGTATCCAGGGCACAATATTGGAAGCACAGCCCAAACCTCTCCTTCCACCGCATTTTGAATCCCCAACCGAAGTCAGATACGCGTTTTTACACCTGGATGGAGTGAGGAACGTCGTATAACGTCTATTTCATCGGTGGTATGTCAGAGGATTCGAAATTTCGAAGCTATAGGACATGGTTCTGGGCCAAACGAACACCATAACAGATACGCAAATACGACTTCATTCATGGTTATGGTGAAGAAACACACAAAAATCTGTCATTAGGGCTAAGCATATGTGCAGCACACACATCTTACCTAATTACAGGCATAAGCTGTTGAGATTTATTATGAAAACCCAAGGACGCACTGTGCTTATCAAACCTTCACGGGGAAAATTTCCGACTATATCACATACATATAAACCGTAAAGTCAGCTTGTACTGCCGCCGTGTTATTTATGCCATCTCCCCCGCCCATCAAGTTTATTGGATGGTTTGTAATAAGCATCGTTTTATGACTGTCAAAATGCTGTGGTGTAGTTTCATTTGTAATATGTTTGCGTGACTCTCGTAGCATAACCCCGATAAAATACGCTAGTAATCAACTCATATCACCGCATACCAGAAATGGTTGGCCAACTTGCAGGCAACATTTTGCTAGCAGATAACATAGAAAAGCTGGTGAAATGATCATGAAAATTTTCGACAGAAATGAAAATGAGAAGATAAAGGTAATGAACTTTTCTTCTAAACAACTGATTGTACCTTTTTCTAAACACATGATTGAAATCCACATGTCCATTTATCGTTTTGAGACCAGGATTATATAAAAACCTTTAGTTTTATTCACCTTGACATTGCAGTTGATAACCAAGCCATGTAGCTTACGGAAATGGAAAGATATTCATCATGGACTCGTTGTTTGGCACATTTATGACTTTTATTACTACGCATTGTGAGAGTTTGGTTTTATGCTTAACGCAGAGTGATTGATAATAAGATGTGAAATTGGTGCACTGAATCAGTTTACTTTCATCTCTATGTCATTTTTCGTATCCCGTAAAAAGGTGAAAGCTCAAACAAAGAAACAACATGGAAGGAGTAACAGCGTATTATAATTGTTGCAAGTT
Source organism: Branchiostoma lanceolatum (assembly GCA_035149815.1). Taxonomy (NCBI): domain Eukaryota; kingdom Metazoa; phylum Chordata; class Leptocardii; order Amphioxiformes; family Branchiostomatidae; genus Branchiostoma; species Branchiostoma lanceolatum. The sequence continues at coordinate 686,262 of CM068869.1, forward strand.
TGAGACTCTGAAGTCTGAACACACAACATTTTTTCCCTAGTTTTTCTTGTTTTTATTTCTTACCTCGTGGGCATATTTTCTTTAAAAAAGCAGAAAAAGCACCAAGGCTATCAGTAGGAAGGATTCCATGCGTGCGCGCACTGATCTCTCATGCGTTGCTACTGCGTGGCTCATCAGGCGCTGATTTGGATCATCAAGTGCTGATTTGGGTCATCAGGTGCTGATTTGGGTCAGCAGACGCCGCTTCTGTCCTGCTAGTCTCATCAATTTGGGCGCGCGTTACTCTGTAAGCTACGTCACACCGCCATACAATACAGGCCCTTGGAATTTCAAGAGTGAATAAGAAAAAAAAGAAGATTCTTTCCATGGACATTCTAACAACTTTCTCAAATTAAAAATTATTTCTCAAAAAGATTTTTTAATTTACTCTCAGGAATTTCTAGAAATTCAAGTTTGATTTTTTTCTCATAAGCAATATCATTTTTCTTGCCATGTTTAAGAAAATAAAGAATTATTTCTTCCTTTCTTACCTAAAGAAAAAATGCTGTAAAAAAATACATAAGAAAAAATTGTAACTCGTGGACAAAATGTTTTCCTAAACACAGGAAAGGCAAGCCAAAAATAGTTACTCAATGACAAGCAACTGGATAAAATTTTGAAACAGTCAGACGTTTCAGACAGCATCCGCTGTCTTTCGTCAGTGATTAAGGATAGGACTGGGAAACCAGGTTTTATACCAAAACTCTTAATAGATATGTTAATGAGGTTAAGGCAATTTAGGATGCCTTGACGTAGTCTTCAAAATAAGATTAATTCAAGACAAGGTTGTATGCCTGTATATCAACGTAATAAGAAAAAGCTTTTTCGGTAGTGATATATCTCTTGTGGTCTTGCTTGCAATACTTATCTCCATACGCAGCACCTATTGACAATGTTCATTTATATATATATATATATATACATATATATATAGTCAGTGGATATGATCATGGCCATGCAATATAGGCTAATTATACGAATATATGTCTTGTTCATACATGTAACAGCCACGAATTTGAGACGCTAGAATTCTCTTGTTGTGCTGCTGACAATGGTTATCGCCTAACACCTACCGACCTCGTTATTGTAGTCAGTGGATTGGAATCGCTGCAGTGATGTATACCTGCGGCGAATGGGATGAGCAGCATGTGCAATTTCATCAATCATAACTGTGAAATATTTTGAAGTCTATTTCATACAACGTCGGCCATTCCCGTCTTTCTTATAAATCTCTTGATCTTCTTATACATACTGGCCTTATTTGCCAAACCGTGTAATCGTCATTGGAGTATTTGGTAAAGAAAAAGCGCCGTACATCGCATCCCCAAAGCCTGTTCTACGTCACCAGGTATATTCAATGTGTAGAAACTGGTATCTCATATCAAAGCATGTTTGGCTCGTTTGGAATGATATACAGATCTAGAGTCTATAAAACTACGCAAGAACCGGTGCAATAACCTAGTTGGTAAAGTGTTCGCCTTGCGATCGACGGCCGGGTCATAATAAAGACTTTAAAATGGTACATACTGCTTTCTCCACTGAGCACTCAGCATTTGGGAAATGGTATGATAAATATACGCCATCACCAGTGGACTCGCCTCCTGCTGTAGTGATTGCACAAAGTAATGTGGCCCAAGGGCTATTGAAACGGAGCTAGGCGCCGCTCTATGCATCACTTGGTGCGCGTAGGACCTTAACTTTAACTATTAAACTCCGCAGCAAGGCGCATTTGAGCAGATATGTACATAGTTGGTACTCCCCTGCAGCGGGTCCACCTGAACATAACTTGTATCGATTCATCGAGCGAGGAGGTATGACAAAATCTCCACGGGACGATAGAGCAATTGTGTTTTGCAACGGACGTCTAACATGCGTCAGGGGCGCCATTGACTTTCTCTTAAATCACTGGGAAACAGCGCCAAACCTAATATAAACCATTGTCTTCTTCCCAACATCCTATAACGACCACTTGTAATCAAGTGCACGGAGATTGAAGCAGAAGATTAAAAGACTGTCAATGATAATACATTTTCCATCTGTTTCGTCTGGAATGCCCACATCTGTTCGTGTTCGATGAACCAGAGTGCTATGCTCGAAAGTACATCGAGCAAATCGTCCATTTAATCAAACGAAGTTCTTTCGTAAAATGAAAAATATAGAAGATACTTCATTTGCGTGCATGTAAATTTTCATACAGTTCGAACCCCCTAGAGGACACTGTTTTGTTTGAAGAATGAATTGCTTGCGGTAACATCTTTATCTGAGCAATCAAAAGAAAATCCGAAGAATCAATAAATGTAAAGTATTATTGGATTGTTGAAGTCGCTACAAGAGATTTATTTCCCAAAGGACTCTTTGTATTTAATGACATCATCATATGGGCACATTTGCCGTGCGCTTTTGAAAATGTATATCACAAATGTAGGCCAACGTCATGGTTTTGAAATGGTTCTCTCGTAGAAAAGACGACTTAGTGATAGATCAAATTTGATGCTATCTTGCTAGGCTTTTACGCCAAATAAAGAACTAAGTGTTAAAGTAGCAACAATTCTTCACAGGTTTATTAAATGTTCTCAAGGAGAAAAACGATTGGGTCGCGGTTATCATGATTCACTCCCCCATTCCAAAGCTTTTATCGCCAATAAAGACCCATTTGCGGTATTAAAAGAAGGAAATCGGGAATAGTTCTAAAGCTATTGGGAACAATAAAACCATGTTAAAGGCAAACTTTATTGGGCATGAGCTCCAATCGTGTTCAACGATTATCAAATCAAATTAAATCAAATCAAAGGTCCTCCCCAAATACCCTGTGACACGATGCTCAGCACCGGAAATTCGTTCCTCAATCAACCGGTGTCAAGCCAAATATCTACCTCTGCCAACGATTTGCCACAACGCTGTTTGGGGGTTTGAAAATGAGTAATGCGTTCTACTCGAGGGTCGATGTAAGTATTTTAACCAGACGTCTGGGCGGATTTGGGGACGATGGGTCGCGTTGTGGAGGCTAAACTAACCCGACCCTAACCCTCTGGCATATCATTCAGTCTATTTGGGCGATTGCTACTATTTTTCCAGCAAGCTATGGAACCTGATAGTGGTAGAGACTAGAAATTTGGCTCCACACCGGACCAGGATCCCTCACATAGACTTCTTGCAGTTTTCTAAAACCCTGTTCTATTGACCCAGTGACATCGTATACATATCATAGGTTAGACAGGTTTAAGATTTTCCAGATCCTCCTCCATACTCTGCATAAAGATCATTGAAAAACAAGTAGCAATTCAACGAACTAATTTTTGGTGCATGTTGAAAATCAATAAGAACAATAGATATCAATACTGTAAAAATTAAAGACATGTTACATCCTGTGTACCGCTGATAACGTACAAATTGGGATTATTAATCTTAACAGTCGGACAAGTGTGTAGATCCGTATTATTCGTAGACTTAAGGACGTTGAACGTTTCTTCAGAATGAACTTCAGGAACATTCACGTCTGGTATTTCTACCTGGTTCTCCTCGACGACTTTTCTCGGCCGTCCAGAGAGATGACAACAACAAGATTCTGTTTTACGTCGTCTGAAAAACCTATTTTTCTTTCTTTTGCACCGTATGTGTAGGAAAAACGAGCCCCAAATCAAGATACCAAGAACTATAAAACAGACTGTAGCCCCAACAATGTACTCCGTGTTCTTTCTAGTTCTCTGTATGTCTTGAAAAGCATGATCAGGGTTTGTCGTTGGCTCGGGGTACGATTTTGTGGTGTCAACATGGTCGTGTTCAAACGCATCGGGCATATGCATCGTCTCGTCACTCTGAATGGGGGATCCTTCGGTAGCGTCTTTGTTAAAGCCAAACATTGTCGCGCACATTTTCATGTCAAAATCCTCTGGCAAGGTCTCTGTGCCCAATGACTCCCGTGTAGGTGTCACGGGTAGAATAATGCCGGATATCTTTGAAAATTCCTCGGTCTCTGCCGAGTTTTCCGTGGGGCACCTGTACACGACTGGGACGTGGTCAGACCCATTGGGGTCAGATCCCCGCGGCCGGTCCCTCGACAGAGCCACGCGAACTCTGAACGAACCCTTGACTACCGTCGTTCCGTTTGTTGAACCCGCACTCGAACTTGGAACCTGCCCATGAATACACCGGGATTTCTCTTCTACATCAGGGGTGACATTTGAAGAGCCCGACGCATTGCCGATGGGATTTTCTTCACACGTTAGGTTGCCGAGCGGAACACTGCAAAGATATTGTCCGCGTAATTTTCTCGGGTATTTGCAAGCTCCGCACACCCTTTGAGACTCATTGTGAATGTGTTCTCGCAGCCATTTGGCCAACCATGTCAATTTACACATGCATTTCCACGGGTTTCTTTTCAGATTGACTTTTGATAAGGAATCCATCTGCTTAAACATGCCTCTGTGCAATCCTCGTAAGTTGTTGTTCGATAGGTCCAACTTGTACACGAACTTGAGAGGGTCGAATGCATACTTCTCTATCACAGAAAGTCCGTTGTTTGATAGAAGCAATTTTCGCAGTGTCGAAACGCTTTGAAAATCATTCCCAGTAATAGCTCTAACAGCGTTGTTGGAAATGTCCAGCTCCTCCAGACTGTGCAGATAGCCAAGAAAAGGCACTCCTGCCAGGTTCGATCCACTCACGTTCAAGTAAAGCAATCTGGATAAGCGGCTAAAAGCGCCTTTGGAAATTGCATTTAGATGAAACAACTCCCCGAGATCAAGAGATTCTAGGAGAGGGAGGTACGCAAACGTGTTCGTTCCCAGGCATATGATGGGGTTTCGTCCTAACCGCAGTTCACGTAAATTAGCCAGACCTGTGAAGGTATTCCATGTGACAAAAACGATTTTATTCCCTCGTAGATTGAGGGTCTTCAGTCCGTTGAGTGCAGAAAAAGCTCTGTCTTGAACGACGTGGATAAAGTTATCGCTTAAATCCAGGTCTGCCATGGCAGGAAATGCGAGGAACTGTTCGGACTCTAGAGTTGAAACGTTATTCCCGTGTATCCGTAGTACTTTGGTGTTTACCGGTATGTCCTCTGGTATTTCAGTCAGACCAAGATCGTCGCAAAAGACGCGTTCCGGTGAAAGACGACAAACACACACAGAGCAAGGATGGGCCTCCACTCGAACTTTAGTTATCGTAAGTAACACGGCCAAGAATGTTCGGGGAAAGCAGGGCGTCATTATCGATATCGTCGTCGCTGTTCTTTGTCGAATAATTGACTCCCGGCCAGGAAGACGCGAGCAAGATTTAATCACAGTTGCCCGTTTTGTTTAGAGTGAGAATGAAGGTTGATCGGAAGCAAGGCTGGCAGCTGACGTACCTTCGCCAACCGCACCGCCGTCGGGTTCTCGGGCTGTTTAACATTTAAGCGGTGTGAGGTTTTCCTGAATCGAACGGCGGAAGATGGATTTATTATGAAGATCTGTAACGCCTGGACGTGCGATCGTGGAGATAACAGCTGGCATTACATAGATACCATCAGATGGCTGTGGGAACCTCCACCAGCTTCGCACGCGGGCTGTCCATGATCGCGCCCTTAGGGACAGCTTTGGGAGGATGTAATGGACAAAAACGTCATCTTTCATGACCAAGGCGTGGGACGTATTTGTCTTCCAGCAGAACTAATAGAAGTTGTCTTCAGTGGGCTGTGGAGCGGTGCAGGCTGGAGTCGCCGTGTCTAAATAGTCCTGAAAAAGAAACAGAGAGTAAATATTGATAAACAGGGTACAGCAGGGAATTATAAAACACATCTTTGGAAAACAAAGACAATCTAACAACACAGGTCAAAAGTCAAGAATATGCAGAAAAAAGTAACTGTAGCTGATCCATAAACTGCAAGTGGCAAGATGTCTAAAAGGTCTGGGTTCGAATCCCAAGCTGACCCCAATGTTGTGCACTTAGGAAAGACACTTAATGCCAAGTTCCTCACTTGACTTAGGCGGAAATGAGCACCTAGCTTTAGTTAGGGACGTCCCTCAGATTAAACGTAAAGTCGGAGGTCCCGTGTTTGAGGGGAGCAATACCCCGAGCACTGTAAAGAACCGGAAAGAGTATGGGTCCATACCGGTGTGAGTGGACCAAGCCTATATCAGTCCGGTCTTTAAGAAGGTTCTGTCTACCGTACAAGACTGATACCGTTAGCCGATATGCGGAACAAACCAACAACTGAACTGTAGCAAGCGGAGTCACAGTGTCTAACTAGTTTTGAAAATGATATAGGACGTTAATCGTATCTCAGCAGACAATGTTAGGATATCAAGAGCATTCTAGGAAAGCAAAAGGTAATTCAACAATAGGGCTACATATCAGGAGGATTTGGTAGACATTGGTGCTTAACTTGCCAACTGCAGAATACGCTGCATTGATGTAGATGGCTATGGTAGTGATCTTGATGCCCTAACCTAATACTCAACAAAATAGCGTTGGCCGATAGCTATTGACAGCAACGGTCTATCAACAGTTTTCAGTTCTATACCAGCATATAATCAGTCCACATATTGTATAGATCAAGAAGAAAGTGTAACTGCAACTGCAGGAAGTTCCAGAAGCAGAACCTAGTATATGGTGACGGTATATATTCATCAATTTATAAGGACCTTGTAAACTGTACATGTCAGAATCGCCTATTCTGCCGGTAAAGATCCCGAGTCTTTTTAAAATACTCATTAAAAGTAAGTCAGATGTTTTAAAACTTCATGTCTTGTCTGTTTTGATCAGTTAAACTTTAGGTTTTACAAATGTGAGACCATCCTAACACATTCTTAACAGTCATCATGATTGGGAATTCTGCCACATCGCAATCTCTACCTTGACAAATATAAATGTTATAGTTGTATATATAGATCTGTATCTGTATCTATATAGCCGGTATAACCGCCATTCGGCGTAACACACCAGCTGCGCAGGCACGCGGCGCGGCAGCAGCTGGTTATATTACACCGAACGACCTGTCACGTCTAACCTTCGCATATCTTACTGCATGCATTGTTTAAAGCTATCTAATGAGGATGCTTCCACTGTACTTCGTTGTAACGAGTTCCAATCTACGATCGTTCTAGGAAAATACGAATTTTTAAACACATCAATCCTAGGTTGAAAAGTCTGATACTTAAAGGCATGGCTATTTGATGTGTATAAACTTGGCACAAAAAGTTTGGAAACGTAACTATGGTCGATCATATTTCCGTTGTTTCTTGATCAATTTTAATGTACAGTATTATATATCAGTCAGTGAAGAAAGCACCAAGTCTGAGCACCTTCAGGAACTTGTGCAAGACCCACCTACTAACACAGCAGAGGCATCAGGCGCACAGGAGACAAGGCCCCAGACTTGAGAACATACTGGCGGCCAGAAGCCGCATGAACCAGTGACTATACCTAATATGAAGCGATTGTTAGGTTATATCTTATTATTATGTTATATATTGTTATTTGTAGTTTATGTGCTGTGTATTGTTCGTGTGTGGGCCACGACACCAGCAACAGCTGCCTGTGGCCCACGTGTATTGTACCGTTTGCAATTTCAATAAATCACAAATCACAATCATCATAAAGTTTGTGACATCAGCGCCACCATTAGTTGTTTCTGAACTTGTGCAACATTCTGTACTGCGTATAACCTCTGTAAACGTGTGAACCGTTTATAGGCGAGGCAAAGACACGTTCTCAGCTTTAAAAAACCGCAGACAGTCAGACTGATGAATGTGAGACCAGACTGGTCACACAGATACCATATCACTCTGTTCGCCTCACGCGCACAGTCACGAAACTCTGTAGTTTTCCATTACGCACGGGTCAGACCTTGACTCCCTTGACTGACTCCAGTCTTCCATTTGTCTCGGACATGAGGGGCCAGCTGCAGATGTTTAACAAGATTGTCTCTGCATCTTTCCGCTTCTGGTTATTTCACATTTAAGTTGATCCACTGCTTGGATTTGCTATTATTATGATGTGACGTCAAACACATTGTTACTGTCCTGATAAGTTACCTTTATTTTGATTATTACCTAATCGTGATTTCTATTGTTTAATGAATGGTTATATTTCTAGTCAGTTTTCATGCCCTCAGCTTAGCAGCAGAGCTGAATAATGTACGTTATACAGGGCGCTGACGAGTGGCGCTGAGGTGGGCGTTAACTTTACATTCAAAGTTCTGAGAGTCCTTGGTGTTCACAATGTCCTGCGGGAGGCTGTTCCACAGCTTAACTGTAGCAGGGATGAATGTTCTTCTGTGCCAGGAGGAGGATGACTTGACAGGTTCTAGGGCTGCACTGTGTTTGCGTGTGTGTTCACGTGTATGTATGTGTGTGTCTCAAGATGCTTTAAAGTCAGCATAACTGAAGGACGTGTAGATGGATTGTAATGATATTTGGTATGTGGGCAGGTGTTGGGAGGAGAAAGGTCAAGGTTGAACGAATCTTTGAGAAGCGCCAGCAGGTGAAATGTATTCCTGGTTGAATAGATTGACTGAAACTGAATCTCATAATACACGGCCACCCTCTCTGTCATGACTAGGAGACGATCAGCAACCGTCTATTAGCTTCGGAACATCATGGAAAATATCAGCGCCATTGTCACCCAGACGACGGGACCCAAGCTGATTCCACCCTTAATTCTCTTTGCATATTGCTTTAATTATATCAGGACAATCTTAATTGAAATAAACGGCAACCATTCCGCGGTTGGCAGTAAGTCAAGTGTGCGTTGGTGCAGCGCGAGAACTATTGATAATGACGACAATCAGGACGAACTCTGTAGCCGTGCAGAGCCAAGAGTTGGGTATAACCGGCAGTAACCCAAGATGATTTGTCTCACGATTCATCATCATGAATGGGAGGCTTGTCCAGAGGACATTGGCAATCTGCAGTGGTCTGCCGGCAAACCCGCCCTGCGGTGCATCCGTGCAGAGCCAAGAGCTGCCTTAGAAGCACGCTTCCTCTGCCTGCAGGCGCTCCGTTTTTTGCAACGGTTGAATGACCTTAGAATATTCCTAGTTCAAATCTGAATCCCACAAGGTTTCATGTAAAACCAACACAATTATTAAAGTTTATGTAATGTAGGTTTGCCTTACCCCTTCAGCCCCTTGCCACTAGATGCTGGGGGCGCTAAAAAACAAAGATATAACGGATCGCTGCACGAATTTTTTTCACGATTTGTTTTCTTATTTTCTATTTCAAATTTTTGCATATCATATAATTTTCGAATTATGAAATCAAGGGGAAGACAATTTTACTTTCGGTCACTGAATGGTTGCTTAGCAATCAGCGCCTTGAGGAAGGGGGCTTAATGGACGTTATTCAAATTCAATTTGGAATTTCCAGCAGTGGGAGAGTTGGGTCTTTATAGTCGACTGAACGCAGGAGGAAACAGTGAAAGGCACTTTACACGACTTTCCCCACTCCACCCAAGTGTAAAAACGGGTGTATTATCTGTGGGTCACGACACCAGCAATAACCACAGGTGCCCCACGCGTATTGTACTGTTGCAATTCTAATAAGATAAAAAAAATTGAAAAGATAGGAGTCGACAAGTGGTAATTAAGGAGATATCGAGGTATCCCACCGGAAGTGATGTATTGATAGAATCAGAGAGTCTATAACCCATGAGACGCCTTGTAGTGCAATAATGATTTGATTTGATTTATAGGGCTGTATAAGATTACACACAGCCAGGACTGCCCAACTAGCCGGAGGCTGTTACAAAGGGCTAGCCCTGGTAACTGGACAATACAGTATACAATTTACAGTAAGAGCGGTTACAATGCTCATTTAGATACACGATCAGAGGTAGCTTTTACGTGGGTTATACAAATTATACAAAGCACTGAGTTATTTTACATACGGAGACGGTCTGTGTTACTAACCTAGCAAGCGTAACGTTAATATCCGTGATGAAAAACGAACGTTACAAAGCTGTCTAAAAGCTATCTGGCCTGATCACCATCTGTAAGTTTTATGTACAATATCAAGACGAGTCGTTCAATAAGTACAGAGTGTTTCGTGAATAGTTTCATCAGGGTGGTACACTCTGTTCTGAATAAAAGATCTCTTTCTACACAACCAAGAGATTTATTCATCCGACGTTTCGGTGACCATCTGTCACTTTCTTCAAGGCAATTCTGACTGGTTCACCTTGAAGAAGGTGACCGAAACGTCGGTTGAATAAATCTCTTGGTTGTGTAAAAATAGTATTTTTATTCAGTACAGAGTGTTGGTTACCAAGTGCAATAAGGGTCTACAGAGGATTAACTTTCCTAAAAATCTATTTCCTGGTATGTTATTAACCTAATTATTGGTCCATCAATCAAATCTATAACTAGTTAATAAGCAATATAACAGTCTCAAGGGTTTCAAAAATTATAAGTTGGCAATACCCTTTAATTAAAACGATTTTGTCGCACAGAAAGCGTCACATGAAAATTGATCAGTGCACGGTAGAAATTTTGAAGGATGATTAAACGAGGATTTAAGTAACGTTGATGAAGGTTTGACATCCAGGTAATATAATACACCAAATGACAGTTACTCAAGCATATGTATAAAATTTTGAAACAGTCAGACGTTCACTTGAATCTTATGATGGATTTGTTAATACAAATGTAGCAACATACATATGTCGAAAAAAAACACCAAACATCAATAATTGCCATGGCGAAACAATATTATTGCAGACTGTACTGCAGTTTTCTTAGCCTAGGGGTACTTCTTTACCATTGAAGATTTGCTTTAAGAAACATGGTGGTGTGGAGAAGCCCATTAGCACCACAGTGTGCACAGATAATATCTCGAGTGCAAAAAGGAATGTAGTTCAAAGTGAATTCCTCAAGAAAGAAGAATGAGGTATGTTGTAAGTGTACCCGCAGGGTCTGTAGCTTATCAAAGGCGCGTGGCCCTTCAACCGAGAACGTCAAATAAGAATACATATAGTTTTACCGTAACACTAGTACTGTTTTAACTCCTGTTTTTACAACGAAGACAAACCCGATAAACAACCTGTAACGCTAAATCTGTGCTAATATGTGAATTACCACCACTACAGAAACAACTCTAAAATACAGCGTATAGATATGCATTCTATTGCTTGACATAAGCACATTTATTCCTGGAATAAATGGTGCATTACCTCTTTTAGTATAATGCACGAAGATAAAACACAATAGAATATAGAATGTTTTCGTCGTTCGGACTCTAGCATTGTCTTTTCTTTTTAGTGTCAATCCCTGAACAAGTTAACAATTTTGAACGTTTACTAGCTATGAGCCACACATGCAGTAGAGAGAAACTGCTGGTACCCAGCGTACGAACAGAAGCTCGTTTATTAAGGTATACGTCAAATTATGTCATTGTACCTAAGGAATCCAGTTTTGCTAATACCAACGTTGACAATGCACAGAGAGAGTCAAAAATGACTTGACATAACATTTGTTTATACTTCAGACATACGAATGAAAATACACATTACCGTTGTATTCAAGCAATATGCCTATACCAGCGGTACCTCTGGATATTGTTTATAGCATACGCATATAAATTATGCTCACACAACAATGGGAACAGAACATTTACTATGATACGGTGCAATTGATATTTAGTAGCTTACCTCGTCGACCTTGTTCATTCACAGATATGAACGGTGGGAGCTTATAGAGAACAGTTCACTCCTTCCTCGTCATCAAACGACCATCCGTGGTTTAGCGTGCCAACGCTGCTGACGTTACGGAACGCTGCCGCATCTTAACGCAGCTATGAGACATTTAGCAGCCGCTTCCGAGCACAGCGGGTAACATTCCAGACACTGGAGCAGCCTCACTGGGCGAGAGACCACTCTGGGTGGACGTGAGCTGTACATGACGTCTAGCCCGTGTTTGAATATCAATTCGTCTCAGAAGAGTTGATTTGAGAGATACAATGTGGCTTTGGAGGAGCTGGTCCCCGCATGAGTATAACACTACCATGACAGATCAATTACACAACCAGGGCACACTGTCTGGACGGAGCTGGCCAACGGATGTCTCTCCCTTCTACCTTCCAACCGTGGAGTGAAAAACAACCGGCTGAGCGACCAAAAAGTTGACGTTGCCCAACGAATTTGATAGATAAAAAACAAACTTTTTATACTTTTTGTGTATTTGTCTTCTGTTTTCTTTCAAATCATTATTTCATATCTTGCACCATATTCCAAATTAAAGGTCAAACAAATTTGGTCATTGAAGGTCGTTCAGCGATCGCCGTCTAGCGGAAAGTGGGTCTAAATTCTTGATCAGGTGATGGTGTCCCTAAATTCCAGTGCAATCGCTTAAGCCCCATGCCCAGCCAATGGCGTTGGATGTGTTCCAGACTATTTATGACCATGCTTGTTGAGATACCTAAGAATCTCCTGTGAGTTATTGTTTTTCATACGAATTAGAATTGAAAACCGGTTGGAAATGAGAAATATAAAATTTATAAATCTTTCAAAATATTTGAATGTCATAATCTTAATCATAATTTATGGGTGTGATCAACAACTATCAGGTCGTCATTATAAAAGGCAGACACACACGCCACCTTGCGAAATGAGAACGAATCGAATCATCAATCAACTGACGTTCACGATACCATATCGTTTTTTAACAGAAATCGTGCGCGATCGTGCATGTTGAAGGATTCTAACAGACGTAAATATCACGTCGTTAAAATGTTTATAATCATCTAATCATATCTTTATTAATTGCTCATATTGTATCTTATTGATTATGGTGGATATTATGATAAATCTAGTTGCGTTTTATTTTACGATCAATTTGATGTTGTCATTCGAAAAAATAAAGAGTCTAATTTGAAATAATATGGCCACATGTTTTATCCGAATATCTTTGATTACCCGAATAATTTTCATGCATATGGTACAACCGGTTGACCCCTGTTATTTCTTTTATAGATATGATGGTATATAGTATCACTGTATTATGAATAGTAGGCTTGTGAGCCGGGGTACCGGTGTACGATGCAAAACAAAAAAAACAAAAACAAAAAACACAATTCCAAAGCCGGTTGCTTTAATGTTGATAAAGATTTTTGTCTGTATATAACCATAAATTCAGTAGTAGTATTGACTTTCATCTTAAAACGGTTGAGAACTAAAAAGTCCCAATGTTCAACAATGTAACGTTTACAAAACGCGGTCACTGTTTGAACTTTATGACGACCATTGTGTTCCTATTATTCAATGAACTAACAGAAAGATTAAGGCCCCATTCCTCCACACTGCGCTCTCCATATTGTTGAATCCTTGATTTCCTAATTAGAGTATCATGCATAATGTAAAAGCATGCATGGCTTAAACGATAACAAAACACACAAAGCGTGAAAATACTCGTTTTTCAATCTATGAAATTCGCTGAGCAATTCGTTGACACTTCACTGACCAACATTGGGATGGATGACATTTGACAATCATTAATCTACCTTTCGCCGTGGGCAGCAGGTGTTTCTCTTCCTGAAATACTATCTATTCATACCGTACTGGCTGATTGATAACTGACCATAGTTATGTAACACCTGCGCCCGCGTAAGCTACCAAAACATTTACAGATTTCCAAAAAAGAGTCACCAATCCCATCTATCATGTCAAGTTTGGTCAAAAGCTGTCCTCAAAAATATGAAAACGCAGAATTGATTTCAAACCACAGAGTAAAGTCTATACGCATACCATTCACAAGCAATACTTTAAGAAAGCAGTAATGCAAGAGAAAGGGTTTTTAAAAGCCATGCATGTCTTAAGTTTGATTACTATACATGTCCGTTTTCAGTCCACTAGAACGGCGCTCTCGTCGCGACCCAAAATTGGCCAGAGCGCGCAGGGAGCCAAGGTCACCGTCACCTCTGCGACTGTTTTGAGCCGGTTCATTTCATCATTCAAATATGATTCAAGGGAATTCGTTAAGTGATCGTTCATAAACGTTGCTGATATCTGACTTTTGATCGCGCAAGAAGCATACAAGGGTCGCCGAAAAAGATTCCACCTGAGCAAGTATCCCGGGAGTGTCAGCGTTCGCTGCCCTCACTGGCCAACTTGAGGTCGCAGCGGAAGCCACCTCCATTGGGATCGGGGTCTCAGTAGGATAACTAAACTTGATATATTGTTTATTGCTGCAATTTTGATGATTGCTCTGCCTCAGCATTTCGGGGAAACTGTGGGACAGCTCTTAGCTACGGTTTTGCCCATGACCTTTTTTAAAATCTTCATTTGGAAATAAATTGTCTGCCCTTTTCTTAACCTCACTAGTTAAAGTTAAAGTGATCCGGGCGTCTTTAAAAGACGCATAGGGGTGGCGCCCATTTTCATTTCTATAGCCCTTGGGCCAAACACATTTGTGCAAGTCACTACAGCAGGGGGCTAGTCCGCTGGTAGTGATGTGTGTTTAACTTCCATACTCTTTCCCAAATGCTGAGTGCTAAGCAGAGAAAGCAGTATGTACCATTTTTAGAGTCTTTGGTATGACCCGGCCGGGGTTCGAACTCACGACCTACCGTGTGTAAGGCGAGCACTCTACCAACTAGGCCATTGCACCGGTTAAGGCCTTAAGGTTTACCTCACTAGCGCCCTTATAATAGGATATGATAGCGTGATTGAACTGTACCTGTCTGGAAGGAACTCCGTAGGAACGAATTGCTTCTTATAGAGCTGAATTGATTTATTGGCTAGAACGCAGTTGCACAATTCTGGTAGGTAGAAGCGTTTCTTTTGGGAGAAGAACCATACTCAATCTCTTTGAAATGCTGTTAAAAGACCTGTATTTATTCCATGTGGTTATGTATATATGATAAAGATATCAAAGCCACTTTTTAATATACGTCCAGGCTGATACATCCTGCGCAGAGCAGCCGTATCTTGGGCCGTATTCACTTTCCAACACCACATTTGGTGAAATGACTGCATAAATTCTGACTAATTCCAATGGCTAGCACTAAGCGTTTAGAATCATGGCAGGGCGCGGTGGAGAGCCGGTATGTACGTGAGCATGGACCTGACGATCCGTCATGTATGCAGCTTAGCGATAGGGTCGACGAGCTGTGGTGAACTTGGATTACCCCACATAAATCACTATAAAGGTATCGAGCCGAGAGACCAGGACTTCAGTATCGGACTTCACGAAAGTTGAAATATCATCAAGATCGTAAGCCGTCTGCCAAAAATGATCATAACGTAATCAACAAGCAGTTATCAATCACATAATCTCATTATCCCCCAGACGTCTTCTTTGGAATCTCTAGACATTTTTTGTGGAGATGATACCTAATATTTGGTATCGAGGCTGTTCCAGTGACGTGCACCCCCTTTCCACTCATGCTTCAGTCACAATTAAAAGGGTCCCGCCGGGTAGTTTACTTGCTGTTTTCTTTCAGTTTAGGGCGTGACCCCCACGTGACCCCGTGGGCAACCGTGCGGCTACCTGGCTATTTCTAGGCACGGCCGGGCCCCGGGGTGACTTTAACACGGAGTTAGAATTAACCCGGGACCCGGTAGCAAATGGAAGCCGTGGCCTAAACACCGAGAGGTCCCCCCGCGTACACGGCAGTCCATTGGGACAATTTTGTGGCTCCGGTGCAAATGTGACCGTAGGCGACGACATTCCTGGTAGCTCAATTGAGTTTGAGTTTATTGAGAAAATCTATTAGTGAAAAAGAGGTCTATAAACTTTGAAAGAATACATCGCAGCACCTTTGTTTCTATTAACGACAGATTGAGGAGAATTAAATTGCATTGCCAGTGTCTTTTTCTTCTTTAGTTGAACTAGAGGCGTAATGCTTTTCCGATAGCAGATGGTGCAATGTGGCTGTGGCACGACCAGCCTTTATAGCCAAGCTCATCGGGTCACCCTTAGACATCTCCACAAGTGTTTTGGGTTATTTTATTGTATATATATATTCAAAAAATTCAGATAGTGTTTTGGGTGTGACTGTATCTGTTTGTCTGCGTGTGTCTGTTAGGAAAACAAAGTAAAGGCCCCCACGTATGTGACCTTGGTAATGCAGCAGAATTTCCGCCTTTCGTCTCTTCTGACTTGGACCTGTTATGCTCTTGATTTTGCGGCTGATAGCTTGTGATGCAAGGAGGAAGTGGAGTAGGTTTGGACCTGGCAGCTTGCTCTGTAATAGCAGGGGCATTTTTGTCAAAATCTTCCAAGTAGAGTAACTGAATAAAGCTTAGCCAGAGATGTACATATTAAAGCGCAAATTATGCGAATTGGGACGTCATTTACATAATTAATGAGGATAAGCTATATTTGCAATTTTTTCTATTATACGATTCAAATACATGTACCATATGTAACTCATGGAAGGTGGAAAATTAAAAAAAAATGGATTTCTTATTTTCATGAAAAAGTGCTATACTTCTTCTTAGTGGTAAATGGTTGGACTGTAAACCTTGTGACCTGTGTAAGTTAATCAAAGGTGTACATGACCGAGCATAGATTATGCAAATGTGGAAGTCATTTGCATAATTAAAGTATTTCATGGAGAGGTCTCCGAACTCTTGGTTTACATGCAGAGGTTTGGCACTTGGAAACTACGCCGGAAGATCCCTTGAACACGGTGCCGTCAGCGTTACGTCACCACCTTAAATGTGCAATCCCTTACAACACGTCCGAGCTGGACTTGAACACGGCCAACGGAATTTGATCCCTTTGGCCGAGCGACGGGGTTGTGTTACAACTTACGCCCCTGCACACCTTCGGCTTGCAACTTATAAGGGGGAGAACAAACCCTCTCCCTCATAAGTTGCAAGCCACGATCGATGTTCCATGGATGTTTGTTTTAGTTATAAGTGATAAACTTGCTGCAAATAGAATAACACAAAGGCATACATGTTAAGTTATAATTGGGAATATGTGGGCATCCGCACAACATTGCCCTATTTTTATCTACAGCCTACCCATCAATGGCCATATCAAGGATTTCATCATGACCACCTTTGTTCATAATGAAAAGCTCACTCACCATTGATGTTTTAGGATATGATATATGTTCCTCGTTTGATGACATGTTCTTGAATGCGAAATCTTTGCCTTCTGATTCATGTTCTTGCGTCTAATATTCTATCATCAGAGAGGTGACAGTAAAATTGCCCGCGGCAGTCACAGCATTGCCACTTCAATGGGAACCATTTAAGACCCTGTTTTGACCGCACAACCTCTGTCATGTTTTCGGAACCTCCATTTATCATGTGTTCTAACCGATCAAGCTAACGTTTTTTTTAGCAATACCAAATCATACATGCTTTTATAAACCTTGAACTTGTAGCCTAAAGTAGACAATTTATCAACTTTTTGTTGTAATGTTTCGTAATACACTGTGCTTTGTATTCCATATAATGCACTGAACACGTTTTGATTGATTCATAGTTGATATTTCTATGAATAGAAAATTTGCGCAGTATGATTCGCGGATTGCTAAAGCGCGCCATTATTGTGCTACAATTGCATCAAAAGAATGCAATTATCCTCGAGCGAAATAACGATTACCTAAAATCCCTTACTTTGGCAGTAACGTTGCACGTAATTGCGGGGAATGCCCACCGAACTTTTAGCATGACAAGCATATAATGTCTTGCGGACGTGCTGTAAACAGCGAGTAAGCTGGTCTTTCTGATGCTTTACCGAACCCTATTCAACGTATATTGAAGGTATCGTTTGTTTCTGCGTTTGGTAATTAGCAAATTTGCTAACTTCGTCAGTATCAATCGATCAACCTTCAAGTTGAATTCTTTTAACGAATAAAAAACAAACGATAACAAGCAACCACACTAAGGGATATTTTGTGTGTGTTTGTTCGCTACTGTATAATATTAGTTGTATGCTAATAACCTTTTCTGCAAGCTAGCAAACGAAAGGCTAACTGCAGGTGAATGAACAATCATAGACATAGAATACAAATACGTAAATGATAGACAGTGAAAGTCTTAAAAATCTTACACAACATATGCATGTATACAATGGTATATACATGAGTCTGGTGACCTAACCTAAGGTCAACACGGAAGGTTGGACACAATTGATTCGTTCTGCCAACCTGTCTACTTTGAACCAGCAGCGGGCCTGCCCTTCAGATGTGTGTACTAACCCCCTGGTGGGCCTGCCCTTCAGATGTGTGTACTAACCCCCTGGCGGGCCTGCCCTTCAGATGTGGGTACTAACCCCCTGGCGAGCCTGCCCTTCAGATGTGTGTACTAACCCCCTGGTGGGCCTGCCCTTCAGATGTGTGTACTAACCCCCTGGCGGGCCTGCCCTTCAGATGTGGGTACTAACCCCCTGGCGAGCCTGCCCTTCAGATGTGTGTACTAACCCCCTGGTGGGTCTGCCCTTCAGATGTGTGTACTAACCCCCTGGTGGGCCTGCCCTTCAGATGTGTGTGCTAACCCCCCTGGCGGGCCTGCCCTTCAGATGTGTGTACTAACCCCCTGGTGGGCCTGCCCTTCAGATGTGTGTACTAACCCCCTGGTGGGCCTGCCCTTCAGATGTGTGTGCTAACCCCCCTGGCGGGCCTGCCCTTCAGATGTGTGTACTAACCCCCTGGTGGGCCTGCCCTTCAGATGTGTGTGCTAACCCCCCTGGCGGGCCTGCCCTTCAGATGTGTGTGCTAACCCCCCTGGCACTTAACTTGTCATTACTTCAAGCGTGTCTGTTGGCTCTTCGATCTTAGATCTTTAAGAGGAAAATGCTCTTAGACAAACGGCTTGAAGCCTGTCTATTTTTTTTTTCTCCTCGTGAAGTCAGGCTTTGAGTTGATGTCTAATGGTTTCAGACACATACATACATGTTTAAGAAAGACCACAAAAAATGTAAGATCGGGAAGAAAGTACAAACTATTGCCGAGGAGGGAAAGTTACGCCACAACAACGGTTGAGTTGTTTATTATTTTGCTGGTATACGCTTTTGAGTAGCAATTTGGACATGCAAAACATCGATACGGTTATAACAATCTAACCATTACTCCGTAACGCTGTGCAAATCTTCAATTCTATGGTTGGCGCATTTAGATAATACTAGAACTTCAATATTGTTTGCATCGATTATAATACCATTGGCAGCGAAATCAATAAGGAAATGCAGGATAGTTCCCCGTTAACAAAACGTCGATGCTGAATTGGTTGTCAAATACCCTGGGCGGGAATCCTGTCAGTGATTCATACAAATACCGCTGCCAAGGTAAGGAGTTTCAATGGTAAACAACCAATCTGAAATACACATTTTTATAGTTATATAGAAAACAGTACCTTCTCCGAGATGTTTTTTTCTTGGCTGGCTCATTGGTCGCTTGGTTGGTTGGCTCATTGGTTGATCGATTGAGTTTTTGTTTGATTGGTTAATTGGTTGGTTGATTAATGTCTGGTATGTAGATAGGTGTGGGCAAGCGAGAGGTTCGATTTGATGCTGCAACATAACTTCGTTTTTTTTTCATAGCTTTATAGCTCGTGCTCTGGACATCCAATGATCATGATCTTTCAAATGATAGATACCTTTGGAGCTCATGAAGGGTCCAATACTCAATATCTAAACCACCTGCAGCTAAGCTTGTTTGAACCTTATTAGAATCTCAAATCGGCCTGCAGGCCGTTTTTTATTGAGGTGACCCGGGAAGAGTTAAGGGTCAGGCATAATATATAACGAAGATACAGTTTACATCATTTAAAGTCCAGATAAATCTATACACATACTATTACACATACATGGTACAACATCCATTAGAGTGATATCTGATGTGTGGTTCGTGTCTGTTCGTTTTAGTCAATTCTGACTTCTGTTATTCTAATTTTAAGAGTCTCTTAAAGGAAGCCACGGCTGGGGCCGAGTGTGCTTCTGGTGATAGACTGTCCCAGACAATGGGCCACGATAGTCTATGGATCTTCTGAGGCTCTCTCGCTGGGGTTTTGGGACAACCAGTTGATTGCTTGTGCTTTTTCTGGTCGTCCTTGTACCAGAAATGCATATCTAGCGTGTTTTGCCGATGAGCGAACTTTTCAAGCGTTACTATCAGCGGTTTCATGCAACGTAATTGAAAATAGCGTTCGCACTGACCTTGAGCACGCTAAAAACTACTCAGCAAAACTCTAAACTTTTCTACACTTAACAAATGTAGCAATTTGTTAGGCACAATACTTCAGGTCGTTATTAATTTGCTCCTGTCTTTGGGTACAATTGTTCAGCCACAGTCTGTTAAGCTTGAAGTCTTATCAAAACTGCAATGAATGGTTTGGAGGCAAACGCTATGCTCTGGAAAGTACAGGAATTAAAACGTGCTTATAAGGTAGACGCGTCGCATTTAACGATCACTACGTTAGCCCAGTCATCAATTGTGAGATATGCTTTAACAGCTGCTTTTAGCTGCTGCTCAAAATCATCATGGAATGCATTTTCATGGTCTTCAATCATCTACAGGTTACAGGTACCTCTTGGTGTTCGCACGATTAGCTCACGGCGTCCATTCGTTACTGGGTCCCGCGTTGATTTTAAGTCCGACTTAAAGTCACCCCAGGTCTCGGCTGTGACCAAAAAATAGCCCGGTAGCCGCGGGATGTCCACGTAGGGGTTACGCCCGAAAATGCAAAAAAAGCCAGTGAACTGCCCGACAGGGCCTCTTCATCCAATTGTGACCTAAACATTACGGGCGCAGACTGCAAGTTGAAGCCCAGGCTCTATTCGTGGTATATGAAACCTGTTCATCCCGACAAAGGGAGATGTCAGTCACCATACGATTTTTTATGACTACGTCGGAATTACCTTACAAGGCAAATTGATTGGTGGTAGCGTCCGTTTGTAAAACTTGAAAAAATACTTGTTACCCTCCTTCAGGTCACATTTGCGGCTACATCGTTAAAAGAATCTACATTACATTTTGGTTTTGCAATCAGACTCTGAATATTGACTACTTAAATGCGATTAGAATACCATCCAGATCGTAACCTTTGACATTTTCGTTGTGACTATGTTCGCATTGCAGCTCATTTGCTGCAACGTCAATTATATAAACGGCTCAGATGTTTCAGGTCCCGAAGTAACTTGACCCATGTTACATTGGAAGGTTTCATGAATGAACCTCATTTAATCTATTTAAATCATCATAATGAGGCAATGATCCGTTAATTCTCCTGCTCGTTAGCAAAGAAATTACTGTAAGAAAATTACTGATCTAGATGAGAAATTGTTTTTCTTTGATTATTTGATTTAATTCTTCACAACGCGAAACATGCACAGACTTACAAGTTACCCCCTCCGCCACACATTAAAAACAACATCAACATTATACAATACAAAATCAAACATATCTACAAAATATACAAAGTAGGTCATAGAATAGTGAAGCATAATCCGTATATAGAATTGAGAATGATATCATGCTGAATTGAATAACCAAGAAGTTAGTGTGGTCTAGAGACAACACAAGTTAAACCCATGAGAAGTGGTCCAGGTTCATGGGAGATCAAGAATGTAGTGTGCGTTTGTGAACCTGTACTGTGATAACTTCAGCTATTGGTGGGATGAAATCGGTCCCTATGTCTTCCAAATGCGTATTCTGTTCAAGGATTCGGCATCATCATCCGGTCACCGGAGGTTTGCTCTGAAAGTAGAATTACGAGCAAGTGGCATATAACGTCGCGGTCGTAACCCATACAAGCATCAGACCAAAGAATTTAGGGTCACGAGTTTGGCACATCGGCCTGCATTATATGTAGACATTGACCAATTATTTGCACTGCAGTGATAGATTATATAGGATAAATGTTGTTTAGCTGAAATTCATGTTGAAGAATCATTTAGATGGTTACAGCTAATCAAATAATTTCACAGAAGAAGTGCACTCTCACTGCCATAGTATTCATTAGTAAGCGATAATTCATACGATATCCCAAGATATATAGTTTAAAAATGGCAAACAGACTCTAGTCTAGTGAAATAAAACTCAGAGACTTATCATGTAGGTAACATAGCTCAGCAGACATGGATATATGGGGAAATGAAGGAACGTTATCAGTAAGATAGCCGATTTGTATGTTGTTATTCTGAACGTACCTTGACAGCCACCAGTACGATAATGTTGGCACAGTGACCTCTTAGACATAAAATGAAATACACATGATATAGATAGTCTTTTCAGACAAGTCCTTTCATCTTCTTACCACACCACAAGATAATGTCCCCTCTGGCTCACTTTTATTTTGGCAGCGTGGCAGTTGTTTTAAACACGTATATGCCTTGGTGAATACTAGTGCTTGGTATGCACATGTCAATGAGACGCATTTTTGTTCCTTTATCAGTGTTGAATCGCCTGTATTCCTTCGCCCAAGTGTAATGTTTCTATCGTGACCCCCCATTGCCCTCCTTTGGGGACCTTAATCCGGGCAGACTGTTAATGTATCTCCCAGGGAATTCAATAAGACAACTGTATCGATAATCAATAGGGATCAGCAAGCACGCAACTTTGCCTGAAGGAACTGCGTTCCTTGTAAGGACACCTACTTTGGGAAAGATTTACATTTGCGAGACAAGTACTTTCCTTCGGTCTTATAAGCGCGGCATGTACTATCGATCGGTATTACGTACTCGGCGCTTTGAAAGTCAGTGATGTGAGAACAAAGTTATTTCATGATGGTCACCAATTATCGAGCATAGAAAGCCATATGAGGCCAAGGGGCACACCCAGTAGATATGTTTGGAGGTATGGAATGGCGGTGACCCAGACTAGATGATAAGTGAATGGATGGAGGACAACCTTCCCATTGATCTTCGGATGCGAAGAAACAGCCATCATGGTATGATGGCCAAGGATATAGGTAAGGTGTATGTCGACTATTTACTCAAAGAGGACAGAATTACATTGGAGACAAGACGTCAGGACGCACGTCTGGTTATGATGTACAAGATCACAAACGGTCTTGTTGCTATCCCGCCGACTCGTCTCACCCCAGCACATGCACGTACCCGTGCCAACCATGCCCATAAGTACAGAACCCTTCAACCCAAGTGTGACACTGCGAAATTCGCCTACTTTGCCAGGACAATACCTGAGTGGAACAACCTCTCCGCCCACGTAGTAGACAGCCCCTCACTGGACACCTTCAAGAGCAGGCTGCTGTCGTCACACCCGTAGCCCGGACACTGCAGCTGCGCCTCACCCCGTCTGTGCGATACCCCTAATAGGGGGTTTACAGACTATGGAATAGAACTAGAACTAGAGGGATTCCAAAATGCAACTGATCGATTTAAACAGATCTGTAGCGATTGAGAAGGTATATAGCGTTCGTTGGCAACTTTGCCACCAGACTTGTGCAGGGTGTTTGGCTCATGCTGAAAGCATTCCCAATTCCATGCCTGCCTATCTCTCAGAGCTGTTAAACGGGGCTATGAATACCAAAGCATGAATAGGTAGACCACTTTACTGTATATGAGGTTAATGCATAGTCGGTGGACTTCTTTGATCTGTGCGCTAAAGATAGAGCGGCATGCGTTAGAAGTTAGAAAGAGAGTTTTCTAAACTTAACAAAGTGATTGAAAATGAAGCTGCAGAGTAAGGTCAAAGGCAAAGCAATGAGTATGGTTGAATAAGCGATCGATTTTCAAAGCAACTGTAGAATCCACAGGATGAAATTTTGATTCTTCAGTGTTTGATTATCTACATACTATCTACAGAAATTGAGTGCTCACATTCATTCCGTGGTAATACCGATTTGTAGACATGGAGTACTAGTTTCAATGCTTGTCTGGGAGAGCCTTTATTTGATGAAAATAGAAAATACACCATAAATGTAAATCATAAGACGATAAGAAGCAATAAGGTCAACGTTCGTGTCTAGCACATCGTGTCATATCAAATAGAAACAGCAACAAAATAAGCTTTTGAAAAGAAATAGAGCTGGTTGGAAAATGATATTCTAGTCATGCACAAAGGGTTCAACACCAGGTCTGCACCTGTCTTTTATAGCAAGGCTGTAGCCTTAAAGTAAAATAGCTGGGTGGCTGTAGATGCAAAATGTATTTTACAGAAAGCAAATGACATATTTTCATACAAACGCATACACCATTAAATGGCTTAATGTTTCGCATTGGCTCCTGTTTTACTGCAACTCGTTACCACATAAACATTAAAGAGACTAAGTAGGTAACCTAGATCCGCAGCTGTGAATGTAAATGTCAGGGGAGAGTTTGCGAGCTGGCAGAATCACCGATTCAGAGTCTTTATCGACAGAGATCGCCATCAGGAACGTGTTGCCTAGAGTGACCTACTATTCATACAACCCATTGATGTAAAGTGACACGAATCGAAGTTCAAAAGTTCCGACTGTGTGTGTGTAGATATCACAAAAGACGTTTCTTGCACATCATAGGATATCACATGAAAGTCATAATCTTTTCACCATGTAGAGCCAAGCCCATATCATATTGATGATAGGGATCTCATTGTGATTATATATCGAAGCTTTCAGCTTGCATAAAGAGATAAGTTGCGTTCTGACATTATGACATCTATTAACCAATCTTTATGCAAGACTGTTAGTACCATACAATACCAGAATGTATTATTGAAGAAATAATGAATTCAGCTGCAGCACGTTTCAAGTACTTGGACGGACGCACTCGATGATTAATAGAACCAAACGTATCAACCTCTTTACTGCACAAAAACAGATACTTATAATTCCATTCATATAAGTCAGATTGGATATGGTATGGTGATAACGTAGCACGTTAAAACATAGTAGTAGTTTCGCATGTGCATTGGTTATCCTATCATATGGCATCTACAGTCGACTGTAAAAGCACGACTTCATGCAGATTGAAAAATTGGGTAGTTTCCTCTTCGTGAATAGTTTCATTAGTTTGGTAAGTCGAACGAGTCTTTTTACACAACCAAGAGATTTATTCCACCGACGTTTCTGTGACCATCTCTCACCTTCTTCAGGGCAATTCTGACTGGTTCACATAGCAATGCAGCACAGGTGAACCAGTCAGAATTACCTTGAAGAGGGTGATAGATGGTCACCGAAACGTCGGTGGAAGAAATCTCTTGGTTGTGTAAAAAGAGTCTTTCTTATTCATTGGGTAGTTTCCTGCTGAATTTTACTCTAGCGTATGTAATGTTGAAGGTAGTGATTAAAATGGTCTTAGCCCCAATTGCCTTGCGTTCAATTTCCTGAGAGAACTTTTCTCTAATTTACCAACGTTAACAAGATACCGTTTTCCGATGTTGAAACTGTCTGCTTGAGATTCCCTATTGATTTCCTGATAGTTAGCTACCTCGGGTACCATGTTCGCAGATAACCATGTCTGATGTCCAGAAGCTATATCGAAAAGGGCACGGGTTTAAATTTCAGACGTGTAATGATGTCTTTTACCTTTTACCTAAGAGCTTAATGATACCTTCGGAATTGAAATAACACTGCTTTAGTCGACTTAACTTTAGAACACGATTACAAAGGCGCCCTTTAATAGACGACGATCGCTGAGAGACCGAACATCGCCAATCAACATTCACCTTTACTGACCCTTTCCGGCCATGACACTGGCTTTTACATTGATTTCTTCATAGTTAGACAATCATTAATCCGCTTGAATTACCAAACACCGCATTAACAAGAACGTCACGTGCTCAATAAACCTAAGATTGATGGTGTCTTAAAACATCAAAATGATAGTAAAGGATGGATTCTGAATTTGATAGTGGGTTAGAAATTCCTTGATTGAAAAGCCAGTACATATACTCTTTGGGAAGTATAGCGGTGGTGTCTTGTTCTATTTCTTTTTTTAATCCATCTAAATAAACATCAATTATACTATGTCCACAATACGTCTTTGCATTTATTTTAGTGTAAAGCATATTGTTAAATTAATCAGGAGCCCGTACCAATCCACATCATTTTGGGGGGAATTCAGTCTCTGTTGAGAGTAACGTGTTAGATGTAATTAAAACTCAAAGCCACCCACCCGAGCTGCATGGAGAAGCCACGTTTGCGAAATTTTGGATAATATGTAGCAGCAGCTCATCTTCCCTTCAGCATCGAGCTTTGAAGATGCGATAACTAATTCCCTCCGTGTAAGGAAGTCTTTTAACTCGACATGAAATAGATGCTCCTCATCCAAGCTTGACTTGTAATTTCCACGGGGGGGCTAACGGAACCACTGGTTTTACCATCCCTCAACCCGCCTTGGTGGGACCACTACATGAAGAGGGACGTCTTCTTAAAATGAACTTTTCATCTCCAGTCGATGTTACTAATTAAGGAGTAATCCCTGTCTTCAATAAGCAATTTGGACACCGCCTTTCTTCTTCTCCATCAAAGACTCTAGAGTAATCAACGTGCTTAAACATCGGGATGAGCAAGTGTTTCAGGTTGGCTTACGAAAAGCTATTAATCATTAATCACCTTGAGCCTGTGCACTTCAATATCACCCTGTCTGCAAACCTGTTCTATATAAGATTAGTATTTTAGTAAAACTCAAGTACAGCGTTTCCCATTAAACATCCCAAAACACACATTTTTTTTTTTTGTAATTCGAAAGAACATCCAAATTTTTCTATGTTATCGTGGAAATAATCTTACTTTGTTTCTTGAGTCTTAGAACTAAATCAAAGGACAATGTTCTTTGGCTACGGGGTACCTTGCTAATGGAGCAAACATTCACCAAGTGTGCCTCTTAATCAATCACTTAACACTTACCTGTCAACCTCTCTCCGCCGCTTTCTGGGTTGAAAGTCTGGTTCCTTTCGTCTGTTCAAGGGCATCCTATATAATGTCCTTGGTCTGTTTCATCCAGTTACTACATGGCCTGTTTAAACGCTTCCTGTGTCCAAGAAGGTGTACGCTCGCACTGCAGTCTGACTACCACTGCGCTGTCCGTGGAGCCCGACTTTGCAAGTCCTGCGAGATCGATCTGACAAAGCCATGGAAAAATTATGTTAAAGACACGACCAAGCCACATTTGTGTTGGATAACTTGCCGGGATGTAAATATATTGCAATCAACTATCATTGTGCCTTAAACATAAGTATAATATGCCTAATTAAATCTATTAGTTATAGACACAGATTCTCCGTATTTGCGCGATTTAACGATATTCAAATTGTGCTAATGTCCGTATGCTACTGTTGTATTACACTCGTAGTTGACGTTTCAAAACGGTAGAAGGTCGTCAACTCAAAGAGACTGCAATGCCCAATGATTGACGGGTATTGGCGCTATACAAGCGTTTGAACCGTTAAGAGCAATAAGTGTCGTAAAAGATAGTGCTTGAACTCGATACGTAAATATGATGCTTACACCATTGCTTCCTAATGGACTTTGGGAATTTGATTGGCTGAGTCTGAAAAATCCCCACATTACCGAAATGTATGAATGGACTTTTGGGATGCCGCGGATAAAGGCGAACTGCAGACATAAATGGCTTCCTGGCGATGTAATGGTCGCCATCAACGACTCGTGTCTTGCCGTAAATGAGTTTTGGGATGAATTTGTTTTAAGTAGTTTTCCGGCTAACTCTAGGCACCTTGCTATGAATTATCCTTTCTCCTATTTGTTTTGGCAATCAGTGAAGCGCTTTGAAAGGCTTTGACTTGACTTGATTTGACTTGAACAACAGATTATATCTACAGTGTAACCAATAACAATTGTCAGTTCGCTGTGTTGCTCTGGGATTGCGCCTGGTCGCCACCAGATTCAGATCGTGCTCGAAAAGAAAGTGCAAACATACGATCAAGTCCATAAGAAAACCGCAATCATTCAAAGTGACAAAAAGACGAACCACCCCTATCCCTTACAGGTTCCTTGCTTCAGAGGGCTATAGGTTCTTCTATACTCGGTCTTGACATTGACATAGCTGCTTAGGCTAATGACCAATGCCCATCGGGGAATTCGATATCGACCCGCTTCGGTTTAATAAGTGACTGATTGCTGGTTACAAATCCACAGATTAATCACTGTTGTCCTTTTTGTGGCCCGGAGGAATCGACTGTGGCTGAACTTATATCAGCTTCCTGCCGACGCATTACTAGAAGATCAATGCCATTCACCATTTTTTTTAAACTCAAGAGACTAAAATGACATCAGGTATATGTGTCAATCTTGCTGCAAGAATGTCCAAGGCGTTGTTCACTAGTTTTGCCAAGATGTACGTTGTGTATTCTGGTTCTTCGGTAAACCTCTGTGTTCTCATAAGTTCATGCCTTTCCAAAGGCGAGGATGTCAAAAGTCAGATCGAATTACCTGTACTACTCTGCCCTTCTGACCTTTCATGGTGCACAGAATAAACCAACTTAGCCGACCCAACCTTTGCGTCAGCTTAGTAGTCTGTCGGCGTGTTTGTCTGCCTAGTCTCTTTGTTTTCATAAGCTTAAGTACCATCAAATTAACACAATTAGCTGCAGTTGAACTTCTTGATTTGGCAAAACCATTACCAACACCAGTAAAACGATCACAGCTTCATTTTAAGTCGACGTCAGCAAATAGAAATACTGATTACCCGGCCTATTCTTTCTAAGGGTGAAATTTATCGTACTTGAATTTTTCAAGTTGTCGGCTTCGCTTTTAAGTAGATGATCTATCTGTTTGCCAGGTCTCTAATGAATACAAAATCGGTATATTACTTTACAGCATCTCCCTGCCATGGCCAACTCAAAGATGCAGGTGCTGTATAAAGACCCCCTGCTGGGTACATAAAACGCTGTGTTGGACAGAATGACTGATGTAGACTTCATGGAGATTACGATGTTTACACCAAACAGGCCGGGAACCCTTCCGCTTGGGTAAAACATGAACCGCTCTGCACTTCTTACAATATATGAATGGATGATCTTAAAGATATTAACTGAGGATACAGGGAAATCTATGAAACTAAAAGCAAGTAAATTTATCATATACCGTATTATCTCGAATAAAGTACGCACTTTTTAAACATGTCGAAATTCAAAAGGCACCACAAGCCATTGCTAAAGTCAGGGTGCGTAATTTATTTGGAACAAATTGGAAAAGGACCTCAAACCCTTACTTAATCAAACCAGGAACCCAGCTGCAGTGCAACAATGCGTGGCTCAAAACCTGCCAATTTGCGAAGTTTGTAACTTGTCGTAGGCAATCCTCAAGTTTGCAGGGACGATGCTGGCAGAGTTTAAACGAGAGAATCTTTTATAAATCTAAGGAATGGCATTATGTAGAAGTCCTTGATATAAGAAAAATGACCTGGAGATGATAGGAGGAACACCATACATTTGAATTTATCCTGTCAAAATGTGTTCAAGATCAGTGGAGAATGGGTGCGTGCTTTATTTATGGTTTTTGACTTAAGTTTCAGTTCTGCAAATTTTTTCTGGAATTTTTTTTTAAAGCCCCAATTCAGGGATGCGTACTTTAATTGGGCTGCGTACTTTAATGGAGAAAATACGGTGGGGTAAACCTGATCTCTATGTTTTTGGTGCCAGTGGGTCGTTAAAATTACTTCCAACTGATGCAATCTCAACCATGCCTAATGGTCTTTCATGATGCTAGAACAACAATTGCTATTACGAGAGAACTGTATATGGGTATTTATTCGTGTTATAACATTTGTTTGTCAGACAAAAGGTGTAGGCTGTTGAATATGTAGGAAAATTTTACGCTGTATCAACATGTGCACCTAAAGATTCAATTTTGTACTTTGAAAGAGGTTATGTTTCCTTTTCATGGGTAGAAAGGGGTCTGATCTTGAAAACTTAAACCAAATATAGTAAGAAAAGATATAGAGGTTCACTTTGGTGTGATTCCTGCAGACTCATTGCATCGGTCATGTCATATATGGAGGTCATTCAGACCCATCTCATCATAGCTGCTTCATACTCTAGTCTCATCAACTGCACGAACGAACAATCTTGCCACAATCTGTCGGAAGGCGATGAAGCCAGCAACCCAATACAACACCACGTCATAGAGCACGCTACCATACTATACAGTACAATGCAACGCAATACAGTATGATGCAAGGGGGATTCCAAAAGTAACAACGAAAACATGGTAATAGATAAGAGGTTATGAAAGTGTCTTGTCACTACTACATTAAATGTGCAATGTTTGACCAAATACGCAGAACTATCCTTACAGCATAGCAGGCAGTGAATATCAAGGGCAAAGTACCAATTATTCTGCTCTGAACGACCTTGCTACCGATATAGTAGCGACAAAGCCATTGGTAAGATCGATGTATGCGGAATACCAAAGGAGTGGATACAAAACCTTTGCAACTGTCACGTTGTCCAGACGGTGCTACGATAAACCGGGGTGCCAAATCTTCCTTGTCTATCAACTTGCATGTAACTATCGACCGTTATCATATGAACGTAAGTTAAGAAAGATTTTTTGCGACGCCTCAGTGGTGAGCCAAATGGTGTAGTATTGAGTGCGGTTTGCGATTATTCTAGGACTTTACAGAAATTTGTCCACAGGTATATTAAGCCAAAAGAAATGTTTGGAAAGTTAGTCAGCAGTACAAATGAGGGAAAGCCTTGCAGCCTCCCTGGGGACATTCGTCCTGTTAACCAGATGTGACAGACTCATGTATACATGACTACTGAGATCTATTTCTGTATTCTTTTACTAGTGGCTTGGCACTGATTTTCAGGGAGGCCCTTGTGAATATACAAACAATACACTGAGATTTACAACAGAACATATTTGTGCGTCAGATCTACAGTAATATTGTTCTACAGTAATATTGTTCTACAGTAATATTGTTCTTAAACAATGCAAACAACAGTCCTATCAGAGTAGAATCATTGAGGCGTACGGTGGGCTGTTTTTAGTTGTCAGGCTGTGATGAAATAGACGTTCGTTCTGGTTGCGAGGTATGGTAGAATGTAGTTGTGCTGTCGTTGTCTATCTGTGTGTGTGTTTGTATTTGTGGCAGAACAGGTAATCATCGGCCCTTTTCGTGAGAAATCCCGTATGAACAGCACCACCTATCTGTGCCATATAAGCAGGGTACAGTAAAAAATTAAAACAACAGCAGCCACCGTCGTCATGGCAATGTCTTTTTATCCTTGCCAATCTTGTAGATTTTGTACCAAATTGAAAACAGCTAGGAAATCTGAAACCTCCAAGAAGATCCAAATAATACTTTTAACAGATTGTTGCATTTAGTCCTGAATCTGTGGTCACTGCAAAGCAAGTTCACAACCCAATGTGTTGCAGGACGTTCTTTTCGAAGGTCACTGAAATAAATCACCACAAAACATACATTTATTATCCCCAAAAAAGTAGTTCTTTAAATGTACTTACAGCGTCACTTTCAAAAGTATGTGGAAGCATATTGAGTCTATAGAATAAACATAAAAGCACAACATCATTGGAAAGAGGTTTGATATATAATGTTTTAAAGATAATGCACACTGGGTTTTATTACAGAAATGGCTGATAAGCCGTATCATTATCACATAAAATGTTACGCGGATCCTCAAGCTGTCATGTTACACATGCTGTTCTGAAATTGACCTTTACCTTGCTGAGTCATTTGAATTAAATAGTAACTTCCCCATTCACTCTCCCACTCACTCACTCACTCACTCACTCACTCACTCACACACACATCCAATGATTACTTACTGAATTTAGCAAGTTTTCGCCGTTACCGTTCCTACATACGCTCAGTCAGTGTACGCACGTACCGAGTCTGCCTACTCAGCAGACAGACTACCCGGCTGAATGTGCACATTTGTTTGAGTCAGTACGACAGCGAGCCAACATCCTAGAACAAATTAGGTTGTCAGACTGTCAATTAGATTGCTTAATAGAGAGTAGAACTTACTGACAGGATATGGGCTTGGCCTTCACTCATTCATTGTTCTGGAATGGAAGAAAGGGTAAACCGGGGAATAACATGCTTTCATTTCCCAAGTTCAATTGCATTCATACGGGGAAATGAATTGATTTTTCTTTGCCCTTTTTTGCCTGGTAGGTCAAATCACCAATTTAGCAAACTTCACCTCAGAACTCCTGTAGGAAAGGTATCACAAAGACTAGAATGTACTACATGAGCGAGCAACATCGGTATAAACTTCGAGAGTAGTCAACAATCCATAGTCATGGTCTGGAACTCACTGTCCAGTACATCATGTGTTGTTGTAAGTCAATCAAAGGGAAATTTTAACATCAATCGACATGAGGCTTTATAGGTTATCATTAACAAAAAGTGCAATAGAACATCCATTACGGAGGAATCTAGGAGTCTTTCAAAGCAACCAACATCATGAATATATATATATAGGCCACACACCAACGCCCTGTTAGATATACACCGCAAATGCTGCAGTAGTCAAACGCCAACGCCATGCTTAACATGCACCACACAAATGCTGCTCTTTACTCATGCATCTCCTGCATGCCGTTAGTTAAAACGGTGTCATCCAAGAATATCTACTGGAAAGTCATTCCTTTTATGGTGTCAGCTAAGTAGAGGACTTAATGTGGTATGGCAACTGGTGACTCGTTTACGAGTCCTTCAGAACAGAGCAGAGGTTGACAATTCTGCTACTGATTTATGTTCGCAAGATAGGCTATCCAACCACCAAAGGCCTATGGGGAAAAGTCGTGCTTCCCCTAGAAACGTTTTGACGAAGATGAAGAAGATAGCAGGGAACTTTTAGAACAAGAGGAGGAGGATGTATCCCCCATTCCCGGAGTCACTGTCCACTTCTGCTGAGAGAAGGCATCGCCCTGCTTTTAAAGATTGACCATATCTTTCTTTCGGTATTATCAGTAGAGAAAGTTTATTTTTCTTCTACTAACGTGACTAGTTGTGGAACAGACCAAGTAAAGATACAATTTGAAGTAGAATACTTACGTTTTTGACGGTTCTATTCAGTACAAGAGCCTTGATGTTATACAGGCAGTGGCTTTTTGGTCATAATCAACCTGACATTGCCAAGACCACATGTTCAACTGAAATTTGCAGTATGTGTTTCAAAAGACCTTTAATGATTCAGATCTTGGGCATAGTTGGTAATTGTAAGCACGATTTTGCTCTCCTTGTGCAAACACCTCGAGCATTTTCCCGATAATGCTGTGCCCCGTGAAGGCACAACATTTGGCCCATGGGAACTATCTAAATCACATCGCTTTCACCAAAATATATGGTGCCAAGAGGGCCGTATCTCTGACATTCAGGGACCAGACGTGACTAGCCCCGGGACAGAACATTTGTCAAGTAGATATGCGATCGTTAAAAGACAACATCATGTTGATGTAGGTGTGTTGCACTGAACACCCCGCTATACTAACCACATTGATGTAGGTGTGTTGCACTGAACACCCCGCTATACTACCCACATATCATGTTCAATGTACTCATGAATGTGAACCATGCAGCAAAGCAAATTCTATTTCTGCTTGTCTGACTGAATGAATATCTGATATACATGAAGTCTCTTTTTGCTTAGAACTTTTAGATATAATTTTGGGTCTGGATCACGCGGATTTAGATGGCCTTCACAGATAGGACCTCACTTGGCGGTAGAGCGGGCATGATTGCCTTCCGCCTTTTTTGCACCCTGCGCTTGAGAAGTCTGTGATTACAGCTCATTAACAAGCAAAGAGCGTCTGACGTCGCAAATCCTATGAAACATGACCCGATAAAGTGCCTAAAATAGTCCAGCCAAATGCCAAGTGTAAAGTGGCGGTGCAACTTTGAATGGCTGCATGATATGATAACTGCTGCAGGAGAGTTATTAGCGGTAATCCCCGCCATGAGTCACAACAGCTACTTAAGGCATTACCACATCGATGAAAACGTTAATTTTCTGACGCTTGGTTCACGTTCAATCGATCGTCTCTCAAGTTCTTAAACGTTATCTCTTTTTAAATCTTACCGTCTTCGTCAAAGTTATTTATAAATCCATCTCTTTGAGGACGTTGTCGGCCCATGTACCATTATGGTTTACTATTCCGTTTGAATCTACAAATGCCTCAGCTACGGAACTCTTAGAATCATGACACCAGTGCCCGTTCTCTGACAGTTTTTTTTGTCAATTTATGGCCTCCGCTACAGAAACGTCGATGTCAAGTCAGCCTTCCTGCTCTGACATTTGTCAGGCCATGGCGATACACAATTGAAGTGCATGTCTTAACCCCGTAAGAAATTCTCGTAGCTGCTGCAGACATAACGAGGTATTCTATTTATCTTCAGTACCGACTGACCTGGCATTTTGGCGTCAACATATCAATTATCTTACATTTCCCATATAAGATAAGCCAATCACTGCGTGCCCACACGCGCGTAGACCTGTGGAAAATACCATCCCACTGACAGAGAGTGGAATAGTCTCGCTGTCAGGAGAGACTACCACAGACTGGTAATCATGCACAAACTAGTATCAGGTTCTGTGCCATCTCATCTCCAGCTGTTGATTCCCACCACTAGAGACAGTCAAAGACCACTGAATCTTCGCCTACGGAACGACACACACCTGCATGTTCCCTACTCCAGAACAAATACCTACAAGAACAGCTTCGTTCCATATACTATACGTCTATGGAATAGCCTTCCAAAGGAAGTGAAGGAAGCCGTATCCTCCAACCAGTTCAAGCAGAATTGTCGAGCCCACATGCTGTCACCTCGTCATCACCAGAAGTTCCGCAGGCTTGGTGACCGCCACAGTAACATTCTTTCGACCAGACTCCGTCTTGGCTGGTGTCAGCTCAACTCCACGTTGGCCAAGTTCAACCTTACCTCCCGGAGATGTACCTGTGGTGCGACATCCGAGATAGTCACACACTTCCTTCTTCACTGCCCCCTGCACGCAGTGGCACGACAATTACTAGCTACAGAAGTGTATCACCTCTTGGAACGACCCCTTTCCACCAACCTCCACCTCAACGGGTCTCCAGACAATGATTCCACCTTAAACAAAGGCTTTCAGACTCTTTGCACACTCACATCATCTCAACGAACCGATTCTAGGTACAGTTAGTCCGTGGACAGAATTGAAATCGTTCTTAACTAAATTAGACAACTCCAAGTAATTTCGGACCATCTATTTTTTCTATGCACTTTGTTGACACTTCCACCCGTTCCTCCTAGCTTGTGTTGGCTAAACATGTCCTAGTGTTGTGAGACAGTCTTGAAACATCTTACACCTATATCCTGAACTCTGACCTCCGAACAAATTTACGTACAAATCCTTTTCATTCAATTATCAATAGTCTGTATTCAAGTATTTTAAGGACATTAATTGATGTGTAACTGAGTTGTATGACTAATTTCAATGTTAAGTTAATCTGTATTATAACTTAGTTAAGTGCAATTTTCTATTTATACATTTGTGTTTTGTCCCTGTAAATGTTGGCTCTCGAAATCAGCCATGCTGCCTGAGAGACCGTGTAGTGTCTTGTTACACTTCCAATAAATAAATGTATATGGCATTCTAGTGTAAAAAAACGGCGTTTCAACATGTCCCTAATAGATGATATTAGATGATAGAGTTATGACAGTTTCAAAAACAGCCAAGTGAGAAGAATATTTTATTAAAATATTGCATTAAGGTCCTTACAAAGACATGCCTTAACTGATACTTGCAGCGTTTCGTCAATGGGAGCTTATTGTACGCCCATGCCTTGCTTTTTATGCTCTCCTTTGTCAACAGCATGACTGTTAACTTTATACTGTAAACTTTATGTCTGTAAGAAAAGCATGACTGGGTTAGTGCCGTTATTGGTTTTCGTCTGTTCGGAATGTTTCGTCTTAAATTAAAACATCATGTTAGGAGACAATATATCAAACGCCAAATTGTCTGTCGCCTTAGGGACTTTTGTTTGAATACAATCGACGGCTATGGTTTGGCATTTAGGGAACTTTGAGCAAAGGTAGAACGGAACTGGTCAGTAGTTCTGGCCACTTTTAAAGTTTAAGGTTGTAAATCATGTATTCGTACATTACTACTGCAAACAATAACACGTTATTCCTTTTTGCATTATTGTAAGACGATCGATATTCAGTGAATGAGCGTCCTTTAATGCGTTGAATTCAATTCTATTTGATATATGAAAACAATGTACATTTATACTTCTATCAGTTTACAAATGTATATCTATACATCTGTTAGAGTGAGACAGCTTTAAAACTTCAGCATTATAACATCAATCGTATTCACACGATCGAGTGCTTGTATTCACATCCGTCAAAATTAATAACAACGTCTTACCCGCAAATTTTACCTTAGCCAAATAATATGTGAATTCACAACTCATACGGACTTGAATATACGCCCTCGTGTCAGACACACACCCCCCCCACACACCCCCACACACAAATATCAGCGCATTACGTGAACATTATGTGTCTTACATGTCATGATAAAAAGTATCTGCCCAATAGTTTAATCAACAATGTCAAAGTGACGACGATGGAAACGTTTAGTTGTATTATGCTGTATGTGTAGTATTTTGAGAAAACATTACGATTATCAAGATGGAATACGGTGAACATGATGAGCTACGAAAGATACTTATTAGCAAGAAAGACGCTTTAGATCATTTGGGCCACTCCAACAACAAAGTAGAGCCATCAGATCAATCATTAGCTCTATCTAGACGTCTGTACCGTGTGTGGGGGGGGGGGGGGAGGGGGGGTTAAAGTGTCCGCACCAAATTTTACTTCATATGACTACCAAACGACGTGTGCAAGGACAAACAAAATTTGTCACTTCTTAGAATTTAGTTGCCAACAATTTTATCATAATGGTGTAAGCTTTAATTTCTTGTGTTGCCATGGCAACAGCCCTTCTGCTAGCAGAAGCTAGCTAAACCACATCATTAACATCGTATGAAATATGGTGTAGCATTTATGATTGACTATTAATAATTTATACTTATTTGATGATATCATGATGACTCTTCATCAATACAAGGCACACAACAATCTAGAGATGAAGTACTCTCAAAAGGCTTTCCTCTTCAGACAAGATAGATGACAGCCTCTTCCATCAGCAAGGCTCCGGAAGCGAGGGCTCCTTTAACAGGAACAGCACATTTTGTACACTTGATTTACAGGTCCATCACTTAGAAACATAAATGGACATCAATCTTTGGATTACCGCGAGACCAAATGGAACATGTTCGGGAGTCCCGGGGGAATACTTCATGCAGGCAAATGACACTAAGCTGGTTAAAGGAGTTTTCGAAGAGCTATAATGGTTGGGAGAACACCTGCAACTGTCGCACGGCATGAATTTGTCATACTTAAGGTAATAATGCACATCGCACATGCAGTTTACGTACGGCCTTCACCCTGGTTTCACCCCCGCACAAGTTACAGAAGCGCGTATTTTACTGGGCTGCGTCAGCCTGCGGTTACACGGACGTAGGACGCACGGGTAATACAGGATAGGTGACCTGTAGAGCCAAAATGACCGCGGCCTGAATGTCACTTTTTCAGTTTCGGCCCCAAATCAAATACAAGATAATTGTAAATCACAGTGCTGTTACTGAAATAACACTAGCTGTTCAAAGTATGTCGTAGCAAAGAAGGCTATTGTAGCATTTCCTCAATAATTATGTGAATGATGCCCCCATTTGCATGATTTATGTCTGGTAATGTCTACATTTACTGAACTTCCAAAGTTAGAATATAATCCCCAACATTTACCACTGTGGAATTAAATAGCAATTTGCATGCTTCAGAGTCCATTCCAAGTCACCGCAAGGTTTTTGTAATGATATTTGTAATAAAATTCTAATAAAAGAAAATCTGACTGACAATAGTTCATCTTTAGATTTTACAGCAGGACAGTTTCTTTTTCAGTTACATATGTAATGTGTTTGAGTGTCCTATAATAGAATGCCAACCTACCGGCCTGGCACATAGATATCTGACCACTTCTCCCAAGTAAACAACTGATGGTATTGTACCCCGTCGGCCTCCTATCTTGATAACACCGAAAGCGGGCGAACTTCCTTTGAAAAATCTGGACCGAAGAACGTCAATGCAATATATTATGTACTCTGTTACCAGCCTCTGTAAACTCTCAGCTTTTGTTTAAGTATAACTAATCATACCATCTCTCGAGCTGCCACGATATCAAAGTGGGATTATGATAACATATGGGAGATGCGTGGTTATCTGATGTTCTGTTTGGGCTACTGGAAGCTGGCTTATGTCATAGAATTCAATTCAAAGTCAATTAAATGTCAAAGAATAAAAAATTAAAATTGGTATTTCGGCCTCAGACAAGAAATCAAAAGTGATGCCTACGGCAACCAGTGGTCTCAGGCTATTTCCCGTGATTGGGCCCGACCGGACTCGACGTTCCTTTACGTCACGGTTCGAACGAGATAGAACGAGATTTGGCCGTACCGTAGTCCAAACAAGGACATTGTAGGGCCAAATCACGTTGAATCTCGTTCTATCTCGTTCGAATCGTGACGTAAAGGAACGTCAGGTCCGGTCGGGCCCAATCACGGAAAATAGCCTGGGACCACCGGTTGCCGTAGGCATTACTTTTGATTACTTGTCTGAGTCCGAAATACCAATTCTGATTTTTTTTCCAAAAGCATGCTATAAGTACATTGGCTGTAGCATCTGTCGCCTACGGCCAATGTACTTATAGCATGCTTTTGGAAAAAAAATCAAAATTGGTATTTCGGCCTCAGACAAGAAATCAAAAGCGATGCCTACGGCAACCAGTGGTCTCAGGCTATTTCCCGTGATTGGGCTCGACCGGACTCGACGTTCCTTTACGTCACTGTTCGAACGAGATAGAACGAGATTTGGCCGTACCGTAGTCCAAACAAGGACATTGTAGGGCCAAATCACGTTGAATCTCGTTCTATCTCGTTCGAATCGTGACGTAAAGGAACGTCAGGTCCGGTCGGGCCCAATCACGGAAAATAGCCTGGGACCACCGGTTGCCGTAGGCATTACTTTTGATTACTTGTCTGAGTCCGAAATACCAATTCTGATTTTTTTTCCAAAAGCATGCTATAAGTACATTGGCTGTAGCATCTGTCGCCTACGGCCAATGTACTTATAGCATGCTTTTGGAAAAAAAATTAAAATTGGTATTTCGGCCTCAGACAAGAAATCAAAAGCGATGCCTACGGCAACCAGTGGTCTCAGGCTATTTCCCGTGATTGGGCCCGACCGGACTCGACGTTCCTTTACGTCACGGTTCGAACGAGATAGAACGAGATTTGGCCGTACCGTAGTCCAAACAAGGACATTGCAGGGCCAAATCACGTTGAATCTCGTTCTATCTCGTTCGAATCCTGACGTAAAGGAACGTCAGGTCCGGTCGGGCCCAATCACGGAAAATAGCCTGGGACCACCGGTTGCCGTAGGCATTACTTTTGATTACTTGTCTGAGTCCGAAATACCAATTCTGATTTTTTTTCCAAAAGCATGCTATAAGTACATTGGCTGTAGCATCTGTCGCCTACGGCCAATGTACTTATAGCATGCTTTTGGAAAAAAAATTAAAATTGGTATTTCGGCCTCAGACAAGAAATCAAAAGCGATGCCTACGGCAACCAGTGGTCTCAGGCTATTTCCCGTGATTGGGCCCGACCGGACTCGACGTTCCTTTACGTCACGGTTCGAACGAGATAGAACGAGATTTGGCCGTACCGTAGTCCAAACAAGGACATTGTAGGGCCAAATCACGTTGAATCTCGTTCTATCTCGTTCGAATCGTGACGTAAAGGAACGTCAGGTCCGGTCGGGCCCAATCACGGAAAATAGCCTGGGACCACCGGTTGCCGTAGGCATTACTTTTGATTACTTGTCTGAGTCCGAAATACCAATTCTGATTTTTTTTTCCAAAAGCATGCTATAAGTACATTGGCTGTAGCATCTGTCGCCTACGGCCAATGTACTTATAGCATGCTTTTGGAAAAAAAATTAAAATTGGTATTTCGGCCTCAGACAAGAAATCAAAAGCGATGCCTACGGCAACCAGTGGTCTCAGGCTATTTCCCGTGATTGGGCCCGACCGGACTCGACGTTCCTTTACGTCACGGTTCGAACGAGATAGAACGAGATTTGGCCGTACCGTAGTCCAAACAAGGACATTTTAGGGCCAAATCACGTTGAATCTCGTTCTATCTCGTTCGAATCGTGACGTAAAGGAACGTCAGGTCCGGTCGGGCCCAATCACGGAAAATAGCCTGGGACCACCGGTTGCCGTAGGCATTACTTTTGATTACTTGTCTGAGTCCGAAATACCAATTCTGATTTTTTTTCCAAAAGCATGCTATAAGTACATTGGCTGTAGCATCTGTCGCCTACGGCCAATGTACTTATAGCATGCTTTTGGAAAAAAAATTAAAATTGGTATTTCGGCCTCAGACAAGAAATCAAAAGCGATGCCTACGGCAACCAGTGGTCTCAGGCTATTTCCCGTGATTGGGCCCGACCGGACTCGACGTTCCTTTACGTCACGGTTCGAACGAGATAGAACGAGATTTGGCCGTACCGTAGTCCAAACAAGGACATTGTAGGGCCAAATCACGTTGAATCTCGTTCTATCTCGTTCGAATCGTGACGTAAAGGAACGTCAGGTCCGGTCGGGCCCAATCACGGAAAATAGCCTGGGACCACCGGTTGCCGTAGGCATTACTTTTGATTACTTGTCTGAGTCCGAAATACCAATTCTGATTTTTTTTTCCAAAAGCATGCTATAAGTACATTGGCTGTAGCATCTGTCGCCTACGGCCAATGTACTTATAGCATGCTTTTGGAAAAAAAATTAAAATTGGTATTTCGGCCTCAGACAAGAAATCAAAAGCGATGCTTACGGCAACCAGTGGTCTCAGGCTATTTCCCGTGATTGGGCCCGACCGGACTCGACGTTCCTTTACGTCACGGTTCGAACGAGATAGAACGAGATTTGGCCGTACCGTAGTCCAAACAAGGACATTGTAGGGCCAAATCACGTTGAATCTAGTTCTATCTCGTTCGAATCGTGACGTAAAGGAACGTCAGGTCCGGTCGGGCCCAATCACGGAAAATAGCCTGGGACCACCGGTTGCCGTAGGCATTACTTTTGATTACTTGTCTGAGTCCGAAATACCAATTCTGATTTTTTTTTCCAAAAGCATGCTATAAGTACATTGGCTGTAGCATCTGTCGCCTACGGCCAATGTACTTATAGCATGCTTTTGGAAAAAAAATTAAAATTGGTATTTCGGCCTCAGACAAGAAATCAAAAGCGATGCCTACGGCAACCAGTGGTCTCAGGCTATTTCCCGTGATTGGGCCCGACCGGACTCGACGTTCCTTTACGTCACGGTTCGAACGAGATAGAACGAGATTTGGCCGTACCGTAGTCCAAACAAGGACATTGTAGGGCCAAATCACGTTGAATCTCGTTCTATCTCGTTCGAATCGTGACGTAAAGGAACGTCAGGTCCGGTCGGGCCCAATCACGGAAAATAGCCTGGGACCACCGGTTGCCGTAGGCATTACTTTTGATTACTTGTCTGAGTCCGAAATACCAATTCTGATTTTTTTTCCAAAAGCATGCTATAAGTACATTGGCTGTAGGATCAGTCGCCTACGGCCAATGTACTTATAGCATGCTTTTGGAAAAAAAATTAAAATTGGTATTTCGGCCTCAGACAAGAAATCAAAAGCGATGCCTACGGCAACCAGTGGTCTCAGGCTATTTCCCGTGATTGGGCCCGACCGGACTCGACGTTCCTTTACGTCACGGTTCGAACGAGATAGAACGAGATTTGGCCGTACCGTAGTCCAAACAAGGACATTGTAGGGCCAAATCACGTTGAATCTCGTTCTATCTCGTTCGAATCGTGACGTAAAGGAACGTCAGGTCCGGTCGGGCCCAATCACGGAAAATAGCCTGGGACCACCGGTTGCCGTAGGCATTACTTTTGATTACTTGTCTGAGTCCGAAATACCAATTCTGATTTTTTTCCCAAAAGCATGCTATAAGTACATTGGCTGTAGCATCTGTCGCCTACGGCCAATGTACTTATAGCATGCTTTTGGAAAAAAAATTAAAATTGGTATTTCGGCCTCAGACAAGAAATCAAAAGCGATGCCTACGGCAACCAGTGGTCTCAGGCTATTTCCCGTGATTGGGCCCGACCGGACTCGACGTTCCTTTACGTCACGGTTCGAACGAGATAGAACGTGATTTGGCCGTACCGTAGTCCAAACAAGGACAGTGTAGGGCCAAATCACGTTGAATCTCGTTCGAATCGTGACGTAAAGGAACGTCAGGTCCGGTCGGGCCCAATCACGGAAAATAGCCTGGGACCACCGGTTGCCGTAGGCATTACTTTTGATTACTTGTCTGAGTCCGAAATACCAATTCTGATTTTTTTTCCAAAAGCATGCTATAAGTACATTGGCTGTAGCATCTGTCGCCTACGGCCAATGTACTTATAGCATGCTTTTGGAAAAAAAATTAAAATTGGTATTTCGGCCTCAGACATGAAATCAAAAGCGATGCCTACGGCAACCAGTGGTCTCAGGCTATTTCCCGTGATTGGGCCCGACCGGACTCGACGTTCCTTTACGTCA
Organism: Branchiostoma lanceolatum; assembly: GCA_035149815.1. Lineage (NCBI taxonomy): Eukaryota > Metazoa > Chordata > Leptocardii > Amphioxiformes > Branchiostomatidae > Branchiostoma > Branchiostoma lanceolatum. The sequence continues at coordinate 728,857 of CM068869.1, forward strand.
CGGTTCGAACGAGATAGAACGAGATTTGGCCGTACCGTAGTCCAAACAAGGACATTGTAGGGCCAAATCACGTTGAATCTCGTTCTATCTCGTTCGAATCGTGACGTAAAGGAACGTCAGGTCCGGTCGGGCCCAATCACGGAAAATAGCCTGGGACCACCGGTTGCCGTAGGCATTACTTTTGATTACTTGTCTGAGTCCGAAATACCAATTCTGATTTTTTTTTCCAAAAGCATGCTATAAGTACATTGGCTGTAGCATCTGTCGCCTACGGCCAATGTACTTATAGCATGCTTTTGGAAAAAAAATTAAAATTGGTATTTCGGCCTCAGACAAGAAATCAAAAGCGATGCCTACGGCAACCAGTGGTCTCAGGCTATTTCCCGTGATTGGGCCCGACCGGACTCGACGTTCCTTTACGTCACGGTTCGAACGAGATAGAACGAGATTTGGCCGTACCGTAGTCCAAACAAGGACATTGTAGGGCCAAATCACGTTGAATCTAGTTCTATCTCGTTCGAATCGTGACGTAAAGGAACGTCAGGTCCGGTCGGGCCCAATCACGGAAAATAGCCTGGGACCACCGGTTGCCGTAGGCATTACTTTTGATTACTTGTCTGAGTCCGAAATACCAATCCTGATTTTTTTTTCCAAAAGCATGCTATAAGTACATTGGCTGTAGCATCTGTCGCCTACGGCCAATGTACTTATAGCATGCTTTTGGAAAAAAAATTAAAATTGGTATTTCGGCCTCAGACAAGAAATCAAAAGCGATGCTTACGGCAACCAGTGGTCTCAGGCTATTTCCCGTGATTGGGCCCGACCGGACTCGACGTTCCTTTACGTCACGGTTCGAACGAGATAGAACGAGATTTGGCCGTACCGTAGTCCAAACAAGGACATTGTAGGGCCAAATCACGTTGAATCTCGTTCTATCTCGTTCGAATCGTGACGTAAAGGAACGTCAGGTCCGGTCGGGCCCAATCACGGAAAATAGCCTGGGACCACCGGTTGCCGTAGGCATTACTTTTGATTACTTGTCTGAGTCCGAAATACCAATTCTGATTTTTTTTCCAAAAGCATGCTATAAGTACATTGGCTGTAGCATCTGTCGCCTACGGCCAATGTACTTATAGCATGCTTTTGGAAAAAAAATTAAAATTGGTATTTCGGCCTCAGACAAGAAATCAAAAGCGATGCCTACGGCAACCAGTGGTCTCAGGCTATTTCCCGTGATTGGGCCCGACCGGACTCGACGTTCCTTTACGTCACGGTTCGAACGAGATAGAACGAGATTTGGCCGTACCGTAGTCCAAACAAGGACATTGTAGGGCCAAATCACGTTGAATCTCGTTCTATCTCGTTCGAATCGTGACGTAAAGGAACGTCAGGTCCGGTCGGGCCCAATCACGGAAAATAGCCTGGGACCACCGGTTGCCGTAGGCATTACTTTTGATTACTTGTCTGAGTCCGAAATACCAATTCTGATTTTTTTTCCAAAAGCATGCTATAAGTACATTGGCTGTAGCATCTGTCGCCTACGGCCAATGTACTTATAGCATGCTTTTGGAAAAAAAATTAAAATTGGTATTTCGGCCTCAGACATGAAATCAAAAGCGATGCCTACGGCAACCAGTGGTCTCAGGCTATTTCCCGTGATTGGGCCCGACCGGACTCGACGTTCCTTTACGTCACGGTTCGAACGAGATAGAACGAGATTTGGCCGTACCGTAGTCCAAACAAGGACATTGTAGGGCCAAATCACGTTGAATCTTGTTCTATCTCGTTCGAATCGTGACGTAAAGGAACGTCAGGTCCGGTCGGGCCCAATCACGGAAAATAGCCTGGGACCACCGGTTGCCGTAGGCATTACTTTTGATTACTTGTCTGAGTCCGAAATACCAATTCTGATTTTTTTTTCCAAAAGCATGCTATAAGTACATTGGCTGTAGCATCTGTCGCCTACGGCCAATGTACTTATAGCATGCTTTTGGAAAAAAAATTAAAATTGGTATTTCGGCCTCAGACAAGAAATCAAAAGCGATGCCTACGGCAACCAGTGGTCTCAGGCTATTTCCCGTGATTGGGCCCGACCGGACTCGACGTTCCTTTACGTCACGGTTCGAACGAGATAGAACGAGATTTGGCCGTACCGTAGTCCAAACAAGGACATTGTAGGGCCAAATCACGTTGAATCTAGTTCTATCTCGTTCGAATCGTGACGTAAAGGAACGTCAGGTCCGGTCGGGCCCAATCACGGAAAATAGCCTGGGACCACCGGTTGCCGTAGGCATTACTTTTGATTACTTGTCTGAGTCCGAAATACCAATCCTGATTTTTTTTTCCAAAAGCATGCTATAAGTACATTGGCTGTAGCATCTGTCGCCTACGGCCAATGTACTTATAGCATGCTTTTGGAAAAAAAATTAAAATTGGTATTTCGGCCTCAGACAAGAAATCAAAAGCGATGCTTACGGCAACCAGTGGTCTCAGGCTATTTCCCGTGATTGGGCCCGACCGGACTCGACGTTCCTTTACGTCACGGTTCGAACGAGATAGAACGAGATTTGGCCGTACCGTAGTCCAAACAAGGACATTGTAGGGCCAAATCACGTTGAATCTAGTTCTATCTCGTTCGAATCGTGACGTAAAGGAACGTCAGGTCCGGTCGGGCCCAATCACGGAAAATAGCCTGGGACCACCGGTTGCCGTAGGCATTACTTCTGATTACTTGTCTGAGTCCGAAATACCAATTCTGATTTTTTTTCCAAAAGCATGCTATAAGTACATTGGCTGTAGCATCTGTCGCCTACGGCCAATGTACTTATAGCATGCTTTTGGAAATAAAATTAAAATTGGTATTTCGGCCTCAGACAAGAAATCAAAAGCGATGCCTACGGCAACCAGTGGTCTCAGGCTATTTCCCGTGATTGGGCCCGACCGGACTCGACGTTCCTTTACGTCACGGTTCGAACGAGATAGAACGAGATTTGGCCGTACCGTAGTCCAAACAAGGACATTGTAGGGCCAAATCACGTTGAATCTCGTTCTATCTCGTTCGAATCGTGACGTAAAGGAACGTCAGGTCCGGTCGGGCCCAATCACGGAAAATAGCCTGGGACCACCGGTTGCCGTAGGCATTACTTTTGATTACTTGTCTGAGTCCGAAATACCAATTCTGATTTTTTTTCCAAAAGCATGCTATAAGTACATTGGCTGTAGCATCTGTCGCCTACGGCCAATGTACTTATAGCATGCTTTTGGAAAAAAAATTAAAATTGGTATTTCGGCCTCAGACAAGAAATCAAAAGCGATGCTTACGGCAACCAGTGGTCTCAGGCTATTTCCCGTGATTGGGCCCGACCGGACTCGACGTTCCTTTACGTCACGGTTCGAACGAGATAGAACGAGATTTGGCCGTACCGTAGTCCAAACAAGGACATTGTAGGGCCAAATCACGTTGAATCTCGTTCTATCTCGTTCGAATCGTGACGTAAAGGAACGTCAGGTCCGGTCGGGCCCAATCACGGAAAATAGCCTGGGACCACCGGTTGCCGTAGGCATTACTTTTGATTACTTGTCTGAGTCCGAAATACCAATCCTGATTTTTTTTCCAAAAGCATGCTATAAGTACATTGGCTGTAGCATCTGTCGCCTACGGCCAATGTACTTATAGCATGCTTTTGGAAAAAAAATTAAAATTGGTATTTCGGCCTCAGACAAGAAATCAAAAGCGATGCTTACGGCAACCAGTGGTCTCAGGCTATTTCCCGTGATTGGGCCCGACCGGACTCGACGTTCCTTTACGTCACGGTTCGAACGAGATAGAACGAGATTTGGCCGTACCGTAGTCCAAACAAGGACATTGTAGGGCCAAATCACGTTGAATCTCGTTCTATCTCGTTCGAATCGTGAAGTAAAGGAACGTCAGGTCCGGTCGGGCCCAAACACGGAAAATAGCCTGGGACCACCGGTTGCCGTAGGCATTACTTTTGATTACTTGTCTGAGTCCGAAATACCAATTCTGATTTTTTTTTCCAAAAGCATGCTATAAGTACATTGGCTGTAGCATCTGTCGCCTACGGCCAATGTACTTATAGCATGCTTTTGGAAAAAAAATTAAAATTGGTATTTCGGCCTCAGACAAGAAATCAAAAGCGATGCCTACGGCAACCAGTGGTCTCAGGCTATTTCCCGTGATTGGGCCCGACCGGACTCGACGTTCCTTTACGTCACGGTTCGAACGAGATAGAACGAGATTTGGCCGTACCGTAGTCCAAACAAGGACATTGTAGGGCCAAATCACGTTGAATCTCGTTCTATCTCGTTCGAATCGTGACGTAAAGGAACGTCAGGTCCGGTCGGGCCCAATCACGGAAAATAGCCTGGGACAACCGGTTGCCGTAGGCATTACTTTTGATTACTTGTCTGAGTCCGAAATACCAATCCTGATTTTTTTTCCAAAAGCATGCTATAAGTACATTGGCTGTAGCATCTGTCGCCTACGGCCAATGTACTTATAGCATGCTTTTGGAAAAAAAATTAAAATTGGTATTTCGGCCTCAGACAAGAAATCAAAAGCGATGCTTACGGCAACCAGTGGTCTCAGGCTATTTCCCGTGATTGGGCCCGACCGGACTCGACGTTCCTTTACGTCACGGTTCGAACGAGATAGAACGAGATTTGGCCGTACCGTAGTCCAAACAAGGACATTGTAGGGCCAAATCACGTTGAATCTCGTTCTATCTCGTTCGAATCGTGACGTAAAGGAACGTCAGGTCCGGTCGGGCCCAATCACGGAAAATAGCCTGGGACCACCGGTTGCCGTAGGCATTACTTTTGATTACTTGTCTGAGTCCGAAATACCAATTCTGATTTTTTTTCCAAAAGCATGCTATAAGTACATTGGCTGTAGCATCTGTCGCCTACGGCCAATGTACTTATAGCATGCTTTTGGAAAAAAAATTAAAATTGGTATTTCGGCCTCAGACAAGAAATCAAAAGCGATGCCTACGGCAACCAGTGGTCTCAGGCTATTTCCCGTGATTGGGCCCGACCGGACTCGACGTTCCTTAACGTCACGGTTCGAACGAGATAGAACGAGATTTGGCCGTACCGTAGTCCAAACAAGGACATTGTAGGGCCAAATCACGTTGAATCTCGTTCTATCTCGTTCGAATCGTGACGTAAAGGAACGTCAGGTCCGGTCGGGCCCAATCACGGAAAATAGCCTGGGACCACCGGTTGCCGTAGGCATTACTTTTGATTACTTGTCTGAGTCCGAAATACCAATTCTGATTTTTTTTTCCAAAAGCATGCTATAAGTACATTGGCTGTAGCATCTGTCGCCTACGGCCAATGTACTTATAGCATGCTTTTGGAAAAAAAATTAAAATTGGTATTTCGGCCTCAGACAAGAAATCAAAAGCGATGCCTACGGCAACCAGTGGTCTCAGGCTATTTCCCGTGATTGGGCCCGACCGGACTCGACGTTCCTTTACGTCACGGTTCGAACGAGATAGAACGAGATTTGGCCGTACCGTAGTCCAAACAAGGACATTGTAGGGCCAAATCACGTTGAATCTCGTTCTATCTCGTTCGAATCGTGACGTAAAGGAACGTTAGGTCCGGTTGGGCCCAATCACGGAAAATAGCCTGGGACAACCGGTTGCCGTAGGCATTACTTTTGATTACTTGTCTGAGTCCGAAATACCAATCCTGATTTTTTTTCCAAAAGCATGCTATAAGTACATTGGCTGTAGCATCTGTCGCCTACGGCCAATGTACTTATAGCATGCTTTTGGAAAAAAAATTAAAATTGGTATTTCGGCCTCAGACATGAAATCAAAAGCGATGCCTACGGCAACCAGTGGTCTCAGGCTATTTCCCGTGATTGGGCCCGACCGGACTCGACGTTCCTTTACGTCACGGTTCGAACGAGATAGAACGAGATTTGGCCGTACCGTAGTCCAAACAAGGACATTGTAGGGCCAAATCACGTTGAATCTTGTTCTATCTCGTTCGAATCGTGACGTAAAGGAACGTCAGGTCCGGTCGGGCCCAATCACGGAAAATAGCCTGGGACCACCGGTTGCCGTAGGCATTACTTTTGATTACTTGTCTGAGTCCGAAATACCAATTCTGATTTTTTTTTCCAAAAGCATGCTATAAGTACATTGGCTGTAGCATCTGTCGCCTACGGCCAATGTACTTATAGCATGCTTTTGGAAAAAAAATTAAAATTGGTATTTCGGCCTCAGACAAGAAATCAAAAGCGATGCCTACGGCAACCAGTGGTCTCAGGCTATTTCCCGTGATTGGGCCCGACCGGACTCGACGTTCCTTTACGTCACGGTTCGAACGAGATAGAACGAGATTTGGCCGTACCGTAGTCCAAACAAGGACATTGTAGGGCCAAATCACGTTGAATCTAGTTCTATCTCGTTCGAATCGTGACGTAAAGGAACGTCAGGTCCGGTCGGGCCCAATCACGGAAAATAGCCTGGGACCACCGGTTGCCGTAGGCATTACTTTTGATTACTTGTCTGAGTCCGAAATACCAATCCTGATTTTTTTTTCCAAAAGCATGCTATAAGTACATTGGCTGTAGCATCTGTCGCCTACGGCCAATGTACTTATAGCATGCTTTTGGAAAAAAAATTAAAATTGGTATTTCGGCCTCAGACAAGAAATCAAAAGCGATGCTTACGGCAACCAGTGGTCTCAGGCTATTTCCCGTGATTGGGCCCGACCGGACTCGACGTTCCTTTACGTCACGGTTCGAACGAGATAGAACGAGATTTGGCCGTACCGTAGTCCAAACAAGGACATTGTAGGGCCAAATCACGTTGAATCTAGTTCTATCTCGTTCGAATCGTGACGTAAAGGAACGTCAGGTCCGGTCGGGCCCAATCACGGAAAATAGCCTGGGACCACCGGTTGCCGTAGGCATTACTTCTGATTACTTGTCTGAGTCCGAAATACCAATTCTGAATTTTTTTCCAAAAGCATGCTATAAGTACATTGGCTGTAGCATCTGTCGCCTACGGCCAATGTACTTATAGCATGCTTTTGGAAATAAAATTAAAATTGGTATTTCGGCCTCAGACAAGAAATCAAAAGCGATGCCTACGGCAACCAGTGGTCTCAGGCTATTTCCCGTGATTGGGCCCGACCGGACTCGACGTTCCTTTACGTCACGGTTCGAACGAGATAGAACGAGATTTGGCCGTACCGTAGTCCAAACAAGGACATTGTAGGGCCAAATCACGTTGAATCTCGTTCTATCTCGTTCGAATCGTGACGTAAAGGAACGTCAGGTCCGGTCGGGCCCAATCACGGAAAATAGCCTGGGACCACCGGTTGCCGTAGGCATTACTTTTGATTACTTGTCTGAGTCCGAAATACCAATTCTGATTTTTTTTCCAAAAGCATGCTATAAGTACATTGGCTGTAGCATCTGTCGCCTACGGCCAATGTACTTATAGCATGCTTTTGGAAAAAAAATTAAAATTGGTATTTCGGCCTCAGACAAGAAATCAAAAGCGATGCCTACGGCAACCAGTGGTCTCAGGCTATTTCCCGTGATTGGGCCCGACCGGACTCGACGTTCCTTTACGTCACGGTTCGAACGAGATAGAACGAGATTTGGCCGTACCGTAGTCCAAACAAGGACATTGTAGGGCCAAATCACGTTGAATCTCGTTCTATCTCGTTCGAATCGTGACGTAAAGGAACGTCAGGTCCGGTCGGGCCCAATCACGGAAAATAGCCTGGGACCACCGGTTGCCGTAGGCATTACTTTTGATTACTTGTCTGAGTCCGAAATACCAATCCTGATTTTTTTTCCAAAAGCATGCTATAAGTACATTGGCTGTAGCATCTGTCGCCTACGGCCAATGTACTTATAGCATGCTTTTGGAAAAAAAATTAAAATTGGTATTTCGGCCTCAGACAAGAAATCAAAAGCGATGCTTACGGCAACCAGTGGTCTCAGGCTATTTCCCGTGATTGGGCCCGACCGGACTCGACGTTCCTTTACGTCACGGTTCGAACGAGATAGAACGAGATTTGGCCGTACCGTAGTCCAAACAAGGACATTGTAGGGCCAAATCACGTTGAATCTCGTTCTATCTCGTTCGAATCGTGACGTAAAGGAACGTCAGGTCCGGTCGGGCCCAATCACGGAAAATAGCCTGGGACCACCGGTTGCCGTAGGCATTACTTTTGATTACTTGTCTGAGTCCGAAATACCAATTCTGATTTTTTTTCCAAAAGCATGCTATAAGTACATTGGCTGTAGCATCTGTCGCCTACGGCCAATGTACTTATAGCATGCTTTTGGAAAAAAAATTAAAATTGGTATTTCGGCCTCAGACAAGAAATCAAAAGCGATGCCTACGGCAACCAGTGGTCTCAGGCTATTTCCCGTGATTGGGCCCGACCGGACTCGACGTTCCTTTACGTCACGGTTCGAACGAGATAGAACGAGATTTGGCCGTACCGTAGTCCAAACAAGGACCTATACATAGTGATGTTTTCTATCTCGTTCGAATCGTGACGTAAAGGAACGTCAGGTCCGGTCGGGCCCAATCACGGAAAATAGCCTGGGACAACCGGTTGCCGTAGGCATTACTTTTGATTACTTGTCTGAGTCCGAAATACCAATCCTGATTTTTTTTCCAAAAGCATGCTATAAGTACATTGGCTGTAGCATCTGTCGCCTACGGCCAATGTACTTATAGCATGCTTTTGGAAAAAAAATTAAAATTGGTATTTCGGCCTCAGACAAGAAATCAAAAGCGATGCTTACGGCAACCAGTGGTCTCAGGCTATTTCCCGTGATTGGGCCCGACCGGACTCGACGTTCCTTTACGTCACGGTTTCGAACGAGATAGAACGAGATTTGGCCGTACCGTAGTCCAAACAAGGACATTGTAGGGCCAAATCACGTTGAATCTCGTTCTATCTCGTTCGAATCGTGACGTAAAGGAACGTCAGGTCCGGTCGGGCCCAATCACGGAAAATAGCCTGGGACCACCGGTTGCCGTAGGCATTACTTTTGATTACTTGTCTGAGTCCGAAATACCAATTCTGATTTTTTTTTCCAAAAGCATGCTATAAGTACATTGGCTGTAGCATCTGTCGCCTACGGCCAATGTACTTATAGCATGCTTTTGGAAAAAAAATTAAAATTGGTATTTCGGCCTCAGACAAGAAATCAAAAGCGATGCCTACGGCAACCAGTGGTCTCAGGCTATTTCCCGTGATTGGGCCCGACCGGACTCGACGTTCCTTAACGTCACGGTTCGAACGAGATAGAACGAGATTTGGCCGTACCGTAGTCCAAACAAGGACATTGTAGGGCCAAATCACGTTGAATCTCGTTCTATCTCGTTCGAATCGTGACGTAAAGGAACGTCAGGTCCGGTCGGGCCCAATCACGGAAAAATAGCCTGGGACAACCGGTTGCCCGTAGGCATTACTTTTGATTACTTGTCTGAGTCCGAAATACCAATCCTGATTTTTTTTCCAAAAGCATGCTATAAGTACATTGGCTGTAGCATCTGTCGCCTACGGCCAATGTACTTATAGCATGCTTTTGGAAAAAAAATTAAAATTGGTATTTCGGCCTCAGACAAGAAATCAAAAGCGATGCTTACGGCAACCAGTGGTCTCAGGCTATTTCCCGTGATTGGGCCCGACCGGACTCGACGTTCCTTTACGTCACGGTTCGAACGAGATAGAACGAGATTTGGCCGTACCGTAGTCCAAACAAGGACATTGTAGGGCCAAATCACGTTGAATCTCGTTCTATCTCGTTCGAATCGTGACGTAAAGGAACGTCAGGTCCGGTCGGGCCCAATCACGGAAAATAGCCTGGGACCACCGGTTGCCGTAGGCATTACTTTTGATTACTTGTCTGAGTCCGAAATACCAATTCTGATTTTTTTTTCCAAAAGCATGCTATAAGTACATTGGCTGTAGCATCTGTCGCCTACGGCCAATGTACTTATAGCATGCTTTTGGAAAAAAAATTAAAATTGGTATTTCGGCCTCAGACAAGAAATCAAAAGCGATGCCTACGGCAACCAGTGGTCTCAGGCTATTTCCCGTGATTGGGCCCGACCGGACTCGACGTTCCTTAACGTCACGGTTCGAACGAGATAGAACGAGATTTGGCCGTACCGTAGTCCAAACAAGGACATTGTAGGGCCAAATCACGTTGAATCTCGTTCTATCTCGTTCGAATCGTGACGTAAAGGAACGTCAGGTCCGGTCGGGCCCAATCACGGAAAATAGCCTGGGACCACCGGTTGCCGTAGGCATTACTTTTGATTACTTGTCTGAGTCCGAAATACCAATTCTGATTTTTTTTTTCCAAAAGCATGCTATAAGTACATTGGCTGTAGCATCTGTCGCCTACGGCCAATGTACTTATAGCATGCTTTTGGAAAAAAAATTAAAATTGGTATTTCGGCCTCAGACAAGAAATCAAAAGCGATGCCTACGGCAACCAGTGGTCTCAGGCTATTTCCCGTGATTGGGCCCGACCGGACTCGACGTTCCTTTACGTCACGGTTCGAACGAGATAGAACGAGATTTGGCCGTACCGTAGTCCAAACAAGGACATTGTAGGGCCAAATCACGTTGAATCTCGTTCTATCTCGTTCGAATCGTGACGTAAAGGAACGTTAGGTCCGGTTGGGCCCAATCACGGAAAATAGCCTGGGACAACCGGTTGCCGTAGGCATTACTTTTGATTACTTGTCTGAGTCCGAAATACCAATCCTGATTTTTTTTCCAAAAGCATGCTATAAGTACATTGGCTGTAGCATCTGTCGCCTACGGCCAATGTACTTATAGCATGCTTTTGGAAAAAAAATTAAAATTGGTATTTCGGCCTCAGACAAGAAATCAAAAGCGATGCTTAAGGCAACCAGTGGTCTCAGGCTATTTCCCGTGATTGGGCCCGACCGGACTCGACGTTCCTTTACGTCACGGTTCGAACGAGATAGAACGAGATTTGGCCGTACCGTAGTCCAAACAAGGACATTGTAGGGCCAAATCACGTTGAATCTCGTTCTATCTCGTTCGAATCGTGACGTAAAGGAACGTCAGGTCCGGTCGGGCCCAATCACGGAAAATAGCCTGGGACCACCGGTTACCGTAGGCATTACTTTTGATTACTTGTCTGAGTCCGAAATACCAATTCTGATTTTTTTTTCCAAAAGCATGCTATAAGTACATTGGCTGTAGCATCTGTCGCCTACGGCCAATGTACTTATAGCATGCTTTTGGAAAAAAATTAAAATTGGTATTTCGGCCTCAGACAAGAAATCAAAAGCGATGCCTACGGCAACCAGTGGTCTCAGGCTATTTCCCGTGATTGGGCCCGACCGGACTCGACGTTCCTTTACGTCACGGTTCGAACGAGAATAGAACGAGATTTGGCCGTACCGTAGTCCAAACAAGGACATTGTAGGGCCAAATCACGTTGAATCTCGTTCTATCTCGTTCGAATCGTGACGTAAAGGAACGTCAGGTCCGGTCGGGCCCAATCACGGAAAATAGCCTGGGACCACCGGTTGCCGTAGGCATTACTTTTGATTACTTGTCTGAGTCCGAAATACCAATTCTGATTTTTTTTTCCAAAAGCATGCTATAAGTACATTGGCTGTAGCATCTGTCGCCTACGGCCAATGTACTTATAGCATGCTTTTGGAAAAAAAATTAAAATTGGTATTTCGGCCTCAGACAAGAAATCAAAAGCGATGCCTACGGCAACCAGTGGTCTCAGGCTATTTCCCGTGATTGGGCCCGACCGGACTCGACGTTCCTTAACGTCACGGTTCGAACGAGATAGAACGAGATTTGGCCGTACCGTAGTCCAAACAAGGACATTGTAGGGCCAAATCACGTTGAATCTCGTTCTATCTCGTTCGAATCGTGACGTAAAGGAACGTCAGGTCCGGTCGGGCCCAATCACGGAAAATAGCCTGGGACCACCGGTTGCCGTAGGCATTACTTTTGATTACTTGTCTGAGTCCGAAATACCAATTCTGATTTTTTTTTCCAAAAGCATGCTATAAGTACATTGGCTGTAGCATCTGTCGCCTACGGCCAATGTACTTATAGCATGCTTTTGGAAAAAAAATTAAAATTGGTATTTCGGCCTCAGACAAGAAATCAAAAGCGATGCTTACGGCAACCAGTGGTCTCAGGCTATTTCCCGTGATTGGGCCCGACCGGACTCGACGTTCCTTTACGTCACGGTTCGAACGAGATAGAACGAGATTTGGCCGTACCGTAGTCCAAACAAGGACATTGTAGGGCCAAATCACGTTGAATCTAGTTCTATCTCGTTCGAATCGTGACGTAAAGGAACGTCAGGTCCGGTCGGGCCCAATCACGGAAAATAGCCTGGGACAACCGGTTGCCGTAGGCATTACTTTTGATTACTTGTCTGAGTCCGAAATACCAATCCTGATTTTTTTTCCAAAAGCATGCTATAAGTACATTGGCTGTAGCATCTGTCGCCTACGGCCAATGTACTTATAGCATGCTTTTGGAAAAAAAATTAAAATTGGTATTTCGGCCTCAGACAAGAAATCAAAAGCGATGCTTACGGCAACCAGTGGTCTCAGGCTATTTCCCGTGATTGGGCCCGACCGGACTCGACGTTCCTTTACGTCACGGTTCGAACGAGATAGAACGAGATTTGGCCGTACCGTAGTCCAAACAAGGACATTGTAGGGCCAAATCACGTTGAATCTCGTTCTATCTCGTTCGAATCGTGACGTAAAGGAACGTCGAGTCCGGTCGGGCCCAATCACGGAAAATAGCCTGGGACCACCGGTTGCCGTAGGCATTACTTTTGATTACTTGTCTGAGTCCGAAATACCAATTCTGATTTTTTTTTCCGAAAGCATGCTATAAGTACATTGGCTGTAGCATCTGTCGCCTACGGCCAATGTACTTATAGCATGCTTTTGGAAAAAAAATTGAAATTGGTATTTCGGCCTCAGACAAGAAATCAAAAGCGATGCCTACGGCAACCAGTGGTCTCAGGCTATTTCCCGTGATTGGGCCCGACCGGACTCGACGTTCCTTTACGTCACGGTTCGAACGAGATAGAACGAGATTTGGCCGTACCGTAGTCCAAACAAGGACATTGTAGGGCCAAATCACGTTGAATCTCGTTCTATCTCGTTCGAATCGTGACGTAAAGGAACGTCAGGTCCGGTCGGGCCCAATCACGGAAAATAGCCTGGGACCACCGGTTGCCGTAGGCATTACTTTTGATTACTTGTCTGAGTCCGAAATACCAATTCTGATTTTTTTTTCCAAAAGCATGCTATAAGTACATTGGCTGTAGCATCTGTCGCCTACGGCCAATGTACTTATAGCATGCTTTTGGAAAAAAAATTAAAATTGGTATTTCGGCCTCAGACAAGAAATCAAAAGCGATGCTTACGGCAACCAGTGGTCTCAGGCTATTTCCCGTGATTGGGCCCGACCGGACTCGACGTTCCTTTACGTCACGGTTCGAACGAGATAGAACGAGATTTGGCCGTACCGTAGTCCAAACAAGGACATTGTAGGGCCAAATCACGTTGAATCTAGTTCTATCTCGTTCGAATCGTGACGTAAAGGAACGTCAGGTCCGGTCGGGCCCAATCACGGAAAATAGCCTGGGACAACCGGTTGCCGTAGGCATTACTTTTGATTACTTGTCTGAGTCCGAAATACCAATCCTGATTTTTTTTCCAAAAGCATGCTATAAGTACATTGGCTGTAGCATCTGTCGCCTACGGCCAATGTACTTATAGCATGCTTTTGGAAAAAAAATTAAAATTGGTATTTCGGCCTCAGACAAGAAATCAAAAGCGATGCCTACGGCAACCAGTGGTCTCAGGCTATTTCCCGTGATTGGGCCCGACCGGACTCGACGTTCCTTAACGTCACGGTTCGAACGAGATAGAACGAGATTTGGCCGTACCGTAGTCCAAACAAGGACATTGTAGGGCCAAATCACGTTGAATCTCGTTCTATCTCGTTCGAATCGTGACGTAAAGGAACGTCAGGTCCGGTCGGGCCCAATCACGGAAAATAGCCTGGGACCACCGGTTGCCGTAGGCATTACTTTTGATTACTTGTCTGAGTCCGAAATACCAATTCTGATTTTTTTTTCCAAAAGCATGCTATAAGTACATTGGCTGTAGCATCTGTCGCCTACGGCCAATGTACTTATAGCATGCTTTTGGAAAAAAAATTAAAATTGGTATTTCGGCCTCAGACAAGAAATCAAAAGCGATGCTTACGGCAACCAGTGGTCTCAGGCTATTTCCCGTGATTGGGCCCGACCGGACTCGACGTTCCTTTACGTCACGGTTCGAACGAGATAGAACGAGATTTGGCCGTACCGTAGTCCAAACAAGGACATTGTAGGGCCAAATCACGTTGAATCTAGTTCTATCTCGTTCGAATCGTGACGTAAAGGAACGTCAGGTCCGGTCGGGCCCAATCACGGAAAATAGCCTGGGACAACCGGTTGCCGTAGGCATTACTTTTGATTACTTGTCTGAGTCCGAAATACCAATCCTGATTTTTTTTCCAAAAGCATGCTATAAGTACATTGGCTGTAGCATCTGTCGCCTACGGCCAATGTACTTATAGCATGCTTTTGGAAAAAAAATTAAAATTGGTATTTCGGCCTCAGACAAGAAATCAAAAGCGATGCTTACGGCAACCAGTGGTCTCAGGCTATTTCCCGTGATTGGGCCCGACCGGACTCGACGTTCCTTTACGTCACGGTTCGAACGAGATAGAACGAGATTTGGCCGTACCGTAGTCCAAACAAGGACATTGTAGGGCCAAATCACGTTGAATCTCGTTCTATCTCGTTCGAATCGTGACGTAAAGGAACGTCAGGTCCGGTCGGGCCCAATCACGGAAAATAGCCTGGGACCACCGGTTGCCGTAGGCATTACTTTTGATTACTTGTCTGAGTCCGAAATACCAATTCTGATTTTTTTTTCCAAAAGCATGCTATAAGTACATTGGCTGTAGCATCTGTCGCCTACGGCCAATGTACTTATAGCATGCTTTTGGAAAAAAAATTAAAATTGGTATTTCGGCCTCAGACAAGAAATCAAAAGCGATGCTTACGGCAACCAGTGGTCTCAGGCTATTTCCCGTGATTGGGCCCGACCGGACTCGACGTTCCTTTACGTCACGGTTCGAACGAGATAGAACGAGATTTGGCCGTACCGTAGTCCAAACAAGGACATTGTAGGGCCAAATCACGTTGAACTATACATAGTGATGTTGTTCTATCTCGTTCGAATCGTGACGTAAAGGAACGTCAGGTCCGGTCGGGCCAATCACGGAAAATAGCCTGGGACAACCGGTTGCCGTAGGCATTACTTTTGATTACTTGTCTGAGTCCGAAATACCAATCCTGATTTTTTTTCCAAAAGCATGCTATAAGTACATTGGCTGTAGCATCTGTCGCCTACGGCCATGTACTTATAGCATGCTTTTGGAAAAAAAATTAAATTGGTATTTCGGCCTCAGACAAGAAATCAAAGCGATGCTTACGCAACCAGTGGTCGTCAGGCTATTTCCCGTGATTGGGCCCGACCGGACTCGACGTTCCTTTACGTCACGGTTCGAACGAGATAGAACGAGATTTGGCCGTACCGTAGTCCAAACAAGGACATTGTAGGGCCAAATCACGTTGAATCTAGTTCTATCTCGTTCGAATCGTGACGTAAAGGAACGTCAGGTCCGGTCGGGCCCAATCACGGAAATATAGCCTGGGACAACCGTTTGCCGTAGGCATTACTTTTGATTACTTGTCTGAGTCCGAAATACCAATCCTGATTTTTTTTCCAAAAGCATGCTATAAGTACATTGGCTGTAGCATCTGTCGCCTACGGCAATGTACTTATAGCATGCTTTGGGAAAAAAAATTAAAATTGGTATTTCGGCCTCAGACAAGAAATCAAAAGCGATGCTTACGGCAACCAGTGGTCTCAGCTATTTCCCGTGATTGGGCCCGACCGGACTCGACGTTCCTTTACGTCACGGTTCGAACGAGATAGAACGAGATTTGCCGTACCGTAGTCCAAACAAGGACATTGTAGGGCCAAATCACGTTGAATCTCGTTCTATCTCGTTCGAATCGTGACGTAAAGGAACGTCAGGTCCTGTCGGGCCCAATCACGGAAAATAGCCTGGGACCACCGGTTGCCGTAGGCATTACTTTTGATTACTTGTCTGAGTCCGAAATACCATTCTGATTTTTTTTTCCAAAAGCATGCTATAAGTACATTGGCTGTAGCATCTGGTCGCCTACGGCCAATGTACTTATAGCATGCTTTTGGAAAAAAAATTAAATTGGTATTTCGGCCTCAGACAAGAAATCAAAAGCGATGCCTTACGGCAACCAGTGGTCTCAGGCTATTTCCCGTGATTGGGCCCGACCGGACTCGACGTTCCTTTACGTCACGGTTCGAACGAGATAGAACGAGATTTGGCCGTACCGTAGTCCAAACAAGACATTGTAGGGCCAAATCACGTTGAATCTCGTTCTATCTCGTTCGAATCGTGACGTAAAGGAACGTAAGGTCCGTCGGGCCCAATCACGGAAAATAGCCTGGGACCACCGTTGCCGTAGGCATTACTTTTGATTACTTGTCTGAGTCCGAAATACCAATCTGATTTTTTTTCCAAAAGCATGCTATAAGTACATTGGCTGTAGCATCTGTCGCCTACGGCCAATGTACTTATAGCATGCTTTTGGAAAAAAAATTAAAATTGGTATTTCGGCCTCAGACAAGAAATCAAAAGCGATGCTTACGGCAACCAGTGGTCTCAGCTATTTCCCGTGATTGGGCCCGACCGGACTCGACGTTCCTTTACGTCACGGTTCGAACGAGATAGAACGAGATTTGGCCGTACCGTAGTCCAAACAAGGACATTGTAGGGCCAAATCACGTTGAATCTAGTTCTATCTCGTTCGAATCGTGACGTAAAGGAACGTCAGGTCCGGTCGGGCCAATCACGGAAAATAGCCTGGGACAACCGGTTGCCGTAGGCATTACTTTTGATTACTTGTCTGAGTCCGAAATACCAATCCTGATTTTTTTTCCAAAAGCATGCTATAAGTACATTGGCTGTAGCATCTGTCGCCTACGGCCAATGTACTTATAGCATGCTTTTGGAAAAAAAATTAAAATTGGTATTTCGGCCTCAGACAAGAAATCAAAAGCGATGCTTACGGCAACCAGTGGTCTCAGGCTATTTCCCGTGATTGGGCCCGACCGGACTCGACGTTCCTTTACGTCACGGTTCGAACGAGATAGAACGAGATTTGGCCGTACCGTAGTCCAAACAAGGACATTGTAGGGCCAAATCACGTTGAATCTCGTTCTATCTCGTTCGAATCGTGACGTAAAGGAACGTCAGGTCCGGTCGGGCCCAATCACGGAAAATAGCCTGGAACCACCGGTTGCCGTAGGCATTACTTTTGATTACTTGTCTGAGTCCGAAATACCAATTCTGATTTTTTTTCCAAAAGCATGCTATAAGTACATTGGCTGTAGCATCTGTCGCCTACGGCCAATGTACTTATAGCATGCTTTTGGAAAAAAAATTAAAATTGGTATTTCGGCCTCAGACAAGAAATCAAAAGCGATGCCTACGGCAACCAGTGGTCTCAGGCTATTTCCCGTGATTGGGCCCGACCGGACTCGACGTTCCTTTACGTCACGGTTCGAACGAGATAGAACGAGATTTGGCCGTACCGTAGTCCAAACAAGGACATTGTAGGGCCAAATCACGTTGAATCTCGTTCTATCTCGTTCGAATCGTGACGTAAAGGAACGTCAGGTCCTGTCGGGCCCAATCACGGAAAATAGCCTGGGACCACCGGTTGCCGTAGGCATTACTTTTGATTACTTGTCTGAGTCCGAAATACCAATTCTGATTTTTTTTCCAAAAGCATGCTATAAGTACATTGGCTGTAGCATCTGTCGCCTACGGCCAATGTACTTATAGCATGCTTTTGGAAAAAAAATTAAAATTGGTATTTCGGCCTCAGACAAGAAATCAAAAGCGATGCCTACGGCAACCAGTGGTCTCAGGCTATTTCCCGTGATTGGGCCCGACCGGACTCGACGTTCCTTTACGTCACGGTTCGAACGAGATAGAACGAGATTTGGCCGTACCGTAGTCCAAACAAGGACATTGTAGGGCCAAATCACGTTGAATCTCGTTCTATCTCGTTCGAATCGTGACGTAAAGGAACGTCAGGTCCTGTCGGGCCCAATCACGGAAAATAGCCTGGGACCACCGGTTGCCGTAGGCATTACTTTTGATTACTTGTCTGAGTCCGAAATACCAATTCTGATTTTTTTTCCAAAAGCATGCTATAAGTACATTGGCTGTAGCATCTGTCGCCTACGGCGAATGTACTTATAGCATGCTTTTGGAAAAAAAATTAAAATTGGTATTTCGGCCTCAGACAAGAAATCAAAAGCGATGCCTACGGCAACCAGTGGTCTCAGGCTATTTCCCGTGATTGGGCCCGACCGGACTCGACGTTCCTTTACGTCACGGTTCGAACGAGATAGAACGAGATTTGGCCGTACCGTAGTCCAAACAAGGACATTGTAGGGCCAAATCACGTTGAATCTCGTTCTATCTCGTTCGAATCGTGACGTAAAGGAACGTCAGGTCCGGTCGGGCCCAATCACGGAAAATAGCCTGGGGCCACCGGTTGCCGTAGGCATTACTTTTGATTACTTGTCTGAGTCCGAAATACCAATTCTGATTTTTTTTTCCAAAAGCATGCTATAAGTACATTGGCTGTAGCATCTGTCGCCTACGGCCAATGTACTTATAGCATGCTTTTGGAAAAAAAATTAAAATTGGTATTTCGGCCTCAGACAAGAAATCAAAAGCGATGCTTACGGCAACCAGTGGTCTCAGGCTATTTCCCGTGATTGGGCCCGACCGGACTCGACGTTCCTTTACGTCACGGTTCGAACGAGATAGAACGAGA
This sequence comes from Branchiostoma lanceolatum, assembly GCA_035149815.1. Lineage (NCBI taxonomy): Eukaryota > Metazoa > Chordata > Leptocardii > Amphioxiformes > Branchiostomatidae > Branchiostoma > Branchiostoma lanceolatum. The sequence goes on from CM068869.1 coordinate 747,929, forward strand.
TTTGGCCGTACCGTAGTCCAAACAAGGACATTGTAGGGCCAAATCACGTTGAATCTAGTTCTATCTCGTTCGAATCGTGACGTAAAGGAACGTCAGGTCCGGTCGGGCCCAATCACGGAAAATAGCCTGGGACAACCGGTTGCCGTAGGCATTACTTTTGATTACTTGTCTGAGTCCGAAATACCAATCCTGATTTTTTTTCCAAAAGCATGCTATAAGTACATTGGCTGTAGCATCTGTCGCCTACGGCCAATGTACTTATAGCATGCTTTTGGAAAAAAAATTAAAATTGGTATTTCGGCCTCAGACAAGAAATCAAAAGCGATGCTTACGGCAACCAGTGGTCTCAGGCTATTTCCCGTGATTGGGCCCGACCGGACTCGACGTTCCTTTACGTCACGGTTCGAACGAGATAGAACGAGATTTGGCCGTACCGTAGTCCAAACAAGGACATTGTAGGGCCAAATCACGTTGAATCTCGTTCTATCTCGTTCGAATCGTGACGTAAAGGAACGTCGAGTCCTGTCGGGCCCAATCACGGAAAATAGCCTGGGACCACCGGTTGCCGTAGGCATTACTTTTGATTACTTGTCTGAGTCCGAAATACCAATTCTGATTTTTTTTCCAAAAGCATGCTATAAGTACATTGGCTGTAGCATCTGTCGCCTACGGCCAATGTACTTATAGCATGCTTTTGGAAAAAAAATTAAAATTGGTATTTCGGCCTCAGACAAGAAATCAAAAGCGATGCCTACGGCAACCAGTGGTCTCAGGCTATTTCCCGTGATTGGGCCCGACCGGACTCGACGTTCCTTTACGTCACGGTTCGAACGAGATAGAACGAGATTTGGCCGTACCGTAGTCCAAACAAGGACATTGTAGGGCCAAATCACGTTGAATCTCGTTCTATCTCGTTCGAATCGTGACGTAAAGGAACGTCAGGTCCGGTCGGGCCCAATCACGGAAAATAGCCTGGGACCACCGGTTGCCGTAGGCATTACTTTTGATTACTTGTCTGAGTCCGAAATACCAATTCTGATTTTTTTTTCCAAAAGCATGCTATAAGTACATTGGCTGTAGCATCTGTCGCCTACGGCCAATGTACTTATAGCATGCTTTTGGAAAAAAAATTAAAATTGGTATTTCGGCCTCAGACAAGAAATCAAAAGCGATGCTTACGGCAACCAGTGGTCTCAGGCTATTTCCCGTGATTGGGCCCGACCGGACTCGACGTTCCTTTACGTCACGGTTCGAACGAGATAGAACGAGATTTGGCCGTACCGTAGTCCAAACAAGGACATTGTAGGGCCAAATCACGTTGAATCTAGTTCTATCTCGTTCGAATCGTGACGTAAAGGAACGTCAGGTCCGGTCGGGCCCAATCACGGAAAATAGCCTGGGACAACCGGTTGCCGTAGGCATTACTTTTGATTACTTGTCTGAGTCCGAAATACCAATCCTGATTTTTTTTCCAAAAGCATGCTATAAGTACATTGGCTGTAGCATCTGTCGCCTACGGCCAATGTACTTATAGCATGCTTTTGGAAAAAAAATTAAAATTGGTATTTCGGCCTCAGACAAGAAATCAAAAGCGATGCTTACGGCAACCAGTGGTCTCAGGCTATTTCCCGTGATTGGGCCCGACCGGACTCGACGTTCCTTTACGTCACGGTTCGAACGAGATAGAACGAGATTTGGCCGTACCGTAGTCCAAACAAGGACATTGTAGGGCCAAATCACGTTGAATCTAGTTCTATCTCGTTCGAATCGTGACGTAAAGGAACGTCAGGTCCGGTCGGGCCCAATCACGGAAAATAGCCTGGGACAACCGGTTGCCGTAGGCATTACTTTTGATTACTTGTCTGAGTCCGAAATACCAATTTTAATTTTTTTTCCAAAAGCATGCTATAAGTACATTGGCTGTAGCATCTGTCGCCTACGGCCAATGTACTTATAGCATGCTTTTGGAAAAAAAATTAAAATTGGTATTTCGGCCTCAGACAAGAAATCAAAAGCGATGCTTACGGCAACCAGTGGTCTCAGGCTATTTCCCGTGATTGGGCCCGACCGGACTCGACGTTCCTTTACGTCACGGTTCGAACGAGATAGAACGAGATTTGGCCGTACCGTAGTCCAAACAAGGACATTGTAGGGCCAAATCACGTTGAATCTCGTTCTATCTCGTTCGAATCGTGACGTAAAGGAACGTCAGGTCCTGTCGGGCCCAATCACGGAAAATAGCCTGGGACCACCGGTTGCCGTAGGCATTACTTTTGATTACTTGTCTGAGTCCGAAATACCAATTCTGATTTTTTTTCCAAAAGCATGCTATAAGTACATTGGCTGTAGCATCTGTCGCCTACGGCCAATGTACTTATAGCATGCTTTTGGAAAAAAAATTAAAATTGGTATTTCGGCCTCAGACAAGAAATCAAAAGCGATGCCTACGGCAACCAGTGGTCTCAGGCTATTTCCCGTGATTGGGCCCGACCGGACTCGACGTTCCTTTACGTCACGGTTCGAACGAGATAGAACGAGATTTGGCCGTACCGTAGTCCAAACAAGGACATTGTAGGGCCAAATCACGTTGAATCTCGTTCTATCTCGTTCGAATCGTGACGTAAAGGAACGTCAGGTCCGGTCGGGCCCAATCACGGAAAATAGCCTGGGACCACCGGTTGCCGTAGGCATTACTTTTGATTACTTGTCTGAGTCCGAAATACCAATTCTGATTTTTTTTTCCAAAAGCATGCTATAAGTACATTGGCTGTAGCATCTGTCGCCTACGGCCAATGTACTTATAGCATGCTTTTGGAAAAAAAATTAAAATTGGTATTTCGGCCTCAGACAAGAAATCAAAAGCGATGCTTACGGCAACCAGTGGTCTCAGGCTATTTCCCGTGATTGGGCCCGACCGGACTCGACGTTCCTTTACGTCACGGTTCGAACGAGATAGAACGAGATTTGGCCGTACCGTAGTCCAAACAAGGACATTGTAGGGCCAAATCACGTTGAATCTAGTTCTATCTCGTTCGAATCGTGACGTAAAGGAACGTCAGGTCCGGTCGGGCCCAATCACGGAAAATAGCCTGGGACAACCGGTTGCCGTAGGCATTACTTTTGATTACTTGTCTGAGTCCGAAATACCAATCCTGATTTTTTTTCCAAAAGCATGCTATAAGTACATTGGCTGTAGCATCTGTCGCCTACGGCCAATGTACTTATAGCATGCTTTTGGAAAAAAAATTAAAATTGGTATTTCGGCCTCAGACAAGAAATCAAAAGCGATGCTTACGGCAACCAGTGGTCTCAGGCTATTTCCCGTGATTGGGCCCGACCGGACTCGACGTTCCTTTACGTCACGGTTCGAACGAGATAGAACGAGATTTGGCCGTACCGTAGTCCAAACAAGGACATTGTAGGGCCAAATCACGTTGAATCTCGTTCTATCTCGTTCGAATCGTGACGTAAAGGAACGTCAGGTCCGGTCGGGCCCAATCACGGAAAATAGCCTGGGACCACCGGTTGCCGTAGGCATTACTTTTGATTACTTGTCTGAGTCCGAAATACCAATTCTGATTTTTTTTTTCCAAAAGCATGCTATAAGTACATTGGCTGTAGCATCTGTCGCCTACGGCCAATGTACTTATAGCATGCTTTTGGAAAAAAAATTAAAATTGGTATTTCGGCCTCAGACAAGAAATCAAAAGCGATGCCTACGGCAACCAGTGGTCTCAGGCTATTTCCCGTGATTGGGCCCGACCGGACTCGACGTTCCTTTACGTCACGGTTCGAACGAGATAGAACGAGATTTGGCCGTACCGTAGTCCAAACAAGGATATTGTAGGGCCAAATCACGTTGAATCTCGTTCTATCTCGTTCGAATCGTGACGTAAAGGAACGTCAGGTCCGGTCGGGCCCAATCACGGAAAATAGCCTGGGACCACCGGTTGCCGTAGGCATTACTTTTGATTACTTGTCTGAGTCCGAAATACCAATTCTGATTTTTTTTCCAAAAGCATGCTATAAGTACATTGGCTGTAGCATCTGTCGCCTACGGCCAATGTACTTATAGCATGCTTTTGGAAAAAAAATTAAAATTGGTATTTCGGCCTCAGACAAGAAATCAAAAGCGATGCCTACGGCAACCAGTGGTCTCAGGCTATTTCCCGTGATTGGGCCCGACCGGACTCGACGTTCCTTTACGTCACGGTTCGAACGAGATAGAACGAGATTTGGCCGTACCGTAGTCCAAACAAGGACATTGTAGGGCCAAATCACGTTGAATCTCGTTCTATCTCGTTCGAATCGTGACGTAAAGGAACGTCAGGTCCGGTCGGGCCCAATCACGGAAAATAGCCTGGGACCACCGGTTGCCGTAGGCATTACTTTTGATTACTTGTCTGAGTCCGAAATACCAATTCTGATTTTTTTTTCCAAAAGCATGCTATAAGTACATTGGCTGTAGCATCTGTCGCCTACGGCCAATGTACTTATAGCATGCTTTTGGAAAAAAAATTAAAATTGGTATTTCGGCCTCAGACAAGAAATCAAAAGCGATGCCTACGGCAACCAGTGGTCTCAGGCTATTTCCCGTGATTGGGCCCGACCGGACTCGACGTTCCTTTACGTCACGGTTCGAACGAGATAGAACGAGATTTGGCCGTACCGTAGTCCAAACAAGGACATTGTAGGGCCAAATCACGTTGAATCTCGTTCTATCTCGTTCGAATCGTGACGTAAAGGAACGTCAGGTCCGGTCGGGCCCAATCACGGAAAATAGCCTGGGACCACCGGTTGCCGTAGGCATTACTTTTGATTACTTGTCTGAGTCCGAAATACCAATTCTGATTTTTTTTTCCAAAAGCATGCTATAAGTACATTGGCTGTAGCATCTGTCGCCTACGGCCAATGTACTTATAGCATGCTTTTGGAAAAAAAATTAAAATTGGTATTTCGGCCTCAGACAAGAAATCAAAAGCGATGCTTACGGCAACCAGTGGTCTCAGGCTATTTCCCGTGATTGGGCCCGACCGGACTCGACGTTCCTTTACGTCACGGTTCGAACGAGATAGAACGAGATTTGGCCGTACCGTAGTCCAAACAAGGACATTGTAGGGCCAAATCACGTTGAATCTAGTTCTATCTCGTTCGAATCGTGACGTAAAGGAACGTCAGGTCCGGTCGGGCCCAATCACGGAAAATAGCCTGGGACAACCGGTTGCCGTAGGCATTACTTTTGATTACTTGTCTGAGTCCGAAATACCAATCCTGATTTTTTTTCCAAAAGCATGCTATAAGTACATTGGCTGTAGCATCTGTCGCCTACGGCCAATGTACTTATAGCATGCTTTTGGAAAAAAAATTAAAATTGGTATTTCGGCCTCAGACAAGAAATCAAAAGCGATGCTTACGGCAACCAGTGGTCTCAGGCTATTTCCCGTGATTGGGCCCGACCGGACTCGACGTTCCTTTACGTCACGGTTCGAACGAGATAGAACGAGATTTGGCCGTACCGTAGTCCAAACAAGGACATTGTAGGGCCAAATCACGTTGAATCTCGTTCTATCTCGTTCGAATCGTGACGTAAAGGAACGTCAGGTCCGGTCGGGCCCAATCACGGAAAATAGCCTGGGACCACCGGTTGCCGTAGGCATTACTTTTGATTACTTGTCTGAGTCCGAAATACCAATTCTGATTTTTTTTTTCCAAAAGCATGCTATAAGTACATTGGCTGTAGCATCTGTCGCCTACGGCCAATGTACTTATAGCATGCTTTTGGAAAAAAAATTAAAATTGGTATTTCGGCCTCAGACAAGAAATCAAAAGCGATGCCTACGGCAACCAGTGGTCTCAGGCTATTTCCCGTGATTGGGCCCGACCGGACTCGACGTTCCTTTACGTCACGGTTCGAACGAGATAGAACGAGATTTGGCCGTACCGTAGTCCAAACAAGGATATTGTAGGGCCAAATCACGTTGAATCTCGTTCTATCTCGTTCGAATCGTGACGTAAAGGAACGTCAGGTCCGGTCGGGCCCAATCACGGAAAATAGCCTGGGACCACCGGTTGCCGTAGGCATTACTTTTGATTACTTGTCTGAGTCCGAAATACCAATTCTGATTTTTTTTCCAAAAGCATGCTATAAGTACATTGGCTGTAGCATCTGTCGCCTACGGCCAATGTACTTATAGCATGCTTTTGGAAAAAAAATTAAAATTGGTATTTCGGCCTCAGACAAGAAATCAAAAGCGATGCCTACGGCAACCAGTGGTCTCAGGCTATTTCCCGTGATTGGGCCCGACCGGACTCGACGTTCCTTTACGTCACGGTTCGAACGAGATAGAACGAGATTTGGCCGTACCGTAGTCCAAACAAGGACATTGTAGGGCCAAATCACGTTGAATCTCGTTCTATCTCGTTCGAATCGTGACGTAAAGGAACGTCAGGTCCGGTCGGGCCCAATCACGGAAAATAGCCTGGGACCACCGGTTGCCGTAGGCATTACTTTTGATTACTTGTCTGAGTCCGAAATACCAATTCTGATTTTTTTTTCCAAAAGCATGCTATAAGTACATTGGCTGTAGCATCTGTCGCCTACGGCCAATGTACTTATAGCATGCTTTTGGAAAAAAAATTAAAATTGGTATTTCGGCCTCAGACAAGAAATCAAAAGCGATGCTTACGGCAACCAGTGGTCTCAGGCTATTTCCCGTGATTGGGCCCGACCGGACTCGACGTTCCTTTACGTCACGGTTCGAACGAGATAGAACGAGATTTGGCCGTACCGTAGTCCAAACAAGGACATTGTAGGGCCAAATCACGTTGAATCTCGTTCTATCTCGTTCGAATCGTGACGTAAAGGAACGTCAGGTCCGGTCGGGCCCAATCACGGAAAATAGCCTGGGACCACCCGTTGCCGTAGGCATTACTTTTGATTACTTGTCTGAGTCCGAAATACCAATTCTGATTTTTTTTTCCAAAAGCATGCTATAAGTACATTGGCTGTAGCATCTGTCGCCTACGGCCAATGTACTTATAGCATGCTTTTGGAAAAAAAATTAAAATTGGTATTTCGGCCTCAGACAAGAAATCAAAAGCGATGCTTACGGCAACCAGTGGTCTCAGGCTATTTCCCGTGATTGGGCCCGACCGGACTCGACGTTCCTTTACGTCACGGTTCGAACGAGATAGAACGAGATTTGGCCGTACCGTAGTCCAAACAAGGACATTGTAGGGCCAAATCACGTTGAATCTCGTTCTATCTCGTTCGAATCGTGACGTAAAGGAACGTCAGGTCCGGTCGGGCCCAATCACGGAAAATAGCCTGGGACAACCGGTTGCCGTAGGCATTACTTTTGATTACTTGTCTGAGTCCGAAATACCAATCCTGATTTTTTTTCCAAAAGCATGCTATAAGTACATTGGCTGTAGCATCTGTCGCCTACGGCCAATGTACTTATAGCATGCTTTTGGAAAAAAAATTAAAATTGGTATTTCGGCCTCAGACAAGAAATCAAAAGCGATGCCTACGGCAACCAGTGGTCTCAGGCTATTTCCCGTGATTGGGCCCGACCGGACTCGACGTTCCTTTACGTCACGGTTCGAATGAGATAGAACGAGATTTGGCCGTACCGTAGTCCAAACAAGGACATTGTAGGGCCAAATCACGTTGAATCTCGTTCTATCTCGTTCGAATCGTGACGTAAAGGAACGTCAGGTCCGGTCGGGCCCAATCACGGAAAATAGCCTGGGACCACCGGTTGCCGTAGGAATTACTTTTGATTACTTGTCTGAGTCCGAAATACCAATTCTGATTTTTTTTCCAAAAGCATGCTATAAGTACATTGGCTGTAGCATCTGTCGCCTACGGCCAATGTACTTATAGCATGCTTTTGGAAAAAAAATTAAAATTGGTATTTCGGCCTCAGACAAGAAATCAAAAGCGATGCCTACGGCAACCAGTGGTCTCAGGCTATTTCCCGTGATTGGGCCCGACCGGACTCGACGTTCCTTTACGTCACGGTTCGAACGAGATAGAACGAGATTTGGCCGTACCGTAGTCCAAACAAGGACATTGTAGGGCCAAATCACGTTGAATCTCGTTCTATCTCGTTCGAATCGTGACGTAAAGGAACGTCAGGTCCGGTCGGGCCCAATCACGGAAAATAGCCTGGGACCACCGGTTGCCGTAGGCATTACTTTTGATTACTTGTCTGAGTCCGAAATACCAATTCTGATTTTTTTTTCCAAAAGCATGCTATAAGTACATTGGCTGTAGCATCTGTCGCCTACGGCCAATGTACTTATAGCATGCTTTTGGAAAAAAAATTAAAATTGGTATTTCGGCCTCAGACAAGAAATCAAAAGCGATGCTTACGGCAACCAGTGGTCTCAGGCTATTTCCCGTGATTGGGCCCGACCGGACTCGACGTTCCTTTACGTCCCGGTTCGAACGAGATAGAACGAGATTTGGCCGTACCGTAGTCCAAACAAGGACATTGTAGGGCCAAATCACGTTGAATCTAGTTCTATCTCGTTCGAATCGTGACGTAAAGGAACGTCAGGTCCGGTCGGGCCCAATCACGGAAAATAGCCTGGGACCACCGGTTGCCGTAGGCATTACTTTTGATTACTTGTCTGAGTCCGAAATACCAATTCTGATTTTTTTTCCAAAAGCATGCTATAAGTACATTGGCTGTAGCATCTGTCGCCTACGGCCAATGTACTTATAGCATGCTTTTGGAAAAAAAATTAAAATTGGTATTTCGGCCTCAGACAAGAAATCAAAAGCGATGCCTACGGCAACCAGTGGTCTCAGGCTATTTCCCGTGATTGGGCCCGACCGGACTCGACGTTCCTTTACGTCACGGTTCGAACGAGATAGAACGAGATTTGGCCGTACCGTAGTCCAAACAAGGACATTGTAGGGCCAAATCACGTTGAATCTCGTTCTATCTCGTTCGAATCGTGACGTAAAGGAACGTCGGGTCCGGTCGGGCCCAATCACGGAAAATAGCCTGGGATCACCGGTTGCCGTAGGCATTACTTTTGATTACTTGTCTGAGTCCGAAATACCAATTCTGATTTTTTTTTCCAAAAGCATGCTATAAGTACATTGGCTGTAGCATCTGTCGCCTACGGCCAATGTACTTATAGCATGCTTTTGGAAAAAAAATTTTAATTGGTATTTCGGCCTCAGACAAGAAATCAAAAGCGATGCCTACGGCAACCAGTGGTCTCAGGCTATTTCCCGTGATTGGGCCCGACCGGACTCGACGTTCCTTTACGTCACGGTTCGAACGAGATAGAACGAGATTTGGCCGTACCGTAGTCCAAACAAGGACATTGTAGGGCCAAATCACGTTGAATCTCGTTCTATCTCGTTCGAATCGTGACGTAAAGGAACGTCAGGTCCGGTCGGGCCCAATCACGGAAAATAGCCTGGGACCACCGGTTGCCGTAGGCATTACTTTTGATTACTTGTCTGAGTCCGAAATACCAATTCTGATTTTTTTTCCAAAAGCATGCTATAAGTACATTGGCTGTAGCATCTGTCGCCTACGGCCAATGTACTTATAGCATGCTTTTGGAAAAAAAAATTAAAATTGGTATTTCGGCCTCAGACAAGAAATCAAAAGCGATGCCTACGGCAACCAGTGGTCTCAGGCTATTTCCCGTGATTGGGCCCGACCGGACTCGACGTTCCTTTACGTCACGGTTCGAACGAGATAGAACGAGATTTGGCCGTACCGTAGTCCAAACAAGGACATTGTAGGGCCAAATCACGTTGAATCTCGTTCTATCTCGTTCGAATCGTGACGTAAAGGAACGTCAGGTCCGGTCGGGCCCAATCACGGAAAATAGCCTGGGACCACCGGTTGCCGTAGGCATTACTTTTGATTACTTGTCTGAGTCCGAAATACCAATTCTGATTTTTTTTTCCAAAAGCATGCTATAAGTACATTGGCTGTAGCATCTGTCGCCTACGGCCAATGTACTTATAGCATGCTTTTGGAAAAAAAATTAAAATTGGTATTTCGGCCTCAGACAAGAAATCAAAAGCGATGCTTACGGCAACCAGTGGTCTCAGGCTATTTCCCGTGATTGGGCCCGACCGGACTCGACGTTCCTTTACGTCACGGTTCGAACGAGATAGAACGAGATTTGGCCGTACCGTAGTCCAAACAAGGACATTGTAGGGCCAAATCACGTTGAATCTAGTTCTATCTCGTTCGAATCGTGACGTAAAGGAACGTCAGGTCCGGTCGGGCCCAATCACGGAAAATAGCCTGGGACAACCGGTTGCCGTAGGCATTACTTTTGATTACTTGTCTGAGTCCGAAATACCAATTCTGATTTTTTTTTCCAAAAGCATGCTATAAGTACATTGGCTGTAGCATCTGTCGCCTACGGCCAATGTACTTATAGCATGCTTTTGGAAAAAAAATTAAAATTGGTATTTCGGCCTCAGACAAGAAATCAAAAGCGATGCTTACGGCAACCAGTGGTCTCAGGCTATTTCCCGTGATTGGGCCCGACCGGACTCGACGTTCCTTTACGTCACGGTTCGAACGAGATAGAACGAGATTTGGCCGTACCGTAGTCCAAACAAGGACATTGTAGGGCCAAATCACGTTGAATCTCGTTCTATCTCGTTCGAATCGTGACGTAAAGGAACGTCGAGTCCGGTCGGGCCCAATCACGGAAAATAGCCTGGGACCACCGGTTGCCGTAGGCATTACTTTTGATTACTTGTCTGAGTCCGAAATACCAATCCTGATTTTTTTCCCAAAAGCATGCTATAAGTACATTGGCTGTAGCATCTGTCGCCTACGGCCAATGTACTTATAGCATGCTTTTGGAAAAAAAATTAAAATTGGTATTTCGGCCTCAGACAAGAAATCAAAAGCGATGCTTACGGCAACCAGTGGTCTCAGGCTATTTCCCGTGATTGGGCCCGACCGGACTCGACGTTCCTTTACGTCACGGTTCGAACGAGATAGAACGAGATTTGGCCGTACCGTAGTCCAAACAAGGACATTGTAGGGCCAAATCACGTTGAATCTCGTTCTATCTCGTTCGAATCGTGACGTAAAGGAACGTCAGGTCCGGTCGGGCCCAATCACGGAAAATAGCCTGGGACCACCGGTTGCCGTAGGCATTACTTTTGATTACTTGTCTGAGTCCGAAATACCAATTCTGATTTTTTTTCCAAAAGCATGCTATAAGTACATTGGCTGTAGCATCTGTCGCCTACGGCCAATGTACTTATAGCATGCTTTTGGAAAAAAAATTAAAATTGGTATTTCGGCCTCAGACAAGAAATCAAAAGCGATGCCTACGGCAACCAGTGGTCTCAGGCTATTTCCCGTGATTGGGCCCGACCGGACTCGACGTTCCTTTACGTCACGGTTCGAACGAGATAGAACGAGATTTGGCCGTACCGTAGTCCAAACAAGGACATTGTAGGGCCAAATCACGTTGAATCTCGTTCTATCTCGTTCGAATCGTGACGTAAAGGAACGTCAGGTCCGGTCGGGCCCAATCACGGAAAATAGCCTGGGACCACCGGTTGCCGTAGGCATTACTTTTGATTACTTGTCTGAGTCCGAAATACCAATTCTGATTTTTTTTTCCAAAAGCATGCTATAAGTACATTGGCTGTAGCATCTGTCGCCTACGGCCAATGTACTTATAGCATGCTTTTGGAAAAAAAATTAAAATTGGTATTTCGGCCTCAGACAAGAAATCAAAAGCGATGCCTACGGCAACCAGTGGTCTCAGGCTATTTCCCGTGATTGGGCCCGACCGGACTCGACGTTCCTTTACGTCACGGTTCGAACGAGATAGAACGAGATTTGGCCGTACCGTAGTCCAAACAAGGACATTGTAGGGCCAAATCACGTTGAATCTCGTTCTATCTCGTTCGAATCGTGACGTAAAGGAACGTCGAGTCCGGTCGGGCCCAATCACGGAAAATAGCCTGGGACCACCGGTTGCCGTAGGCATTACTTTTGATTACTTGTCTGAGTCCGAAATACCAATCCTGATTTTTTTCCCAAAAGCATGCTATAAGTACATTGGCTGTAGCATCTGTCGCCTACGGCCAATGTACTTATAGCATGCTTTTGGAAAAAAAATTAAAATTGGTATTTCGGCCTCAGACAAGAAATCAAAAGCGATGCTTACGGCAACCAGTGGTCTCAGGCTATTTCCCGTGATTGGGCCCGACCGGACTCGACGTTCCTTTACGTCACGGTTCGAACGAGATAGAACGAGATTTGGCCGTACCGTAGTCCAAACAAGGACATTGTAGGGCCAAATCACGTTGAATCTCGTTCTATCTCGTTCGAATCGTGACGTAAAGGAACGTCAGGTCCGGTCGGGCCCAATCACGGAAAATAGCCTGGGACCACCGGTTGCCGTAGGCATTACTTTTGATTACTTGTCTGAGTCCGAAATACCAATTCTGATTTTTTTTCCAAAAGCATGCTATAAGTACATTGGCTGTAGCATCTGTCGCCTACGGCCAATGTACTTAAAGCATGCTTTTGGAAAAAAAATTAAAATTGGTATTTCGGCCTCAGACAAGAAATCAAAAGCGATGCTTACGGCAACCAGTGGTCTCAGGCTATTTCCCGTGATTGGGCCCGACCGGACTCGACGTTCCTTTACGTCACGGTTCGAACGAGATAGAACGAGATTTGGCCGTACCGTAGTCCAAACAAGGACATTGTAGGGCCAAATCACGTTGAATCTCGTTCTATCTCGTTCGAATCGTGACGTAAAGGAACGTCAGGTCCGGTCGGGCCCAATCACGGAAAATAGCCTGGGACCACCGGTTGCCGTAGGCATTACTTTTGATTACTTGTCTGAGTCCGAAATACCAATTCTGATTTTTTTTCCAAAAGCATGCTATAAGTACATTGGCTGTAGCATCTGTCGCCTACGGCCAATGTACTTATAGCATGCTTTTGGAAAAAAAATTGAAATTGGTATTTCGGCCTCAGACAAGAAATCAAAAGCGATGCCTACGGCAACCAGTGGTCTCAGGCTATTTCCCGTGATTGGGCCCGACCGGACTCGACGTTCCTTTACGTCACGGTTCGAACGAGATAGAACGAGATTTGGCCGTACCGTAGTCCAAACAAGGACATTGTAGGGCCAAATCACGTTGAATCTCGTTCTATCTCGTTCGAATCGTGACGTAAAGGAACGTCAGGTCCGGTCGGGCCCAATCACGGAAAATAGCCTGGGACCACCGGTTGCCGTAGGCATTACTTTTGATTACTTGTCTGAGTCCGAAATACCAATTCTGATTTTTTTTCCAAAAGCATGCTATAAGTACATTGGCTGTAGCATCTGTCGCCTACGGCCAATGTACTTATAGCATGCTTTTGGAAAAAAAATTAAAATTGGTATTTCGGCCTCAGACAAGAAATCAAAAGCGATGCCTACGGCAACCAGTGGTCTCAGGCTATTTCCCGTGATTGGGCCCGACCGGACTCGACGTTCCTTTACGTCACGGTTCGAACGAGATAGAACGAGATTTGGCCGTACCGTAGTCCAAACAAGGACATTGTAGGGCCAAATCACGTTGAATCTCGTTCTATCTCGTTCGAATCGTGACGTAAAGGAACGTCAGGTCCGGTCGGGCCCAATCACGGAAAATAGCCTGGGACCACCGGTTGCCGTAGGCATTACTTTTGATTACTTGTCTGAGTCCGAAATACCAATTCTGATTTTTTTTCCAAAAGCATGCTATAAGTACATTGGCTGTAGCATCTGTCGCCTACGGCCAATGTACTTATAGCATGCTTTTGGAAAAAAAACTAAAATTGGTATTTCGGCCTCAGACAAGAAATCAAAAGCGATGCCTACGGCAACCAGGTCCGACCGGACTCGACGTTCCTTTACGTCACGGTTCGAACGAGATAGAACGAGATTTGGCCGTACCGTAGTCCAAACAAGGACATTGTAGGGCCAAATCACGTTGAATCTCGTTCTATCTCGTTCGAATCGTGACGTAAAGGAACGTCAGGTCCGGTCGGGCCCAATCACGGAAAATAGCCTGGGACCACCGGTTGCCGTAGGCATTACTTTTGATTACTTGTCTGAGTCCGAAATACCAATTCTGATTTTTTTTCCAAAAGCATGCTATAAGTACATTGGCTGTAGCATCTGTCGCCTACGGCCAATGTACTTATAGCATGCTTTTGGAAAAAAAATTAAAATTGGTATTTCGGCCTCAGACAAGAAATCAAAAGCGATGCCTACGGCAACCAGTGGTCTCAGGCTATTTCCCGTGATTGGGCCCGACCGGACTCGACGTTCCTTTACGTCACGGTTCGAACGAGATAGAACGAGATTTGGCCGTACCGTAGTCCAAACAAGGACAGTGCACTAGTGTAGGGCCAAATCACGTTGAATCTCGTTCTATCTCGTTCGAATCGTGACGTAAAGGAACGTCAGGTCCGGTCGGGCCCAATCACGGAAAATAGCCTGGGACCACCGGTTGCCGTAGGCATTACTTTTGATTACTTGTCTGAGTCCGAAATACCAATTCTGATTTTTTTTCCAAAAGCATGCTATAAGTACATTGGTTGTAGCATCTGTCGCCTACGGCCAATGTACTTATAGCATGCTTTTGGAAAAAAATTAAAATTGGTATTTCGGCCTCAGACAAGAAATCAAAAGCGATGCCTACGGCAACCAGTGGTCTCAGGCTATTTCCCGTGATTGGGCCCGACCGGACTCGACGTTCCTTTACGTCACGGTTCGAACGAGATAGAACGAGATTTGGCCGTACCGTAGTCCAAACAAGGACATTGTAGGGCCAAATCACGTTGAATCTCGTTCTATCTCGTTCGAATCGTGACGTAAAGGAACGTCAGGTCCGGTCGGGCCCAATCACGGAAAATAGCCTGGGACCACCGGTTGCCGTAGGCATTACTTTTGATTACTTGTCTGAGTCCGAAATACCAATTCTGATTTTTTTTCCAAAAGCATGCTATAAGTACATTGGTTGTAGCATCTGTCGCCTACGGCCAATGTACTTATAGCATGCTTTTGGAAAAAAATTAAAATTGGTATTTCGGCCTCAGACAAGAAATCAAAAGCGATGCCTACGGCAACCAGTGGTCTCAGGCTATTTCCCGTGATTGGGCCCGACCGGACTCGACGTTCCTTTACGTCACGGTTCGAACGAGATAGAACGAGATTTGGCCGTACCGTAGTCCAAACAAGGACATTGTAGGGCCAAATCACGTTGAATCTCGTTCTATCTCGTTCGAATCGTGACGTAAAGGAACGTCAGGTCCGGTCGGGCCCAATCATGGAAAATAGCCTGGGACCACCGGTTGCCGTAGGCATTACTTTTGATTACTTGTCTGAGTCCGAAATACCAATTCTGATTTTTTTTCCAAAAGCATGCTATAAGTACATTGGCTGTAGCATCTGTCGCCTACGGCCAATGTACTTATAGCATGCTTTTGGAAAAAAAATTAAAATTGGTATTTCGGCCTCAGACAAGAAATCAAAAGCGATGCCTACGGCAACCAGTGGTCTCAGGCTATTTCCCGTGATTGGGCCCGACCGGACTCGACGTTCCTTTACGTCACGGTTCGAACGAGATAGAACGAGATTTGGCCGTACCGTAGTCCAAACAAGGACAGTGTAGGGCCAAATCACGTTGAATCTCGTTCTATCTCGTTCGAACCGTGACGTAAAGGAACGTCAGGTCCGGTCGGGCCCAATCACGGAAAATAGCCTGGGACCACCGGTTGCCGTAGGCATTACTTTTGATTACTTGTCTGAGTCCGAAATACCAATTCTGATTTTTTTTCCAAAAGCATGCTATAAGTACATTGGCTGTAGCATCTGTCGCCTACGGCCAATGTACTTATAGCATGCTTTTGGAAAAAAAATTAAAATTGGTATTTCGGCCTCAGACAAGAAATCAAAAGCGATGCCTACGGCAACCAGTGGTCTCAGGCTATTTCCCGTGATTGGGCCCGACCGGACTCGACGTTCCTTTACGTCACGGTTCGAACGAGATAGAACGAGATTTGGCCGTACCGTAGTCCAAACAAGGACATTGTAGGGCCAAATCACGTTGAATCTCGTTCTATCTCGTTCGAATCGTGACGTAAAGGAACGTCAGGTCCGGTCGGGCCCAATCACGGAAAATAGCCTGGGACCACCGGTTGCCGTAGGCATTACTTTTGATTACTTGTCTGAGTCCGAAATACCAATTCTGATTTTTTTTCCAAAAGCATGCTATAAGTACATTGGTTGTAGCATCTGTCGCCTACGGCCAATGTACTTATAGCATGCTTTTGGAAAAAAAATTAAAATTGGTATTTCGGCCTCAGACAAGAAATCAAAAGCGATGCCTACGGCAACCAGTGGTCTCAGGCTATTTCCCGTGATTGGGCCCGACCGGACTCGACGTTCCTTTACGTCACGGTTCGAACGAGATAGAACGAGATTTGGCCGTACCGTAGTCCAAACAAGGACATTGTAGGGCCAAATCACGTTGAATCTCGTTCTATCTCGTTCGAATCGTGACGTAAAGGAACGTCAGGTCCGGTCGGGCCCAATCACGGAAAATAGCCTGGGACCACCGGTTGCCGTAGGCATTATTTTTGATTTCTTGTCTGAGTCCGAAATACCAATTCTGATTTTTTTTCCAAAAGCATGCTATAAGTACATTGGCTGTAGCATCTGTCGCCTACGGCCAATGTACTTATAGCATGCTTTTCGAAAAAAAATTAAAATTGGTATTTCGGCCTCAGACAAGAAATCAAAAGCGATGCTTACGGCAACCAGTGGTCTCAGGCTATTTCCCGTGATTGGGCCCGACCGGACTCGACGTTCCTTTACGTCACGGTTCGAACGAGATAGAACGAGATTTGGCCGTACCGTAGTCCAAACAAGGACAGTGCACTAGTGTAGGGCCAAATCACGTTGAATCTCGTTCTATCTCGTTCGAATCGTGACGTAAAGGAACGTCAGGTCCGGTCGGGCCCAATCACGGAAAATAGCCTGGGACCACCGGTTGCCGTAGGCATTACTTTTGATTACTTGTCTGAGTCCGAAATACCAATTCTGATTTTTTTTCCAAAAGCATGCTATAAGTACATTGGCTGTAGCATCTGTCGCCTACGGCCAATGTACTTATAGCATGCTTTTGGAAAAAAAATTAAAATTGGTATTTCGGCCTCAGACAAGAAATCAAAAGCGATGCCTACGGCAACCAGTGGTCTCAGGCTATTTCCCGTGATTGGGCCCGACCGGACTCGACGTTCCTTTACGTCACGGTTCGAACGAGATAGAACGAGATTTGGCCGTACCGTAGTCCAAACAAGGACAGTGTAGGGCCAAATCACGTTGAATCTCGTTCTATCTCGTTCGAATCGTGACGTAAAGGAACGTCAGGTCCGGTCGGGCCCAATCACGGAAAATAGCCTGGGACCACCGGTTGCCGTAGGCATTACTTTTGATAACTTGTCTGAGTCCGAAATACCAATTCTGATTTTTTTTCCAAAAGCATGCTATAAGTACATTGGCTGTAGCATCTGTCGCCTACGGCCAATGTACTTATAGCATGCTTTTGGAAAAAAAATTAAAATTGGTATTTCGGCCTCAGACAAGAAATCAAAAGCGATGCCTACGGCAACCAGTGGTCTCAGGCTATTTCCCGTGATTGGGCCCGACCGGACTCGACGTTCCTTTACGTCACGGTTCGAACGAGATAGAACGAGATTTGGCCGTACCGTAGTCCAAACAAGGACATTGTAGGGCCAAATCACGTTGAATCTCGTTCTATCTCGTTCGAATCGTGACGTAAAGGAACGTCAGGTCCGGTCGGGCCCAATCACGGAAAATAGCCTGGGACCACCGGTTGCCGTAGGCATTACTTTTGATTACTTGTCTGAGTCCGAAATACCAATTCTGATTTTTTTTCCAAAAGCATGCTATAAGTACATTGGCTGTAGCATCTGTCGCCTACGGCCAATGTACTTATAGCATGCTTTTGGAAAAAAAATTAAAATTGGTATTTCGGCCTCAGACAAGAAATCAAAAGCGATGCCTACGGCAACCAGTGGTCTCAGGCTATTTCCCGTGATTGGGCCCGACCGGACTCGACGTTCCTTTACGTCACGGTTCGAACGAGATAGAACGAGATTTGGCCGTACCGTAGTCCAAACAAGGACAGTGTAGGGTCAAATCACGTTGAATCTCGTTCTATCTCGTTCGAATCGTGACGTAAAGGAACGTCAGGTCCGGTCGGGCCCAATCACGGAAAATAGCCTGGGACCACCGGTTGCCGTAGGCATTACTTTTGATTACTTGTCTGAGTCCGAAATACCAATTCTGATTTTTTTTTCCAAAAGCATGCTATAAGTACATTGGCTGTAGCATCTGTCGCCTACGGCCAATGTACTTATAGCATGCTTTTGGAAAAAAAATTAAAATTGGTATTTCGGCCTCAGACAAGAAATCAAAAGCGATGCCTACGGCAACCAGTGGTCTCAGGCTATTTCCCGTGATTGGGCCCGACCGGACTCGACGTTCCTTTACGTCACGGTTCGAACGAGACAGAACGAGATTTGGCCGTACCGTAGTCCAAACAAGGACAGTGTAGGGCCAAATCACGTTGAATCTCGTTCTATCTCGTTCGAATCGTGACGTAAAGGAACGTCAGGTCCGGTCGGGCCCAATCACGGAAAATAGCCTGGGACCACCGGTTGCCGTAGGCATTACTTTTGATTACTTGTCTGAGTCCGAAATACCAATTCTGATTTTTTTTTCCAAAAGCATGCTATAAGTACATTGGCTGTAGCATCTGTCGCCTACGGCCAATGTACTTATAGCATGCTTTTGGAAAAAAAATTAAAATTGGTATTTCGGCCTCAGACAAGAAATCAAAAGCGATGCCTACGGCAACCAGTGGTCTCAGGCTATTTCCCGTGATTGGGCCCGACCGGACTCGACGTTCCTTTACGTCACGGTTCGAACGAGATAGAACGAGATTTGGCCGTACCGTAGTCCAAACAAGGACATTGTAGGGCCAAATCACGTTGAATCTCGTTCTATCTCGTTCGAATCGTGACGTAAAGGAACGTCAGGTCCGGTCGGGCCCAATCACGGAAAATAGCCTGGGACCACCGGTTGCCGTAGGCATTACTTTTGATTACTTGTCTGAGTCCGAAATACCAATTCTGATTTTTTTTCCAAAAGCATGCTATAAGTACATTGGCTGTAGCATCTGTCGCCTACGGCCAATGTACTTAAAGCATGCTTTTGGAAAAAAAATTAAAATTGGTATTTCGGCCTCAGACAAGAAATCAAAAGCGATGCTTACGGCAACCAGTGGTCTCAGGCTATTTCCCGTGATTGGGCCCGACCGGACTCGACGTTCCTTTACGTCACGGTTCGAACGAGATAGAACGAGATTTGGCCGTACCGTAGTCCAAACAAGGACAGTGTAGGGCCAAATCACGTTGAATCTCGTTCTATCTCGTTCGAATCGTGACGTAAAGGAACGTCAGGTCCGGTCGGGCCCAATCACGGAAAATAGCCTGGGACCACCGGTTGCCGTAGGCATTACTTTTGATAACTTGTCTGAGTCCGAAATACCAATTCTGATTTTTTTTCCAAAAGCATGCTATAAGTACATTGGCTGTAGCATCTGTCGCCTACGGCCAATGTACTTATAGCATGCTTTTGGAAAAAAAATTAAAATTGGTATTTCGGCCTCAGACAAGAAATCAAAAGCGATGCCTACGGCAACCAGTGGTCTCAGGCTATTTCCCGTGATTGGGCCCGACCGGACTCGACGTTCCTTTACGTCACGGTTCGAACGAGATAGAACGAGATTTGGCCGTACCGTAGTCCAAACAAGGACATTGTAGGGCCAAATCACGTTGAATCTCGTTCTATCTCGTTCGAATCGTGACGTAAAGGAACGTCAGGTCCGGTCGGGCCCAATCACGGAAAATAGCCTGGGACCACCGGTTGCCGTAGGCATTACTTTTGATTACTTGTCTGAGTCCGAAATACCAATTCTGATTTTTTTTCCAAAAGCATGCTATAAGTACATTGGCTGTAGCATCTGTCGCCTACGGCCAATGTACTTATAGCATGCTTTTGGAAAAAAAATTAAAATTGGTATTTCGGCCTCAGACAAGAAATCAAAAGCGATGCCTACGGCAACCAGTGGTCTCAGGCTATTTCCCGTGATTGGGCCCGACCGGACTCGACGTTCCTTTACGTCACGGTTCGAACGAGATAGAACGAGATTTGGCCGTACCGTAGTCCAAACAAGGACAGTGTAGGGTCAAATCACGTTGAATCTCGTTCTATCTCGTTCGAATCGTGACGTAAAGGAACGTCAGGTCCGGTCGGGCCCAATCACGGAAAATAGCCTGGGACCACCGGTTGCCGTAGGCATTACTTTTGATTACTTGTCTGAGTCCGAAATACCAATTCTGATTTTTTTTTCCAAAAGCATGCTATAAGTACATTGGCTGTAGCATCTGTCGCCTACGGCCAATGTACTTATAGCATGCTTTTGGAAAAAAAATTAAAATTGGTATTTCGGCCTCAGACAAGAAATCAAAAGCGATGCCTACGGCAACCAGTGGTCTCAGGCTATTTCCCGTGATTGGGCCCGACCGGACTCGACGTTCCTTTACGTCACGGTTCGAACGAGACAGAACGAGATTTGGCCGTACCGTAGTCCAAACAAGGACAGTGTAGGGCCAAATCACGTTGAATCTCGTTCTATCTCGTTCGAATCGTGACGTAAAGGAACGTCAGGTCCGGTCGGGCCCAATCACGGAAAATAGCCTGGGACCACCGGTTGCCGTAGGCATTACTTTTGATTACTTGTCTGAGTCCGAAATACCAATTCTGATTTTTTTTTCCAAAAGCATGCTATAAGTACATTGGCTGTAGCATCTGTCGCCTACGGCCAATGTACTTATAGCATGCTTTTGGAAAAAAAATTAAAATTGGTATTTCGGCCTCAGACAAGAAATCAAAAGCGATGCCTACGGCAACCAGTGGTCTCAGGCTATTTCCCGTGATTGGGCCCGACCGGACTCGACGTTCCTTTACGTCACGGTTCGAACGAGATAGAACGAGATTTGGCCGTACCGTAGTCCAAACAAGGACATTGTAGGGCCAAATCACGTTGAATCTCGTTCTATCTCGTTCGAATCGTGACGTAAAGGAACGTCAGGTCCGGTCGGGCCCAATCACGGAAAATAGCCTGGGACCACCGGTTGCCGTAGGCATTACTTTTGATAACTTGTCTGAGTCCGAAATACCAATTCTGATTTTTTTTCCAAAAGCATGCTATAAGTACATTGGCTGTAGCATCTGTCGCCTACGGCCAATGTACTTATAGCATGCTTTTGGAAAAAAAATTAAAATTGGTATTTCGGCCTCAGACAAGAAATCAAAAGCGATGCCTTCGGCAACCAGTGGTCTCAGGCTATTTCCCGTGATTGGGCCCGACCGGACTCGACGTTCCTTTACGTCACGGTTCGAACGAGATAGAACGAGATTTGGCCGTACCGTAGTCCAAACAAGGACATTGTAGGGCCAAATCACGTTGAATCTCGTTCTATCTCGTTCGAATCGTGACGTAAAGGAACGTCAGGTCCGGTCGGGCCCAATCACGGAAAATAGCCTGGGACCACCGGTTGCCGTAGGCATTACTTTTGATTACTTGTCTGAGTCCGAAATACCAATTCTGATTTTTTTTCCAAAAGCATGCTATAAGTACATTGGCTGTAGCATCTGTCGCCTACGGCCAATGTACTTATAGCATGCTTTTGGAAAAAAAATTAAAATTGGTATTTCGGCCTCAGACAAGAAATCAAAAGCGATGCCTACGGCAACCAGTGGTCTCAGGCTATTTCCCGTGATTGGGCCCGACCGGACTCGACGTTCCTTTACGTCACGGTTCGAACGAGATAGAACGAGATTTGGCCGTACCGTAGTCCAAACAAGGACATTGTAGGGCCAAATCACGTTGAATCTCGTTCTATCTCGTTCGAATCGTGACGTAAAGGAACGTCAGGTCCGGTCGGGCCCAATCACGGAAAATAGCCTGGGACCACCGGTTGCCGTAGGCATTACTTTTGATTACTTGTCTGAGTCCGAAATACCAATTCTGATTTTTTTTCCAAAAGCATGCTATAAGTACATTGGCTGTAGCATCTGTCGCCTACGGCCAATGTACTTATAGCATGCTTTTGGAAAAAAAATTAAAATTGGTATTTCGGCCTCAGACAAGAAATCAAAAGCGATGCCTACGGCAACCAGTGGTCTCAGGCTATTTCCCGTGATTGGGCCCGACCGGACTCGACGTTCCTTTACGTCACGGTTCGAACGAGATAGAACGAGATTTGGCCGTACCGTAGTCCAAACAAGGACAGTGTAGGGCCAAATCACGTTGAATCTCGTTCTATCTCGTTCGAATCGTGACGTAAAGGAACGTCAGGTCCGGTCGGGCCCAATCACGGAAAATAGCCTGGGACCACCGGTTGCCGTAGGCATTACTTTTGATTACTTGTCTGAGTCCGAAATACCAATTCTGATTTTTTTTTCCAAAAGCATGCTATAAGTACATTGGCTGTAGCATCTGTCGCCTACGGCCAATGTACTTATAGCATGCTTTTGGAAAAAAAATTAAAATTGGTATTTCGGCCTCAGACAAGAAATCAAAAGCGATGCCTACGGCAACCAGTGGTCTCAGGCTATTTCCCGTGATTGGGCCCGACCGGACTCGACGTTCCTTTACGTCACGGTTCGAACGAGATAGAACGAGATTTGGCCGTACCGTAGTCCAAACAAGGACAGTGTAGGGCCAAATCACGTTGAATCTCGTTCTATCTCGTTCGAATCGTGACGTAAAGGAACGTCAGGTCCGGTCGGGCCCAATCACGGAAAATAGCCTGGGACCACCGGTTGCCGTAGGCATTACTTTTGATTACTTGTCTGAGTCCGAAATACCAATTCTGATTTTTTTTTCCAAAAGCATGCTATAAGTACATTGGCTGTAGCATCTGTCGCCTACGGCCAATGTACTTATAGCATGCTTTTGGAAAAAAAATTAAAATTGGTATTTCGGCCTCAGACAAGAAATCAAAAGCGATGCCTACGGCAACCAGTGGTCTCAGGCTATTTCCCCTGATTGGGCCCGACCGGACTCGACGTTCCTTTACGTCACGGTTCGAACGAGATAGAACGAGATTTGGCCGTACCGTAGTCCAAACAAGGACATTGTAGGGCCAAATCACGTTGAATCTAGTTCTATCTCGTTCGAATCGTGACGTAAAGGAACGTCAGGTCCGGTCGGGCCCAATCACGGAAAATAGCCTGGGACAACCGGTTGCCGTAGGCATTACTTTTGATTACTTGTCTGAGTCCGAAATACCAATTCTGATTTTTTTTCCAAAGCATGCTATAAGTACATTGGCTGTAGCATCTGTCGCCTACGGCCAATGTACTTATAGCATGCTTTTGGAAAAAAAATTAAAATTGGTATTTCGGCCTCAGACAAGAAATCAAAAGCGATGCCTACGGCAACCAGTGGTCTCAGGCTATTTCCCCTGATTGGGCCCGACCGGACTCGACGTTCCTTTACGTCACGGTTCGAACGAGATAGAACGAGATTTGGCCGTACCGTAGTCCAAACAAGGACATTGTAGGGCCAAATCACGTTGAATCTCGTTCTATCTCGTTCGAATCGTGACGTAAAGGAACGTCAGGTCCGGTCGGGCCCAATCACGGAAAATAGCCTGGGACCACCGGTTGCCGTAGGCATTACTTTTGATTACTTGTCTGAGTCCGAAATACCAATTCTGATTTTTTTTTCCAAAAGCATGCTATAAGTACATTGGCTGTAGCATCTGTCGCCTACGGCCAATGTACTTATAGCATGCTTTTGGAAAAAAAATTAAAATTGGTATTTCGGCCTCAGACAAGAAATCAAAAGCGATGCCTACGGCAACCAGTGGTCTCAGGCTATTTCCCGTGATTGGGCCCGACCGGACTCGACGTTCCTTTACGTCACGGTTCGAACGAGATAGAACGAGATTTGGCCGTACCGTAGTCCAAACAAGGACAGTGTAGGGCCAAATCACGTTGAATCTCCTTCTATCTCGTTCGAATCGTGACGTAAAGGAACGTCAGGTCCGGTCGGGCCCAATCACGGAAAATAGCCTGGGACCACCGGTTGCCGTAGGCATTACTTTTGATTACTTGTCTGAGTCCGAAATACCAATTCTGATTTTTTTTCCAAAAGCATGCTATAAGTACATTGGCTGTAGCATCTGTCGCCTACGGCCAATGTACTTATAGCATGCTTTTGGAAAAAAAATTAAAATTGGTATTTCGGCCTCAGACAAGAAATCAAAAGCGATGCCTACGGCAATTAGTGGTCTCAGGCTATTTCCCGTGATTGAGCCCGACCGGACTCGACGTTCCTTTACGTCACGGTTCGAACGAGATAGAACGAGATTTGGCCGTACCGTAGTCCAAACAAGGACATTGTAGGGCCAAATCACGTTGAATCTCCTTCTATCTCGTTCGAATCGTGACGTAAAGGAACGTCAGGTCCGGTCGGGCCCAATCACGGAAAATAGCCTGGGACCACCGGTTGCCGTAGGCATTACTTTTGATTACTTGTCTGAGTCCGAAATACCAATTCTGATTTTTTTTCCAAAAGCATGCTATAAATATATTGGCTGTAGCATCTGTCGCCTACGGCCAATGTACTTATAGCATGCTTTTGGAAAAAAAATTAAAATTGGTATTTCGGCCTCAGACAAGAAATCAAAAGCGATGCCTACGGCAACCAGTGGTCTCAGGCTATTTCCCGTGATTGGGCCCGACCGGACTCGACGTTCCTTTACGTCACGGTTCGAACGAGATAGAACGAGATTTGGCCGTACCGTAGTCCAAACAAGGACATTGTAGGGCCAAATCACGTTGAATCTCCTTCTATCTCGTTCGAATCGTGACGTAAAGTAACGTCAGGTCCGGTCGGGCCCAATCACGGAAAATAGCCTGGGACCACCGGTTGCCGTAGGCATTACTTTTGATTACTTGTCTGAGTCCGAAATACCAATTCTGATTTTTTTTCCAAAAGCATGCTATAAGTACATTGGCTGTAGCATCTGTCGCCTACGGCCAATGTACTTATAGCATGCTTTTGGAAAAAAATTAAAATTGGTATTTCGGCCTCAGACAAGAAATCAAAAGCGATGCCTACGGCAACCAGTGGTCTCAGGCTATTTCCCGTGATTGGGCCCGACCGGACTCGACGTTCCTTTACGTCACGGTTCGAACGAGATAGAACGAGATTTGGCCGTACCGTAGTCCAAACAAGGACATTGTAGGGCCAAATCACGTTGAATCTCGTTCTATCTCGTTCGAATCGTGACGTAAAGGAACGTCAGGTCCGGTCGGGCCCAATCACGGAAAATAGCCTGGGACCACCGGTTGCCGTAGGCATTACTTTTGATTACTTGTCTGAGTCCGAAATACCAATTCTGATTTTTTTTCCAAAAGCATGCTATAAGTACATTGGCTGTAGCATCTGTCGCCTACGGCCAATGTACTTATAGCATGCTTTTGGAAAAAAAATTAAAATTGGTATTTCGGCCTCAGACAAGAAATCAAAAGCGATGCCTACGGCAACCAGTGGTCTCAGGCTATTTCCCGTGATTGGGCCCGACCGGACTCGACGTTCCTTTACGTCACGGTTTGAACGAGATAGAACGAGATTTGGCCGTACCGTAGTCCAAACAAGGACATTGTAGGGCCAAATCACGTTGAATCTCGTTCTATCTCGTTCGAATCGTGACGTAAAGGAACGTCAGGTCCGGTCGGGCCCAATCACGGAAAATAGCCTGGGACCACCGGTTGCCGTAGGCATTACTTTTGATAACTTGTCTGAGTCCGAAATACCAATTCTGATTTTTTTTCCAAAAGCATGCTATAAGTACATTGGCTGTAGCATCTGTCGCCTACGGCCAATGTACTTATAGCATGCTTTTGGAAAAAAAATTAAAATTGGTATTTCGGCCTCAGACAAGAAATCAAAAGCGATGCCTTCGGCAACCAGTGGTCTCAGGCTATTTCCCGTGATTGGGCCCGACCGGACTCGACGTTCCTTTACGTCACGGTTCGAACGAGATAGAACGAGATTTGGCCGTACCGTAGTCCAAACAAGGACATTGTAGGGCCAAATCACGTTGAATCTCGTTCTATCTCGTTCGAATCGTGACGTAAAGGAACGTCAGGTCCGGTCGGGCCCAATCACGGAAAATAGCCTGGGACCACCGGTTGCCGTAGGCATTACTTTTGATTACTTGTCTGAGTCCGAAATACCAATTCTGATTTTTTTTCCAAAAGCATGCTATAAGTACATTGGCTGTAGCATCTGTCGCCTACGGCCAATGTACTTATAGCATGCTTTTGGAAAAAAAATTAAAATTGGTATTTCGGCCTCAGACAAGAAATCAAAAGCGATGCCTACGGCAACCAGTGGTCTCAGGCTATTTCCCGTGATTGGGCCCGACCGGACTCGACGTTCCTTTACGTCACGGTTCGAACGAGATAGAACGAGATTTGGCCGTACCGTAGTCCAAACAAGGACATTGTAGGGCCAAATCACGTTGAATCTCGTTCTATCTCGTTCGAATCGTGACGTAAAGGAACGTCAGGTCCGGTCGGGCCCAATCACGGAAAATAGCCTGGGACCACCGGTTGCCGTAGGCATTACTTTTGATTACTTGTCTGAGTCCGAAATACCAATTCTGATTTTTTTTCCAAAAGCATGCTATAAGTACATTGGCTGTAGCATCTGTCGCCTACGGCCAATGTACTTATAGCATGCTTTTGGAAAAAAAATTAAAATTGGTATTTCGGCCTCAGACAAGAAATCAAAAGCGATGCCTACGGCAACCAGTGGTCTCAGGCTATTTCCCGTGATTGGGCCCGACCGGACTCGACGTTCCTTTACGTCACGGTTCGAACGAGATAGAACGAGATTTGGCCGTACCGTAGTCCAAACAAGGACAGTGTAGGGCCAAATCACGTTGAATCTCGTTCTATCTCGTTCGAATCGTGACGTAAAGGAACGTCAGGTCCGGTCGGGCCCAATCACGGAAAATAGCCTGGGACCACCGGTTGCCGTAGGCATTACTTTTGATTACTTGTCTGAGTCCGAAATACCAATTCTGATTTTTTTTTCCAAAAGCATGCTATAAGTACATTGGCTGTAGCATCTGTCGCCTACGGCCAATGTACTTATAGCATGCTTTTGGAAAAAAAATTAAAATTGGTATTTCGGCCTCAGACAAGAAATCAAAAGCGATGCCTACGGCAACCAGTGGTCTCAGGCTATTTCCCGTGATTGGGCCCGACCGGACTCGACGTTCCTTTACGTCACGGTTCGAACGAGATAGAACGAGATTTGGCCGTACCGTAGTCCAAACAAGGACAGTGTAGGGCCAAATCACGTTGAATCTCGTTCTATCTCGTTCGAATCGTGACGTAAAGGAACGTCAGGTCCGGTCGGGCCCAATCACGGAAAATAGCCTGGGACCACCGGTTGCCGTAGGCATTACTTTTGATTACTTGTCTGAGTCCGAAATACCAATTCTGATTTTTTTTTCCAAAAGCATGCTATAAGTACATTGGCTGTAGCATCTGTCGCCTACGGCCAATGTACTTATAGCATGCTTTTGGAAAAAAAATTAAAATTGGTATTTCGGCCTCAGACAAGAAATCAAAAGCGATGCCTACGGCAACCAGTGGTCTCACGCTATTTCCCCTGATTGGGCCCGACCGGACTCGACGTTCCTTTACGTCACGGTTCGAACGAGATAGAACGAGATTTGGCCGTACCGTAGTCCAAACAAGGACATTGTAGGGCCAAATCACGTTGAATCTAGTTCTATCTCGTTCGAATCGTGACGTAAAGGAACGTCAGGTCCGGTCGGGCCCAATCACGGAAAATAGCCTGGGACAACCGGTTGCCGTAGGCATTACTTTTGATTACTTGTCTGAGTCCGAAATACCAATTCTGATTTTTTTTCCAAAAGCATGCTATAAGTACATTGGCTGTAGCATCTGTCGCCTACGGCCAATGTACTTATAGCATGCTTTTGGAAAAAAATTAAAATTGGTATTTCGGCCTCAGACAAGAAATCAAAAGCGATGCCTACGGCAACCAGTGGTCTCAGGCTATTTCCCGTGATTGGGCCCGACCGGACTCGACGTTCCTTTACGTCACGGTTCGAACGAGATAGAACGAGATTTGGCCGTACCGTAGTCCAAACAAGGACATTGTAGGGCCAAATCACGTTGAATCTCGTTCTATCTCGTTCGAATCGTGACGTAAAGTAACGTCAGGTCCGGTCGGGCCCAATCACGGAAAATAGCCTGGGACCACCGGTTGCCGTAGGCATTACTTTTGATTACTTGTCTGAGTCCGAAATACCAATTCTGATTTTTTTTCCAAAAGCATGCTATAAGTACATTGGCTGTAGCATCTGTCGCCTACGGCCAATGTACTTATAGCATGCTTTTGGAAAAAAATTAAAATTGGTATTTCGGCCTCAGACAAGAAATCAAAAGCGATGCCTACGGCAACCAGTGGTCTCAGGCTATTTCCCGTGATTGGGCCCGACCGGACTCGACGTTCCTTTACGTCACGGTTCGAACGAGATAGAACGAGATTTGGCCGTACCGTAGTCCAAACAAGGACATTGTAGGGCCAAATCACGTTGAATCTCGTTCTATCTCGTTCGAATCGTGACGTAAAGGAACGTCAGGTCCGGTCGGGCCCAATCACGGAAAATAGCCTGGGACCACCGGTTGCCGTAGGCATTACTTTTGATTACTTGTCTGAGTCCGAAATACCAATTCTGATTTTTTTTCCAAAAGCATGCTATAAGTACATTGGCTGTAGCATCTGTCGCCTACGGCCAATGTACTTATAGCATGCTTTTGGAAAAAAAATTAAAATTGGTATTTCGGCCTCAGACAAGAAATCAAAAGCGATGCCTACGGCAACCAGTGGTCTCAGGCTATTTCCCGTGATTGGGCCCGACCGGACTCGACGTTCCTTTACGTCACGGTTCGAACGAGATAGAACGAGATTTGGCCGTACCGTAGTCCAAACAAGGACATTGTAGGGCCAAATCACGTTGAATCTCGTTCTATCTCGTTCGAATCGTGACGTAAAGGAACGTCAGGTCCGGTCGGGCCCAATCACGGAAAATAGCCTGGGACCACCGGTTGCCGTAGGCATTACTTTTGATTACTTGTCTGAGTCCGAAATACCAATTCTGATTTTTTTTCCAAAGCATGCTATAAGTACATTGGCTGTAGCATCTGTCGCCTACGGCCAATGTACTTATAGCATGCTTTTGGAAAAAAAATTAAAATTGGTATTTCGGCCTCAGACAAGAAATCAAAAGCGATGCCTACGGCAACCAGTGGTCTCAGGCTATTTCCCGTGATTGGGCCCGACCGGACTCGACGTTCCTTTACGTCACGGTTCGAACGAGATAGAACGAGATTTGGCCGTACCGTAGTCCAAACAAGGACATTGTAGGGCCAAATCACGTTGAATCTCGTTCTATCTCGTTCGAATCGTGACGTAAAGGAACGTCAGGTCCGGTCGGGCCCAATCACGGAAAATAGCCTGGGACCACCGGTTGCCGTAGGCATTACTTTTGATTACTTGTCTGAGTCCGAAATACCAATTCTGATTTTTTTTCCAAAAGCATGCAATAAGTACATTGGCTGTAGCATCTGTCGCCTACGGCCAATGTACTTATAGCATGCTTTTGGAAAAAAAATTAAAATTGGTATTTCGGCCTCAGACAAGAAATCAAAAGCGATGCCTACGGCAACCAGTGGTCTCAGGCTATTTCCCCTGATTGGGCCCGACCGGACTCGACGTTCCTTTACGTCACGGTTCGAACGAGATAGAACGAGATTTGGCCGTACCGTAGTCCAAACAAGGACATTGTAGGGCCAAATCACGTTGAATCTCGTTCTATCTCGTTCGAATCGTGACGTAAAGGAACGTCAGGTCCGGTCGGGCCCAATCACGGAAAATAGCCTGGGACCACCGGTTGCCGTAGGCATTACTTTTGATTACTTGTCTGAGTCCGAAATACCAATTCTGATTTTTTTTCCAAAAGCATGCAATAAGTACATTGGCTGTAGCATCTGTCGCCTACGGCCAATGTACTTATAGCATGCTTTTGGAAAAAAAATTAAAATTGGTATTTCGGCCTCAGACAAGAAATCAAAAGCGATGCCTACGGCAACCAGTGGTCTCAGGCTATTTCCCGTGATTGGGCCCGACCGGACTCGACGTTCCTTTACGTCACGGTTCGAACGAGATAGAACGAGATTTGGCCGTACCGTAGTCCAAACAAGGACAGTGTAGGGCCAAATCACGTTGAATCTCGTTCTATCTCGTTCGAATCGTGACGTAAAGGAACGTCAGGTCCGGTCGGGCCCAATCACGGAAAATAGCCTGGGACCACCGGTTGCCGTAGGCATTACTTTTGATTACTTGTCTGAGTCCGAAATACCAATTCTGATTTTTTTTCCAAAAGCATGCTATAAGTACATTGGCTGTAGCATCTGTCGCCTACGGCCAATGTACTTATAGCATGCTTTTGGAAAAAAAATTAAAATTGGTATTTCGGCCTCAGACAAGAAATCAAAAGCGATGCCTACGGCAACCAGTGGTCTCAGGCTATTTCCCGTGATTGGGCCCGACCGGACTCGACGTTCCTTTACGTCACGGTTCGAACGAGATAGAACGAGATTTGGCCGTACCGTAGTCCAAACAAGGACATTGTAGGGCCAAATCACGTTGAATCTCGTTCTATCTCGTTCGAATCGTGACGTAAAGGAACGTCAGGTCCGGTCGGGCCCAATCACGGAAAATAGCCTGGGACCACCGGTTGCCGTAGGCATTACTTTTGATTACTTGTCTGAGTCCGAAATACCAATTCTGATTTTTTTTCCAAAGCATGCTATAAGTACATTGGCTGTAGCATCTGTCGCCTACGGCCAATGTACTTATAGCATGCTTTTGGAAAAAAAATTAAAATTGGTATTTCGGCCTCAGACAAGAAATCAAAAGCGATGCCTACGGCAACCAGTGGTCTCAGGCTATTTCCCCTGATTGGGCCCGACCGGACACGACGTTCCTTTACGTCACGGTTCGAACGAGATAGAACGAGATTTGGCCGTACCGTAGTCCAAACAAGGACATTGTAGGGCCAAATCACGTTGAATCTCGTTCTATCTCGTTCGAATCGTGACGTAAAGGAACGTCAGGTCCGGTCGGGCCCAATCACGGAAAATAGCCTGGGACCACCGGTTGCCGTAGGCATTACTTTTGATTACTTGTCTGAGTCCGAAATACCAATTCTGATTTTTTTTCCAAAAGCATGCAATAAGTACATTGGCTGTAGCATCTGTCGCCTACGGCCAATGTACTTATAGCATGCTTTTGGAAAAAAAATTGAAATTGGTATTTCGGCCTCAGACAAGAAATCAAAAGCGATGCCTACGGCAACCAGTGGTCTCAGGCTATTTCCCCTGATTGGGCCCGACCGGACTCGACGTTCCTTTACGTCACGGTTCGAACGAGATAGAACGAGATTTGGCCGTACCGTAGTCCAAACAAGGACAGTGCACTAGTGTAGGGCCAAATCACGTTGAATCTCGTTCTATCTCGTTCGAATCGTGACGTAAAGGAACGTCAGGTCCGGTCGGGCCCAATCACGGAAAATAGCCTGGGACCACCGGTTGCCGTAGGCATTACTTTTGATTACTTGTCTGAGTCCGAAATACCAATTCTGATTTTTTTTCCAAAAGCATGCTATAAGTACATTGGCTGTAGCATCTGTCGCCTACGGCCAATGTACTTATAGCATGCTTTTGGAAAAAAAATTAAAATTGGTATTTCGGCCTCAGACAAGAAATCAAAAGCGATGCCTACGGCAACCAGTGGTCTCAGGCTATTTCCCGTGATTGGGCCCGACCGGACTCGACGTTCCTTTACGTCACGGTTCGAACGAGATAGAACGAGATTTGGCCGTACCGTAGTCCAAACAAGGACATTGTAGGGCCAAATCACGTTGAATCTCGTTCTATCTCGTTCGAATCGTGACGTAAAGGAACGTCAGGTCCGGTCGGGCCCAATCACGGAAAATAGCCTGGGACCACCGGTTGCCGTAGGCATTACTTTTGATTACTTGTCTGAGTCCGAAATACCAATTCTGACTTTTTTTCCAAAAGCATGCTATAAGTACATTGGCTGTAGCATCTGTCGCCTACGGCCAATGTACTTATAGCATGCTTTTGGAAAAAAAATTAAAATTGGCATTTCGGCCTCAGACAAGAAATTAAAAGCGATGCCTACGGCAACCAGTGGTCTCAGGCTATTTCCCGTGATTGGGCCCGACCGGACTCGACGTTCCTTTACGTCACGGTTCGAACGAGATAGAACGAGATTTGGCCGTACCGTAGTCCAAACAAGGACATTGTAGGGCCAAATCACGTTGAATCTCGTTCTATCTCGTTCGAATCGTGACGTAAAGGAACGTCAGGTCCGGTCGGGCCCAATCACGGAAAATAGCCTGGGACCACCGGTTGCCGTAGGCATTACTTTTGATTACTTGTCTGAGTCCGAAATACCAATTCTGATTTTTTTTCCAAAAGCATGCTATAAGTACATTGGCTGTAGCATCTGTCGCCTACGGCCAATGTACTTATAGCATGCTTTTGGAAAAAAAATTAAAATTGGTATTTCGGCCTCAGACAAGAAATCAAAAGCGATGCCTACGGCAACCAGTGGTCTCAGGCTATTTCCCCTGATTGGGCCCGACCGGATTCGACGTTCCTTTACGTCACGGTTCGAACGAGATAGAACGAGATTTGGCCGTACCGTAGTCCAAACAAGGACAGTGCACTAGTGTAGGGCCAAATCACGTTGAATCTCGTTCTATCTCGTTCGAATCGTGACGTAAAGGAACGTCAGGTCCGGTCGGGCCCAATCACGGAAAATAGCCTGGGACCACCGGTTGCCGTAGGCATTACTTTTGATTACTTGTCTGAGTCCGAAATACCAATTCTGATTTTTTTTCCAAAAGCATGCTATAAATACATTGTCTGTAGCATCTGTCGCCTACGGCCAATGTACTTATAGCATGCTTTTGGAAAAAAAATTAAAATTGGTATTTCGGCCTCAGACAAGAAATCAAAAGCGATGCCTACGGCAACCAGTGGTCTCAGGCTATTTCCCGTGATTGGGCCCGACCGGACTCGACGTTCCTTTACGTCACGGTTCGAACGAGATAGAACGAGATTTGGCCGTACCGTAGTCCAAACAAGGACAGTGTAGGGCCAAATCACGTTGAATCTCGTTCTATCTCGTTCGAATCGTGACGTAAAGGAACGTCAGGTCCGGTCGGGCCCAATCACGGAAAATAGCCTGGGACCACCGGTTGCCGTAGGCATTACTTTTGATTACTTGTCTGAGTCCGAAATACCAATTCCGATTTTTTTTCCAAAAGCATGCTATAAGTACATTGGCTGTAGCATCTGTCGCCTACGGCCAATGTACTTATAGCATGCTTTTGGAAAAAAAATTAAAATTGGTATTTCGGCCTCAGACAAGAAATCAAAAGCGATGCCTACGGCAACCAGTGGTCTCAGGCTATTTCCCCTGATTGGGCCCGACCGGACTCGACGTTCCTTTACGTCACGGTTCGAACGAGATAGAACGAGATTTGGCCGTACCGTAGTCCAAACAAGGACATTGTAGGGCCAAATCACGTTGAATCTCGTTCTATCTCGTTCGAATCGTGACGTAAAGGAACGTCAGGTCCGGTCGGGCCCAATCACGGAAAATAGCCTGGGACCACCGGTTGCCGTAGGCATTACTTTTGATTACTTGTCTGAGTCCGAAATACCAATTCTGATTTTTTTTTCAAAAGCATGCTATAAGTACATTGGCTGTAGCATCTGTCGCCTACGGCCAATGTACTTATAGCATGCTTTTGGAAAAAAAATTAAAATTGGTATTTCGGCCTCAGACAAGAAATCAAAAGCGATGCCTACGGCAACCAGTGGTCTCAGGCTATTTCCCGTGATTGGGCCCGACCGGACTCGACGTTCCTTTACGTCACGGTTCGAACGAGATAGAACGAGATTTGGCCGTATCGTAGTCCAAACAAGGACAGTGTAGGGCCAAATCACGTTGAATCTCGTTCTATCTCGTTCGAATCGTGACGTAAAGGAACGTCAGGTCCGGTCGGGCCCAATCACGGAAAATAACCTGGGACCACCGGTTGCCGTAGGCATTACTTTTGATTACTTGTCTGAGTCCGAAATACCAATTCTGATTTTTTTTCCAAAAGCATGCTATAAGTACATTGGCTGTAGCATCTGTCGCCTACGGCCAATGTACTTATAGCATGCTTTTGGAAAAAAAATTAAAATTGGTATTTCGGCCTCAGACAAGAAATCAAAAGCGATGCCTACGGCAACCAGTGGTCTCAGGCTATTTCCCGTGATTGGGCCCGACCGGAGTCGACGTTCCTTTACGTCACGGTTCGAACGAGATAGAACGAGATTTGGCCGTACCGTAGTCCAAACAAGGACATTGTAGGGCCAAATCACGTTGAATCTCGTTCTATCTCGTTCGAATCGTGACGTAAAGGAACGTCAGGTCCGGTCGGGCCCAATCACGGAAAATAGCCTGGGACCACCGGTTGCCGTAGGCATTACTTTTGATTACTTGTCTGAGTCCGAAATACCAATTCTGATTTTTTTTCCAAAAGCATGCTATAAGTACATTGGCTGTAGCATCTGTCGCCTACGGCCAATGTACTTATAGCATGCTTTTGGAAAAAAAATTAAAATTGGTATTTCGGCCTCAGACAAGAAATCAAAAGCGATGCCTACGGCAACCAGTGGTCTCAGGCTATTTCCCGTGATTGGGCCCGACCGGACTCGACGTTCCTTTACGTCACGGTTCGAACGAGATAGAACGAGATTTGGCCGTACCGTAGTCCAAACAAGGACAGTGTAGGGCCAAATCACGTTGAATCTCGTTCTATCTCGTTCGAATCGTGACGTAAAGGAACGTCAGGTCCGGTCGGGCCCAATTACGGAAAATAGCCTGGGACCACCGGTTGCCGTAGGCATTACTTTTGATTACTTGTCTGAGTCCGAAATACCAATTCTGATTTTTTTTCCAAAAGCATGCTATAAGTACATTGGCTGTAGCATCTGTCGCCTACGGCCAATGTACTTATAGCATGCTTTTGGAAAAAAAATTAAAATTGGTATTTCGGCCTCAGACAAGAAATCAAAAGCGATGCCTACGGCAACCAGTGGTCTCAGGCTATTTCCCGTGATTGGGCCCGACCGGACTCGACGTTCCTTTACGTCACGGTTCGAACGAGATAGAACGAGATTTGGCCGTACCGTAGTCCAAACAAGGACATTGTAGGGCCAAATCACGTTGAATCTCGTTCTATCTCGTTCGAATCGTGACGTAAAGGAACGTCAGGTCCGGTCGGGCCCAATCACGGAAAATAGCCTGGGACCACCGGTTGCCGTAGGCATTACTTTTGATTACTTGTCTGAGTCCGAAATACCAATTCTGATTTTTTTTTCAAAAGCATGCTATAAGTACATTGGCTGTAGCATCTGTCGCCTACGGCCAATGTACTTATAGCATGCTTTTGGAAAAAAAATTAAAATTGGTATTTCGGCCTCAGACAAGAAATCAAAAGCGATGCCTACGGCAACCAGTGGTCTCAGGCTATTTCCCGTGATTGGGCCCGACCGGACTCGACGTTCCTTTACGTCACGGTTCGAACGAGATAGAACGAGATTTGGCCGTACCGTAGTCCAAACAAGGACATTGTAGGGCCAAATCACGTTGAATCTCGTTCTATCTCGTTCGAATCGTGACGTAAAGGAACGTCAGGTCCGGTCGGGCCCAATCACGGAAAATAGCCTGGGACCACCGGTTGCCGTAGGCATTACTTTTGATTACTTGTCTGAGTCCGAAATACCAATTCTGATTTTTTTTCCAAAAGCATGCTATAAGTACATTGGCTGTAGCATCTGTCGCCTACGGCCAATGTACTTATAGCATGCTTTTGGAAAAAAAATTAAAATTGGTATTTCGGCCTCAGACAAGAAATCAAAAGCGATGCCTACGGCAACCAGTGGTCTCAGGCTATTTCCCGTGATTGGGCCCGACCGGAGTCGACGTTCCTTTACGTCACGGTTCGAACGAGATAGAACGAGATTTGGCCGTACCGTAGTCCAAACAAGGACATTGTAGGGCCAAATCACGTTGAATCTCGTTCTATCTCGTTCGAATCGTGACGTAAAGGAACGTCAGGTCCGGTCGGGCCCAATCACGGAAAATAGCCTGGGACCACCGGTTGCCGTAGGCATTACTTTTGATTACTTGTCTGAGTCCGAAATACCAATTCTGATTTTTTTTTCAAAAGCATGCTATAAGTACATTGGCTGTAGCATCTGTCGCCTACGGCCAATGTACTTATAGCATGCTTTTGGAAAAAAAATTAAAATTGGTATTTCGGCCTCAGACAAGAAATCAAAAGCGATGCCTACGGCAACCAGTGGTCTCAGGCTATTTCCCGTGATTGGGCCCGACCGGACTCGACGTTCCTTTACGTCACGGTTCGAACGAGATAGAACGAGATTTGGCCGTACCGTAGTCCAAACAAGGACAGTGCACTAGTGTAGGGCCAAATCACGTTGAATCTCGTTCTATCTCGTTCGAATCGTGACGTAAAGGAACGTCAGGTCCGGTCGGGCCCAATCACGGAAAATAGCCTGGGACCACCGGTTGCCGTAGGCATTACTTTTGATTACTTGTCTGAGTCCGAAATACCAATTCTGATTTTTTTTCCAAAAGCATGCTATAAATACATTGGCTGTAGCATCTGTCGCCTACGGCCAATGTACTTATAGCATGCTTTTGGAAAAAAAATTAAAATTGGTATTTCGGCCTCAGACAAGAAATCAAAAGCGATGCCTACGGCAACCAGTGGTCTCAGGCTATTTCCCGTGATTGGGCCCGACCGGACTCGACGTTCCTTTACGTCACGGTTCGAACGAGATACAACGAGATTTGGCCGTACCGTAGTCCAAACAAGGACAGTGTAGGGCCAAATCACGTTGAATCTCGTTCTATCTCGTTCGAATCGTGACGTAAAGGAACGTCAGGTCCGGTCGGGCCCAATCACGGAAAATAGCCTGGGACCACCGGTTGCCGTAGGCATTACTTTTGATTACTTGTCTGAGTCCGAAATACCAATTCTGATTTTTTTTCCAAAAGCATGCTATAAGTACATTGGCTGTAGCATCTGTCGCCTACGGCCAATGTACTTATAGCATGCTTTTGGAAAAAAAATTAAAATTGGTATTTCGGCCTCAGACAAGAAATCAAAAGCGATGCCTACGGCAACCAGTGGTCTCAGGCTATTTCCCGTGATTGGGCCCGACCGGACTCGACGTTCCTTTACGTCACGGTTCGAACGAGATAGAACGAGATTTGGCCGTACCGTAGTCCAAACAAGGACATTGTAGGGCCAAATCACGTTGAATCTCGTTCTATCTCGTTCGAATCGTGACGTAAAGGAACGTCAGGTCCGGTCGGGCCCAATCACGGAAAATAGCCTGGGACCACCGGTTGCCGTAGGCATTACTTTTGATTACTTGTCTGAGTCCGAAATACCAATTCTGATTTTTTTTCCAAAAGCATGCTATAAGTACATTGGCTGTAGCATCTGTCGCCTACGGCCAATGTACTTATAGCATGCTTTTGGAAAAAAAATTAAAATTGGTATTTCGGCCTCAGACAAGAAATCAAAAGCGATGCCTACGGCAACCAGTGGTCTCAGGCTATTTCCCCTGATTGGGCCCGACCGGACTCGACGTTCCTTTACGTCACGGTTCGAACGAGATAGAACGAGATTTGGCCGTACCGTAGTCCAAACAAGGACATTGTAGGGCCAAATCACGTTGAATCTCGTTCTATCTCGTTCGAATCGTGACGTAAAGGAACGTCAGGTCCGGTCGGGCCCAATCACGGAAAATAGCCTGGGACCACCGGTTGCCGTAGGCATTACTTTTGATTACTTGTCTGAGTCCGAAATACCAATTCTGATTTTTTTTTCAAAAGCATGCTATAAGTACATTGGCTGTAGCATCTGTCGCCTACGGCCAATGTACTTATAGCATGCTTTTGGAAAAAAAATTAAAATTGGTATTTCGGCCTCAGACAAGAAATCAAAAGCGATGCCTACGGCAACCAGTGGTCTCAGGCTATTTCCCGTGATTGGGCCCGACCGGACTCGACGTTCCTTTACGTCACGGTTCGAACGAGATAGAACGAGATTTGGCCGTACCGTAGTCCAAACAAGGACAGTGCACTTGTGTAGGGCCAAATCACGTTGAATCTCGTTCTATCTCGTTCGAATCGTGACGTAAAGGAACGTCAGGTCCGGTCGGGCCCAATCACGGAAAATAGCCTGGGACCACCGGTTGCCGTAGGCATTACTTTTGATTACTTGTCTGAGTCCGAAATACCAATTCTGATTTTTTTTCCAAAAGCATGCTATAAATACATTGGCTGTAGCATCTGTCGCCTACGGCCAATGTACTTATAGCATGCTTTTGGAAAAAAAATTAAAATTGGTATTTCGGCCTCAGACAAGAAATCAAAAGCGATGCCTACGGCAACCAGTGGTCTCAGGCTATTTCCCGTGATTGGGCCCGACCGGACTCGACGTTCCTTTACGTCACGGTTCGAACGAGATACAACGAGATTTGGCCGTACCGTAGTCCAAACAAGGACAGTGTAGGGCCAAATCACGTTGAATCTCGTTCTATCTCGTTCGAATCGTGACGTAAAGGAACGTCAGGTCCGGTCGGGCCCAATCACGGAAAATAGCCTGGGACCACCGGTTGCCGTAGGCATTACTTTTGATTACTTGTCTGAGTCCGAAATACCAATTCTGATTTTTTTTCCGAAAGCATGCTATAAGTACATTGGCTGTAGCATCTGTCGCCTACGGCCAATGTACTTATAGCATGCTTTTGGAAAAAAAATTAAAATTGGTATTTCGGCCTCAGACAAGAAATCAAAAGCGATGCCTACGGCAACCAGTGGTCTCAGGCTATTTCCCGTGATTGGGCCCGACCGGACTCGAAGTTCATTTACGTCACGGTTCGAACGAGATAGAACGAGATTTGGCCGTACCGTAGTCCAAACAAGGACATTGTAGGGCCAAATCACGTTGAATCTCGTTCTATCTCGTTCGAATCGTGACGTAAAGGAACGTCAGGTCCGGTCGGGCCCAATCACGGAAAATAGCCTGGGACCACCGGTTGCCGTAGGCATTACTTTTGATTACTTGTCTGAGTCCGAAATACCAATTCTGATTTTTTTTCCAAAAGCATGCTATAAGTACATTGGCTGTAGCATCTGTCGCCTACGGCCAATGTATGCATGCTTTTGGAAAAAAAATTAAAATTGGTATTTCGGCCTCAGACAAGAAATCAAAAGCGATGCCTACGGCAACCAGTGGTCTCAGGCTATTTCCCGTGATTGGGCCCGACCGGACTCGACGTTCCTTTACGTCACGGTTCGAACGAGATAGAACGAGATTTGGCCGTACCGTAGTCCAAACAAGGACAGTGTAGGGCCAAATCACGTTGAATCTCGTTCTATCTCGTTCGAATCGTGACGTAAAGGAACGTCAGGTCCGGTCGGGCCCAATCACGGAAAATAGCCTGGGACCACCGGTTGCCGTAGGCATTACTTTTGATTACTTGTCTGAGTCCGAAATACCAATTCTGATTTTTTTTCCAAAAGCATGCTATAAGTACATTGGCTGTAGCATCTGTCGCCTACGGCCAATGTACTTATAGCATGCTTTTGGAAAAAAAATTAAAATTGGTATTTCGGCCTCAGACAAGAAATCAAAAGCGATGCCTACGGCAACCAGTGGTCTCAGGCTATTTCCCGTGATTGGGCCCGACCGGACTCGACGTTCCTTTACGTCACGGTTCGAACGAGATAGAACGAGATTTGGCCGTACCGTAGTCCAAACAAGGACATTGTAGGGCCAAATCACGTTGAATCTCGTTCTATCTCGTTCGAATCGTGACGTAAAGGAACGTCAGGTCCGGTCGTGCCCAATCACGGAAAATAGCCTGGGACCACCGGTTGCCGTAGGCATTACTTTTGATTACTTGTCTGAGTCCGAAATACCAATTCTGATTTTTTTTCCAAAAGCATGCTATAAGTACATTGGCTGTAGCATCTGTCGCCTACGGCCAATGTACTTATAGCATGCTTTTGGAAAAAAAATTAAAATTGGTATTTCGGCCTCAGACAAGAAATCAAAAGCGATGCCTACGGCAACCAGTGGTCTCAGGCTATTTCCCGTGATTGGGCCCGACCGGACTCGACGTTCCTTTACGTCACGGTTCGAACGAGATAAAACGTGATTTGGCCGTACCGTAGTCCAAACAAGGACAGTGTAGGGCCAAATCACGTTGAATCTCGTTCTATCTCGTTCGAATCGTGACGTAAAGGAACGTCAGGTCCGGTCGGGCCCAATCACGGAAAATAGCCTGGGACCACCGGTTGCCGTAGGCATTACTTTTGATTACTTGTCTGAGTCCGAAATACCAATTCTGATTTTTTTTCCAAAAGCATGCTATAAGTACATTGGCTGTAGCATCTGTCGCCTACGGCCAATGTACTTATAGCATGCTTTTGGAAAAAAAATTAAAATTGGTATTTCGGTCTCAGACAAGAAATCAAAAGCGATGCCTACGGCAACCAGTGGTCTCAGGCTATTTCCCGTGATTGGGCCCGACCGGACTCGACGTTCCTTTACGTCACGGTTCGAACGAGATACAACGAGATTTGGCCGTACCGTAGTCCAAACAAGGACATTGTAGGGCCAAATCACGTTGAATCTCGTTCTATCTCGTTCGAATCGTGACGTAAAGGAACGTCAGGTCCGGTCGGGCCCAATCACGGAAAATAGCCTGGGACCACCGGTTGCCGTAGGCATTACTTTTGATTACTTGTCTGAGTCCGAAATACCAATTCTGATTTTTTTTCCAAAAGCATGCTATAAGTACATTGGCTGTAGCATCTGTCGCCTACGGCCAATGTACTTATAGCATGCTTTTGGAAAAAAAATTAAAATTGGTATTTCGGCCTCAGACAAGAAATCAAAAGCGATGCCTACGGCAACCAGTGGTCTCAGGCTATTTCCCGTGATTGGGCCCGACCGGAGTCGACGTTCCTTTACGTCACGGTTCGAACGAGATAGAACGAGATTTGGCCGTACCGTAGTCCAAACAAGGACATTGTAGGGCCAAATCACGTTGAATCTCGTTCTATCTCGTTCGAATCGTGACGTAAAGGAACGTCAGGTCCGGTCGGGCCCAATCACGGAAAATAGCCTGGGACCACCGGTTGCCGTAGGCATTACTTTTGATTACTTGTCTGAGTCCGAAATACCAATTCTGATTTTTTTTCCAAAAGCATGCTATAAGTACATTGGCTGTAGCATCTGTCGCCTACGGCCAATGTACTTATAGCATGCTTTTGGAAAAAAAATTAAAATTGGTATTTCGGCCTCAGACAAGAAATCAAAAGCGATGCCTACGGCAACCAGTGGTCTCAGGCTATTTCCCGTGATTGGGCCCGACCGGACTCGACGTTCCTTTACGTCACGGTTCGAACGAGATAGAACGAGATTTGGCCGTACCGTAGTCCAAACAAGGACAGTGCACTAGTGTAGGGCCAAATCACGTTGAATCTCGTTCTATCTCGTTCGAATCGTGACGTAAAGGAACGTCAGGTCCGGTCGGGCCCAATCACGGAAAATAGCCTGGGACCACCGGTTGCCGTAGGCATTACTTTTGATTACTTGTCTGAGTCCGAATTACCAATTCTGATTTTTTTTCCAAAAGCATGCTATAAATACATTGGCTGTAGCATCTGTCGCCTACGGCCAATGTACTTATAGCATGCTTTTGGAAAAAAAATTAAAATTGGTATTTCGGCCTCAGACAAGAAATCAAAAGCGATGCCTACGGCAACCAGTGGTCTCAGGCTATTTCCCGTGATTGGGCCCGACCGGACTCGACGTTCCTTTACGTCACGGTTCGAACGAGATAAAACGTGATTTGGCCGTACCGTAGTCCAAACAAGGACAGTGTAGGGCCAAATCACGTTGAATCTCGTTCTATCTCGTTCGAATCGTGACGTAAAGGAACGTCAGGTCCGGTCGGGCCCAATCACGGAAAATAGCCTGGGACCACCGGTTGCCGTAGGCATTACTTTTGATTACTTGTCTGAGTCCGAAATACCAATTCTGATTTTTTTTCCAAAAGCATGCTATAAGTACATTGGCTGTAGCATCTGTCGCCTACGGCCAATGTACTTATAGCATGCTTTTGGAAAAAAAATTAAAATTGGTATTTCGGTCTCAGACAAGAAATCAAAAGCGATGCCTACGGCAACCAGTGGTCTCAGGCTATTTCCCGTGATTGGGCCCGACCGGACTCGACGTTCCTTTACGTCACGGTTCGAACGAGATACAACGAGATTTGGCCGTACCGTAGTCCAAACAAGGACATTGTAGGGCCAAATCACGTTGAATCTCGTTCTATCTCGTTCGAATCGTGACGTAAAGGAACGTCAGGTCCGGTCGGGCCCAATCACGGAAAATAGCCTGGGACCACCGGTTGCCGTAGGCATTACTTTTGATTACTTGTCTGAGTCCGAAATACCAATTCTGATTTTTTTTTCCAAAAGCATGCTATAAGTACATTGGCTGTAGCATCTGTCGCCTACGGCCAATGTACTTATAGCATGCTTTTGGAAAAAAAATTAAAATTGGTATTTCGGCCTCAGACAAGAAATCAAAAGCGATGCCTACGGCAACCAGTGGTCTCAGGCTATTTCCCGTGATTGGGCCCGACCGGAGTCGACGTTCCTTTACGTCACGGTTCGAACGAGATAGAACGAGATTTGGCCGTACCGTAGTCCAAACAAGGACATTGTAGGGCCAAATCACGTTGAATCTCGTTCTATCTCGTTCGAATCGTGACGTAAAGGAACGTCAGACAAGAAATCAAAAGCGATGCCTACGGCAACCAGTGGTCTCAGGCTATTTCCCGTGATTGGGCCCGACCGGACTCGACGTTCCTTTACGTCACGGTTCGAACGAGATAGAACGAGATTTGGCCGTACCGTAGTCCAAACAAGGACAGTGCACTAGTGTAGGGCCAAATCACGTTGAATCTCGTTCTATCTCGTTCGAATCGTGACGTAAAGGAACGTCAGGTCCGGTCGGGCCCAATCACGGAAAATAGCCTGGGACCACCGGTTGCCGTAGGCATTACTTTTGATTACTTGTCTGAGTCCGAATTACCAATTCTGATTTTTTTTTCCAAAAGCATGCTATAAATACATTGGCTGTAGCATCTGTCGCCTACGGCCAATGTACTTATAGCATGCTTTTGGAAAAAAAATTAAAATTGGTATTTCGGCCTCAGACAAGAAATCAAAAGCGATGCCTACGGCAACCAGTGGTCTCAGGCTATTTCCCGTGATTGGGCCCGACCGGACTCGACGTTCCTTTACGTCACGGTTCGAACGAGATAAAACGTGATTTGGCCGTACCGTAGTCCAAACAAGGACATTGTAGGGCCAAATCACGTTGAATCTCGTTCTATCTCGTTCGAATCGTGACGTAAAGGAACGTCAGACAAGAAATCAAAAGCGATGCCTACGGCAACCAGTGGTCTCAGGCTATTTCCCGTGATTGGGCCCGACCGGACTCGACGTTCCTTTACGTCACGGTTCGAACGAGATAGAACGAGATTTGGCCGTACCGTAGTCCAAACAAGGACAGTGCACTAGTGTAGGGCCAAATCACGTTGAATCTCGTTCTATCTCGTTCGAATCGTGACGTAAAGGAACGTCAGGTCCGGTCGGGCCCAATCACGGAAAATAGCCTGGGACCACCGGTTGCCGTAGGCATTACTTTTGATTACTTGTCTGAGTCCGAATTACCAATTCTGATTTTTTTTTCCAAAAGCATGCTATAAATACATTGGCTGTAGCATCTGTCGCCTACGGCCAATGTACTTATAGCATGCTTTTGGAAAAAAAATTAAAATTGGTATTTCGGCCTCAGACAAGAAATCAAAAGCGATGCCTACGGCA
The DNA here is from genome assembly GCA_035149815.1 of Branchiostoma lanceolatum. NCBI lineage: Eukaryota > Metazoa > Chordata > Leptocardii > Amphioxiformes > Branchiostomatidae > Branchiostoma > Branchiostoma lanceolatum. The sequence continues at coordinate 792,318 of CM068869.1, forward strand.
ACCAGTGGTCTCAGGCTATTTCCCGTGATTGGGCCCGACCGGACTCGACGTTCCTTTACGTCACGGTTCGAACGAGATAAAACGTGATTTGGCCGTACCGTAGTCCAAACAAGGACAGTGTAGGGCCAAATCACGTTGAATCTCGTTCTATCTCGTTCGAATCGTGACGTAAAGGAACATCAGGTCCGGTCGGGCCCAATCACGGAAAATAGCCTGGGACCACCGGTTGCCGTAGGCATTACTTTTGATTACTTGTCTGAGTCCGAAATACCAATTCTGATTTTTTTTCCAAAAGCATGCTATAAGTACATTGGCTGTAGCATCTGTCGCCTACGGCCAATGTACTTATAGCATGCTTTTGGAAAAAAAATTAAAATTGGTATTTCGGTCTCAGACAAGAAATCAAAAGCGATGCCTACGGCAACCAGTGGTCTCAGGCTATTTCCCGTGATTGGGCCCGACCGGACTCGACGTTCCTTTACGTCACGGTTCGAACGAGATACAACGAGATTTGGCCGTACCGTAGTCCAAACAAGGACATTGTAGGGCCAAATCACGTTGAATCTCGTTCTATCTCGTTCGAATCGTGACGTAAAGGAACGTCAGGTCCGGTCGGGCCCAATCACGGAAAATAGCCTGGGACCACCGGTTGCCGTAGGCATTACTTTTGATTACTTGTCTGAGTCCGAAATACCAATTCTGATTTTTTTTCCAAAAGCATGCTATAAGTACATTGGCTGTAGCATCTGTCGCCTACGGCCAATGTACTTATAGCATGCTTTTGGAAAAAAAATTAAAATTGGTATTTCGGCCTCAGACAAGAAATCAAAAGCGATGCCTACGGCAACCAGTGGTCTCAGGCTATTTCCCGTGATTGGGCCCGACCGGAGTCGACGTTCCTTTACGTCACGGTTCGAACGAGATAGAACGAGATTTGGCCGTACCGTAGTCCAAACAAGGACATTGTAGGGCCAAATCACGTTGAATCTCGTTCTATCTCGTTCGAATCGTGACGTAAAGGAACGTCAGGTCCGGTCGGCCCAATCACGGAAAATAGCCTGGGACCACCGGTTGCCGTAGGCATTACTTTTGATTACTTGTCTGAGTCCGAAATACCAATTCTGATTTTTTTTCCAAAAGCATGCTATAAGTACATTGGCTGTAGCATCTGTCGCCTACGGCCAATGTACTTATAGCATGCTTTTGGAAAAAAAATTAAAATTGGTATTTCGGCCTCAGACAAGAAATCAAAAGCGATGCCTACGGCAACCAGTGGTCTCAGGCTATTTCCCGTGATTGGGCCCGACCGGACTCGACGTTCCTTTACATCACGGTTCGAACGAGATAGAACGAGATTTGGCCGTACCGTAGTCCAAACAAGGACAGTGCACTAGTGTAGGGCCAAATCACGTTGAATCTCGTTCTATCTCGTTCGAATCGTGACGTAAAGGAACGTCAGGTCCGGTCGGGCCCAATCACGGAAAATAGCCTGGGACCACCGGTTGCCGTAGGCATTACTTTTGATTACTTGTCTGAGTCCGAATTACCAATTCTGATTTTTTTTCCAAAAGCATGCTATAAATACATTGGCTGTAGCATCTGTCGCCTACGGCCAATGTACTTATAGCATGCTTTTGGAAAAAAAATTAAAATTGGTATTTCGGCCTCAGACAAGAAATCAAAAGCGATGCCTACGGCAACCAGTGGTCTCAGGCTATTTCCCGTGATTGGGCCCGACCGGACTCGACGTTCCTTTACGTCACGGTTCGAACGAGATAGAACGAGATTTGGCCGTACCGTAGTCCAAACAAGGACATTGTAGGGCCAAATCACGTTGAATCTCGTTCTATCTCGTTCGAATCGTGACGTAAAGGAACGTCAGGTCCGGTCGGGCCCAATCACGGAAAATAGCCTGGGACCACCGGTTGCCGTAGGCATTACTTTTGATTACTTGTCTGAGTCCGAAATACCAATTCTGATTTTTTTTCCAAAAGCATGCTATAAGTACATTGGCTGTAGCATCTGTCGCCTACGGCCAATGTACTTATAGCATGCTTTTGGAAAAAAAATTAAAATTGGTATTTCGGCCTCAGACAAGAAATCAAAAGCGATGCCTACGGCAACCAGTGGTCTCAGGCTATTTCCCGTGATTGGGCCCGACCGGACTCGACGTTCCTTTACGTCACGGTTCGAACGAGATAGAACGAGATTTGGCCGTACCGTAGTCCAAACAAGGACATTGTAGGGCCAAATCACGTTGAATCTCGTTCTATCTCGTTCGAATCGTGACGTAAAGGAACGTCAGGTCCGGTCGGGCCCAATCACGGAAAATAGCCTGGGACCACCGGTTGCCGTAGGCATTACTTTTGATTACTTGTCTGAGTCCGAAATACCAATTCTGATTTTTTTTCCAAAAGCATGCTATAAGTACATTGGCTGTAGCATCTGTCGCCTACGGCCAATGTACTTATAGCATGCTTTTGGAAAAAAAATTAAAATTGGTATTTCGGCCTCAGACAAGAAATCGAAAGCGATGCCTACGGCAACCAGTGGTCTCAGGCTATTTCCCGTGATTGGGCCCGACCGGACTCGACGTTCCTTTACGTCACGGTTCGAACGAGATAGAACGAGATTTGGCCGTACCGTAGTCCAAACAAGGACAGTGTAGGGCCAAATCACGTTGAATCTCGTTCTATCTCGTTCGAATCGTGACGTAAAGGAACGTCAGGTCCGGTCGGGCCCAATCACGGAAAATAGCCTGGGACCACCGGTTGCCGTAGGCATTACTTTTGATTACTTGTCTGAGTCCGAAATACCAATTCTGATTTTTTTTCCAAAAGCATGCTATAAGTACATTGGCTGTAGCATCTGTCGCCTACGGCCAATGTACTTATAGCATGCTTTTGGAAAAAAAATTAAAATTGGTATTTCGGCCTCAGACAAGAAATCAAAAGCGATGCCTACGGCAACCAGTGGTCTCAGGCTATTTCCCGTGATTGGGCCCGACCGGACTCGACGTTCCTTTACGTCACGGTTCGAACGAGATAGAACGAGATTTGGCCGTACCGTAGTCCAAACAAGGACATTGTAGGGCCAAATCACGTTGAATCTCGTTCTATCTCGTTCGAATCGTGACGTAAAGGAACGTCAGGTCCGGTCGTGCCCAATCACGGAAAATAGCCTGGGACCACCGGTTGCCGTAGGCATTACTTTTGATTACTTGTCTGAGTCCGAAATACCAATTCTGATTTTTTTTCCAAAAGCATGCTATAAGTACATTGGCTGTAGCATCTGTCGCCTACGGCCAATGTACTTATAGCATGCTTTTGGAAAAAAAATTAAAATTGGTATTTCGGCCTCAGACAAGAAATCAAAAGCGATGCCTACGGCAACCAGTGGTCTCAGGCTATTTCCCGTGATTGGGCCCGACCGGACTCGACGTTCCTTTACGTCACGGTTCGAACGAGATAGAACGTGATTTGGCCGTACCGTAGTCCAAACAAGGACAGTGTAGGGCCAAATCACGTTGAATCTCGTTCGAATCGTGACGTAAAGGAACGTCAGGTCCGGTCGGGCCCAATCACGGAAAATAGCCTGGGACCACCGGTTGCCGTAGGCATTACTTTTGATTACTTGTCTGAGTCCGAAATACCAATTCTGATTTTTTTTCCAAAAGCATGCTATAAGTACATTGGCTGTAGCATCTGTCGCCTACGGCCAATGTACTTATAGCATGCTTTTAGAAAAAAAATTAAAATTGGTATTTCGGTCTCAGACAAGAAATCAAAAGCGATGCCTACGGCAACCAGTGGTCTCAGGCTATTTCCCGTGATTGGGCCCGACCGGACTCGACGTTCCTTTACGTCACGGTTCGAACGAGATACAACGAGATTTGGCCGTACCGTAGTCCAAACAAGGACATTGTAGGGCCAAATCACGTTGAATCTCGTTCTATCTCGTTCGAATCGTGACGTAAAGGAACGTCAGGTCCGGTCGGGCCCAATCACGGAAAATAGCCTGGGACCACCGGTTGCCGTAGGCATTACTTTTGATTACTTGTCTGAGTCCGAAATACCAATTCTGATTTTTTTTCCAAAAGCATGCTATAAGTACATTGGCTGTAGCATCTGTCGCCTACGGCCAATGTACTTATAGCATGCTTTTGGAAAAAAAATTAAAATTGGTATTTCGGCCTCAGACAAGAAATCAAAAGCGATGCCTACGGCAACCAGTGGTCTCAGGCTATTTCCCGTGATTGGGCCCGACCGGACTCGACGTTCCTTTACGTCACGGTTCGAACGAGATAGAACGAGATTTGGCCGTACCGTAGTCCAAACAAGGACAGTGCACTAGTGTAGGGCCAAATCACGTTGAATCTCGTTCTATCTCGTTCGAATCGTGACGTAAAGGAACGTCAGGTCCGGTCGGGCCCAATCACGGAAAATAGCCTGGGACCACCGGTTGCCGTAGGCATTACTTTTGATTACTTGTCTGAGTCCGAAATACCAATTCTGATTTTTTTTCCAAAAGCATGCTATAAGTACATTGGCTGTAGCATCTGTCGCCTACGGCCAATGTACTTATAGCATGCTTTTGGAAAAAAAATTAAAATTGGTATTTCGGCCTCAGACAAGAAATCAAAAGCGATGCCTACGGCAACCAGTGGTCTCAGGCTATTTCCCGTGATTGGGCCCGACCGGACTCGACGTTCCTTTACGTCACGGTTCGAACGAGATAGAACGTGATTTGGCCGTACCGTAGTCCAAACAAGGACAGTGTAGGGCCAAATCACGTTGAATCTCGTTCTATCTCGTTCGAATCGTGACGTAAAGGAACGTCAGGTCCGGTCGGGCCCAATCACGGAAAATAGCCTGGGACCACCGGTTGCCGTAGGCATTACTTTTGATTACTTGTCTGAGTCCGAAATACCAATTCTGATTTTTTTTCCAAAAGCATGCTATAAGTACATTGGCTGTAGCATCTGTCGCCTACGGCCAATGTACTTATAGCATGCTTTTGGAAAAAAAATTAAAATTGGTATTTCGGCCTCAGACAAGAAATCGAAAGCGATGCCTACGGCAACCAGTGGTCTCAGGCTATTTCCCGTGATTGGGCCCGACCGGACTCGACGTTCCTTTACGTCACGGTTCGAACGAGATAGAACGAGATTTGGCCGTACCGTAGTCCAAACAAGGACAGTGTAGGGCCAAATCACGTTGAATCTCGTTCTATCTCGTTCGAATCGTGACGTAAAGGAACGTCAGGTCCGGTCGGGCCCAATCACGGAAAATAGCCTGGGACCACCGGTTGCCGTAGGCATTACTTTTGATTACTTGTCTGAGTCCGAAATACCAATTCTGATTTTTTTTCCAAAAGCATGCTATAAGTACATTGGCTGTAGCATCTGTCGCCTACGGCCAATGTACTTATAGCATGCTTTTGGAAAAAAAATTAAAATTGGTATTTCGGCCTCAGACAAGAAATCAAAAGCGATGCCTACGGCAACCAGTGGTCTCAGGCTATTTCCCGTGATTGGGCCCGACCGGACTCGACGTTCCTTTACGTCACGGTTCGAACGAGATAGAACGAGATTTGGCCGTACCGTAGTCCAAACAAGGACATTGTAGGGCCAAATCACGTTGAATCTCGTTCTATCTCGTTCGAATCGTGACGTAAAGGAACGTCAGGTCCGGTCGTGCCCAATCACGGAAAATAGCCTGGGACCACCGGTTGCCGTAGGCATTACTTTTGATTACTTGTCTGAGTCCGAAATACCAATTCTGATTTTTTTTCCAAAAGCATGCTATAAGTACATTGGCTGTAGCATCTGTCGCCTACGGCCAATGTACTTATAGCATGCTTTTGGAAAAAAAATTAAAATTGGTATTTCGGCCTCAGACAAGAAATCAAAAGCGATGCCTACGGCAACCAGTGGTCTCAGGCTATTTCCCGTGATTGGGCCCGACCGGACTCGACGTTCCTTTACGTCACGGTTCGAACGAGATAGAACGTGATTTGGCCGTACCGTAGTCCAAACAAGGACAGTGTAGGGCCAAATCACGTTGAATCTCGTTCTATCTCGTTCGAATCGTGACGTAAAGGAACGTCAGGTCCGGTCGGGCCCAATCACGGAAAATAGCCTGGGACCACCGGTTGCCGTAGGCATTACTTTTGATTACTTGTCTGAGTCCGAAATACCAATTCTGATTTTTTTTCCAAAAGCATGCTATAAGTACATTGGCTGTAGCATCTGTCGCCTACGGCCAATGTACTTATAGCATGCTTTTGGAAAAAAAATTAAAATTGGTATTTCGGTCTCAGACAAGAAATCAAAAGCGATGCCTACGGCAACCAGTGGTCTCAGGCTATTTCCCGTGATTGGGCCCGACCGGACTCGACGTTCCTTTACGTCACGGTTCGAACGAGATACAACGAGATTTGGCCGTACCGTAGTCCAAACAAGGACATTGTAGGGCCAAATCACGTTGAATCTCGTTCTATCTCGTTCGAATCGTGACGTAAAGGAACGTCAGGTCCGGTCGGGCCCAATCACGGAAAATAGCCTGGGACCACCGGTTGCCGTAGGCATTACTTTTGATTACTTGTCTGAGTCCGAAATACCAATTCTGATTTTTTTTCCAAAAGCATGCTATAAGTACATTGGCTGTAGCATCTGTCGCCTACGGCCAATGTACTTATAGCATGCTTTTGGAAAAAAAATTAAAATTGGTATTTCGGCCTCAGACAAGAAATCAAAAGCGATGCCTACGGCAACCAGTGGTCTCAGGCTATTTCCCGTGATTGGGCCCGACCGGACTCGACGTTCCTTTACGTCACGGTTCGAACGAGATAGAACGAGATTTGGCCGTACCGTAGTCCAAACAAGGACAGTGCACTAGTGTAGGGCCAAATCACGTTGAATCTCGTTCTATCTCGTTCGAATCGTGACGTAAAGGAACGTCAGGTCCGGTCGGGCCCAATCACGGAAAATAGCCTGGGACCACCGGTTGCCGTAGGCATTACTTTTGATTACTTGTCTGAGTCCGAAATACCAATTCTGATTTTTTTTCCAAAAGCATGCTATAAGTACATTGGCTGTAGCATCTGTCGCCTACGGCCAATGTACTTAAAGCATGCTTTTGGAAAAAAAATTAAAATTGGTATTTCGGCCTCAGACAAGAAATCAAAAGCGATGCCTACGGCAACCAGTGGTCTCAGGCTATTTCCCGTGATTGGGCCCGACCGGACTCGACGTTCCTTTACGTCACGGTTCGAACGAGATAGAACGTGATTTGGCCGTACCGTAGTCCAAACAAGGACAGTGTAGGGCCAAATCACGTTGAATCTCGTTCTATCTCGTTCGAATCGTGACGTAAAGGAACGTCAGGTCCGGTCGGGCCCAATCACGGAAAATAGCCTGGGACCACCGGTTGCCGTAGGCATTACTTTTGATTACTTGTCTGAGTCCGAAATACCAATTCTGATTTTTTTTCCAAAAGCATGCTATAAGTACATTGGCTGTAGCATCTGTCGCCTACGGCCAATGTACTTATAGCATGCTTTTGGAAAAAAAATTAAAATTGGTATTTCGGTCTCAGACAAGAAATCAAAAGCGATGCCTACGGCAACCAGTGGTCTCAGGCTATTTCCCGTGATTGGGCCCGACCGGACTCGACGTTCCTTTACGTCACGGTTCGAACGAGATACAACGAGATTTGGCCGTACCGTAGTCCAAACAAGGACATTGTAGGGCCAAATCACGTTGAATCTCGTTCTATCTCGTTCGAATCGTGACGTAAAGGAACGTCAGGTCCGGTCGGGCCCAATCACGGAAAATAGCCTGGGACCACCGGTTGCCGTAGGCATTACTTTTGATTACTTGTCTGAGTCCGAAATACCAATTCTGATTTTTTTTCCAAAAGCATTCTATAAGTACATTGGCTGTAGCATCTGTCGCCTACGGCCAATGTACTTATAGCATGCTTTTGGAAAAAAAATTAAAATTGGTATTTCGGCCTCAGACAAGAAATCAAAAGCGATGCCTACGGCAACCAGTGGTCTCAGGCTATTTCCCGTGATTGGGCCCGACCGGACTCGACGTTCCTTTACGTCACGGTTCGAACGAGATAGAACGAGATTTGGCCGTACCGTAGTCCAAACAAGGACATTGTAGGGCCAAATCACGTTGAATCTCGTTCTATCTCGTTCGAATCGTGACGTAAAGGAACGTCAGGTCCGGTCGGGCCCAATCACGGAAAATAGCCTGGGACCACCGGTTGCCGTAGGCATTACTTTTGATTACTTGTCTGAGTCCGAAATACCAATTCTGATTTTTTTTCCAAAAGCATGCTATAAGTACATTGGCGGTAGCATCTGTCGCCTACGGCCAATGTACTTATAGCATGCTTTTGGAAAAAAAATTAAAATTGGTATTTCGGCCTCAGACAAGAAATCAAAAGCGATGCCTACGGCAACCAGTGGTCTCAGGCTATTTCCCGTGATTGGGCCCGACCGGACTCGACGTTCCTTTACGTCACGGTTCGAACGAGATAGAACGAGATTTGGCCGTACCGTAGTCCAAACAAGGACATTGTAGGGCCAAATCACGTTGAATCTCGTTCTATCTCGTTCGAATCGTGACGTAAAGGAACGTCAGGTCCGGTCGGGCCCAATCACGGAAAATAGCCTGGGACCACCGGTTGCCGTAGGCATTACTTTTGATTACTTGTCTGAGTCCGAAATACCAATTCTGATTTTTTTTCCAAAAGCATGCTATAAGTACATTGGCTGTAGCATCTGTCGCCTACGGCCAATGTACTTATAGCATGCTTTTGGAAAAAAAATTAAAATTGGTATTTCGGCCTCAGACAAGAAATCAAAAGCGATGCCTACGGCAACCAGTGGTCTCAGGCTATTTCCCGTGATAGGGCCCGACCGGACTCGACGTTCCTTTACGTCACGGTTCGAACGAGATAGAACGAGATTTGGCCGTACCGTAGTCCAAACAAGGACATTGTAGGGCCAAATCACGTTGAATCTCGTTCTATCTCGTTCGAATCGTGACGTAAAGGAACGTCAGGTCCGGTCGGGCCCAATCACGGAAAATAGCCTGGGACCACCGGTTGCCGTAGGCATTACTTTTGATTACTTGTCTGAGTCCGAAATACCAATTCTGATTTTTTTTCCAAAAGCATGCTATAAGTACATTGGCTGTAGCATCTGTCGCCTACGGCCAATGTACTTATAGCATGCTTTTGGAAAAAAAATTAAAATTGGTATTTCGGCCTCAGACAAGAAATCAAAAGCGATGCCTACGGCAACCAGTGGTCTCAGGCTATTTCCCGTGATTGGGCCCGACCGGACTCGACGTTCCTTTACGTCACGGTTCGAACGAGATAGAACGAGATTTGGCCGTACCGTAGTCCAAACAAGGACATTGTAGGGCCAAATCACGTTGAATCTCGTTCTATCTCGTTCGAATCGTGACGTAAAGGAACGTCAGGTCCGGTCGGGCCCAATCACGGAAAATAGCCTGGGACCACCGGTTGCCGTAGGCATTACTTTTGATTACTTGTCTGAGTCCGAAATACCAATTCTGATTTTTTTTCCAAAAGCATGCTATAAGTACATTGGCTGTAGCATCTGTCGCCTACGGCCAATGTACTTATAGCATGCTTTTGGAAAAAAAATTAAAATTGGTATTTCGGCCTCAGACAAGAAATCAAAAGCGATGCCTACGGCAACCAGTGGTCTCAGGCTATTTCCCGTGATTGGGCCCGACCGGACTCGACGTTCCTTTACGTCATGGTTCGAACGAGATAGAACGAGATTTGGCCGTACCGTAGTCCAAACAAGGACAGTGTAGGGCCAAATCACGTTGAATCTCGTTCTATCTCGTTCGAATCGTGACGTAAAGGAACGTCAGGTCCGGTCGGGCCCAATCACGGAAAATAGCCTGGGACCACCGGTTGCCGTAGGCATTACTTTTGATTACTTGTCTGAGTCCGAAATACCAATTCTGACTTTTTTTCCAAAAGCATGCTATAAGTACATTGGCTGTAGCATCTGTCGCCTACGGCCAATGTACTTATAGCATGCTTTTGGAAAAAAAATTAAAATTGGTATTTCGGCCTCAGACAAGAAATCAAAAGCGATGCCTACGGCAACCAGTGGTCTCAGGCTATTTCCCGTGATTGGGCCCGACCGGACTCGACGTTCCTTTACGTCACGGTTCGAACGAGATAGAACGAGATTTGGCCGTACCGTAGTCCAAACAAGGACAGTGTAGGGCCAAATCACGTTGAATCTCGTTCTATCTCGTTCGAATCGTGACGTAAAGGAACGTCAGGTCCGGTCGGGCCCAATCACGGAAAATAGCCTGGGACCACCGGTTGCCGTAGGCATTACTTTTGATTACTTGTCTGAGTCCGAAATACCAATTCTGATTTTTTTTCCAAAAGCATGCTATAAGTACATTGGCTGTAGCATCTGTCGCCTACGGCCAATGTACTTATAGCATGCTTTTGGAAAAAAAATAAAATTGGTATTTCGGCCTCAGACAAGAAATCAAAAGCGATGCCTACGGCAACCAGTGGTCTCAGGCTATTTCCCGTGATTGGGCCCGACCGGACTCGACGTTCCTTTACGTCACGGTTCGAACGAGATAGAACGAGATTTGGCCGTACCGTAGTCCAAACAAGGACATTGTAGGGCCAAATCACGTTGAATCTCGTTCTATCTCGTTCGAATCGTGACGTAAAGGAACGTCAGGTCCGGTCGGGCCCAATCACGGAAAATAGCCTGGGACCACCGGTTGCCGTAGGCATTACTTTTGATTACTTGTCTGAGTCCGAAATACCAATTCTGATTTTTTTCCCAAAAGCATGCTATAAGTACATTGGCTGTAGCATCTGTCGCCTACGGCCAATGTACTTATAGCATGCTTTTGGAAAAAAAATTAAAATTGGTATTTCGGCCTCAGACAAGAAATCAAAAGCGATGCCTACGGCAACCAGTGGTCTCAGGCTATTTCCCGTGATTGGGCCCGACCGGACTCGACGTTCCTTTACGTCACGGTTCGAACGAGATAGAACGAGATTTGGCCGTACCGTAGTCCAAACAAGGACAGTGTAGGGCCAAATCACGTTGAATCTCGTTCTATCTCGTTCGAATCGTGACGTAAAGGAACGTCAGGTCCGGTCGGGCCCAATCACGGAAAATAGCCTGGGACCACCGGTTGCCGTAGGCATTACTTTTGATTACTTGTCTGAGTCCGAAATACCAATTCTGATTTTTTTTTCCAAAAGCATGCTATAAGTACATTGGCTGTAGCATCTGTCGCCTACGGCCAATGTACTTATAGCATGCTTTTGGAAAAAAAATTAAAATTGGTATTTCGGCCTCAGACAAGAAATCAAAAGCGATGCCTACGGCAACCAGTGGTCTCAGGCTATTTCCCGTGATTGGGCCCGACCGGACTCGACGTTCCTTTACGTCACGGTTCGAACGAGATAGAACGAGATTTGGCCGTACCGTAGTCCAAACAAGGACAGTGTAGGGCCAAATCACGTTGAATCTCGTTCTATCTCGTTCGAATCGTGACGTAAAGGAACGTCAGGTCCGGTCGGGCCCAATCACGGAAAATAGCCTGGGACCACCGGTTGCCGTAGGCATTACTTTTGATTACTTGTCTGAGTCCGAAATACCAATTCTGATTTTTTTTCCAAAAGCATGCTATAAGTACATTGGCTGTAGCATCTGTCGCCTACGGCCAATGTACTTATAGCATGCTTTTGGAAAAAAAATTAAAATTGGTATTTCGGCCTCAGACAAGAAATCAAAAGCGATGCCTACGGCAACCAGTGGTCTCAGGCTATTTCCCGTGATTGGGCCCGACCGGACTCGACGTTCCTTTACGTCACGGTTCGAACGAGATAGAACGAGATTTGGCCGTACCGTAGTCCAAACAAGGACATTGTAGGGCCAAATCACGTTGAATCTCGTTCTATCTCGTTCGAATCGTGACGTAAAGGAACGTCAGGTCCGGTCGGGCCCAATCACGGAAAATAGCCTGGGACCACCGGTTGCCGTAGGCATTACTTTTGATTACTTGTCTGAGTCCGAAATACCAATTCTGATTTTTTTTCCAAAAGCATGCTATAAGTACATTGGCTGTAGCATCTGTCGCCTACGGCCAATGTACTTATAGCATGCTTTTGGAAAAAAAATTAAAATTGGTATTTCGGCCTCAGACAAGAAATCAAAAGCGATGCCTACGGCAACCAGTGGTCTCAGGCTATTTCCCGTGATTGGGCCCGACCGGACTCGACGTTCCTTTACGTCATGGTTCGAACGAGATAGAACGAGATTTGGCCGTACCGTAGTCCAAACAAGGACAGTGTAGGGCCAAATCACGTTGAATCTCGTTCTATCTCGTTCGAATCGTGACGTAAAGGAACGTCAGGTCCGGTCGGGCCCAATCACGGAAAATAACCTGGGACCACCGGTTGCCGTAGGCATTACTTTTGATTACTTGTCTGAGTCCGAAATACCAATTCTGACTTTTTTTCCAAAAGCATGCTATAAGTACATTGGCTGTAGCATCTGTCGCCTACGGCCAATGTACTTATAGCATGCTTTTGGAAAAAAAATTAAAATTGGTATTTCGGCCTCAGACAAGAAATCAAAAGCGATGCCTACGGCAACCAGTGGTCTCAGGCTATTTCCCGTGATTGGGCCCGACCGGACTCGACGTTCCTTTACGTCACGGTTCGAACGAGATAGAACGAGATTTGGCCGTACCGTAGTCCAAACAAGGACAGTGTAGGGCCAAATCACGTTGAATCTCGTTCTATCTCGTTCGAATCGTGACGTAAAGGAACGTCAGGTCCGGTCGGGCCCAATCACGGAAAATAGCCTGGGACCACCGGTTGCCGTAGGCATTACTTTTGATTACTTGTCTGAGTCCGAAATACCAATTCTGATTTTTTTTCCAAAAGCATGCTATAAGTACATTGGCTGTAGCATCTGTCGCCTACGGCCAATGTACTTATAGCATGCTTTTGGAAAAAAAATAAAATTGGTATTTCGGCCTCAGACAAGAAATCAAAAGCGATGCCTACGGCAACCAGTGGTCTCAGGCTATTTCCCGTGATTGGGCCCGACCGGACTCGACGTTCCTTTACGTCACGGTTCGAACGAGATAGAACGAGATTTGGCCGTACCGTAGTCCAAACAAGGACATTGTAGGGCCAAATCACGTTGAATCTCGTTCTATCTCGTTCGAATCGTGACGTAAAGGAACGTCAGGTCCGGTCGGGCCCAATCACGGAAAATAGCCTGGGACCACCGGTTGCCGTAGGCATTACTTTTGATTACTTGTCTGAGTCCGAAATACCAATTCTGATTTTTTTCCCAAAAGCATGCTATAAGTACATTGGCTGTAGCATCTGTCGCCTACGGCCAATGTACTTATAGCATGCTTTTGGAAAAAAAATTAAAATTGGTATTTCGGCCTCAGACAAGAAATCAAAAGCGATGCCTACGGCAACCAGTGGTCTCAGGCTATTTCCCGTGATTGGGCCCGACCGGACTCGACGTTCCTTTACGTCACGGTTCGAACGAGATAGAACGAGATTTGGCCGTACCGTAGTCCAAACAAGGACAGTGTAGGGCCAAATCACGTTGAATCTCGTTCTATCTCGTTCGAATCGTGACGTAAAGGAACGTCAGGTCCGGTCGGGCCCAATCACGGAAAATAGCCTGGGACCACCGGTTGCCGTAGGCATTACTTTTGATTACTTGTCTGAGTCCGAAATACCAATTCTGATTTTTTTTCCAAAAGCATGCTATAAGTACATTGGCTGTAGCATCTGTCGCCTACGGCCAATGTACTTATAGCATGCTTTTGGAAAAAAAATTAAAATTGGTATTTCGGCCTCAGACAAGAAATCAAAAGCGATGCCTACGGCAACCAGTGGTCTCAGGCTATTTCCCGTGATTGGGCCCGACCGGACTCGACGTTCCTTTACGTCACGGTTCGAACGAGATAGAACGAGATTTGGCCGTACCGTAGTCCAAACAAGGACAGTGTAGGGCCAAATCACGTTGAATCTCGTTCTATCTCGTTCGAATCGTGACGTAAAGGAACGTCAGGTCCGGTCGGGCCCAATCACGGAAAATAGCCTGGGACCACCGGTTGCCGTAGGCATTACTTTTGATTACTTGTCTGAGTCCGAAATACCAATTCTGATTTTTTTTTCCAAAAGCATGCTATAAGTACATTGGCTGTAGCATCTGTCGCCTACGGCCAATGTACTTATAGCATGCTTTTGGAAAAAAAATTAAAATTGGTATTTCGGCCTCAGACAAGAAATCAAAAGCGATGCCTACGGCAACCAGTGGTCTCAGGCTATTTCCCGTGATTGGGCCCGACCGGACTCGACGTTCCTTTACGTCACGGTTCGAACGAGATAGAACGAGATTTGGCCGTACCGTAGTCCAAACAAGGACAGTGTAGGGCCAAATCACGTTGAATCTCGTTCTATCTCGTTCGAATCGTGACGTAAAGGAACGTCAGGTCCGGTCGGGCCCAATCACGGAAAATAGCCTGGGACCACCGGTTGCCGTAGGCATTACTTTTGATTACTTGTCTGAGTCCGAAATACCGATTCTGATTTTTTTTCCAAAAGCATGCTATAAGTACATTGGCTGTAGCATCTGTCGCCTACGGCCAATGTACTTATAGCATGCTTTTGGAAAAAAAATTAAAATTGGTATTTCGGCCTCAGACAAGAAATCAAAAGCGATGCCTACGGCAACCAGTGGTCTCAGGCTATTTCCCGTGATTGGGCCCGACCGGACTCGACGTTCCTTTACGTCACGGTTCGAACGAGATAGAACGAGATTTGGCCGTACCGTAGTCCAAACAAGGACAGTGTAGGGCCAAATCACGTTGAATCTCCTTCTATCTCGTTCGAATCGTGACGTAAAGGAACGTCAGGTCCGGTCGGGCCCAATCACGGAAAATAGCCTGGGACCACCGGTTGCCGTAGGCATTACTTTTGATTACTTGTCTGAGTCCGAAATACCAATTCTGATTTTTTTTCCAAAAGCATGCTATAAGTACATTGGCTGTAGCATCTGTCGCCTACGGCCAATGTACTTATAGCATGCTTTTGGAAAAAAAATAAAATTGGTATTTCGGCCTCAGACAAGAAATCAAAAGCGATGCCTACGGCAACCAGTGGTCTCAGGCTATTTCCCGTGATTGGGCCCGACCGGACTCGACGTTCCTTTACGTCACGGTTCGAACGAGATAGAACGAGATTTGGCCGTACCGTAGTCCAAACAAGGACATTGTAGGGCCAAATCACGTTGAATCTCGTTCTATCTCGTTCGAATCGTGACGTAAAGGAACGTCAGGTCCGGTCGGGCCCAATCACGGAAAATAGCCTGGGACCACCGGTTGCCGTAGGCATTACTTTTGATTACTTGTCTGAGTCCGAAATACCAATTCTGATTTTTTTTCCAAAAGCATGCTATAAGTACATTGGCTGTAGCATCTGTCGCCTACGGCCAATGTACTTATAGCATGCTTTTGGAAAAAAAATTAAAATTGGTATTTCGGCCTCAGACAAGAAATCAAAAGCGATGCCTACGGCAACCAGTGGTCTCAGGCTATTTCCCGTGATTGGGCCCGACCGGACTCGACGTTCCTTTACGTCACGGTTCGAACGAGATAGAACGAGATTTGGCCGTACCGTAGTCCAAACAAGGACAGTGTAGGGCCAAATCACGTTGAATCTCGTTCTATCTCGTTCGAATCGTGACGTAAAGGAACGTCAGGTCCGGTCGGGCCCAATCACGGAAAATAGCCTGGGACCACCGGTTGCCGTAGGCATTACTTTTGATTACTTGTCTGAGTCCGAAATACCAATTCTGATTTTTTTTTCCAAAAGCATGCTATAGGGCGTATTCAGTCACGTGACCCGCCCCCTAGCAACGAGCACTGTCGGCCATGTTGGTGCTCACTTGATAGTGGAGCCCTATGGAACTCTCCGTATAAATGGCAGATGTTTTCTACGCCATTCATAATTTCCCTTCAAAACGTTTTGTCTCATACTCATGGTGTTTTGCCTCGTGGTCAGATGTTGGATTGGGACTGATAAAGCAAACACTGATCGGGTTACAGTAAGATTGGTTATACGTTTCTAGTGTAGGTGCGGGCTTGGTGCGGGAACATACGAAGGGACTAACGACTGAAACAATTGCAAAAGTGGATTTCTGACATACGAGCAGCGGATCTAAATAGTTGAAGTTTGAGAATCAACGTGTGTGTATGGAAACCTTTTGTATCTGGTCGAAAAGCAAATTACAGGCCCGTTGTGTAACACAGTCGCGGTTCCGTGTAGTCGTTGCTTGAGATACGTTCGTAAACTGGGGGTCTTTCAACTTTCCCGATCATAACATACTCCCTGTTAACAAAATGTCACTTTTCACGACAATTTTCACGACACTCAAGACATTGTACTACGTGGTTGCAGGCCTTCGAACACTTGTATGCTGTGAACTGATTTCATGCGTACTCTGTTAACAGTTTAGCGGCCATGTTTGTAGGCCGCCCTATGTAGGATTGTAGGCTGCTGGGGAAAACCTTTCCTCGCTCGTCGATAATGGGTCATTTCCAGTAGGTGAAATTGGGTTTTTGTAGCGAAAAGGATGTGAGGCTGGAGACTCTTTGTATATGATAAAACAGCGATCAGACGACTTCGCATTCACTGGAAATTTAGAGACCGTCGGACACCGACAAACTTCGCTGCAGGGTGAGCACCATGTACCAACATGGCCGCCCACTGAGGGCAGGGGTGATGACGTCACGTGAATACGCCCTATAAGTACATTGGCTGTAGCATCTGTCGCCTACGGCCAATGTACTTATAGCATGCTTTTGGAAAAAAAATTAAAATTGGTATTTCGGCCTCAGACAAGAAATCAAAAGCGATGCCTACGGCAACCAGTGGTCTCAGGCTATTTCCCGTGATTGGGCCCGACCGGACTCGACGTTCCTTTACGTCACGGTTCGAACGAGATAGAACGAGATTTGGCCGTACCGTAGTCCAAACAAGGACAGTGTAGGGCCAAATCACGTTGAATCTCGTTCTATCTCGTTCGAATCGTGACGTAAAGGAACGTCAGGTCCGGTCGGGCCCAATCACGGAAAATAGCCTGGGACCACCGGTTGCCGTAGGCATTACTTTTGATTACTTGTCTGAGTCCGAAATACCGATTCTGATTTTTTTTCCAAAAGCATGCTATAAGTACATTGGCTGTAGCATCTGTCGCCTACGGCCAATGTACTTATAGCATGCTTTTGGAAAAAAAATTAAAATTGGTATTTCGGCCTCAGACAAGAAATCAAAAGCGATGCCTACGGCAACCAGTGGTCTCAGGCTATTTCCCGTGATTGGGCCCGACCGGACTCGACGTTCCTTTACGTCACGGTTCGAACGAGATAGAACGAGATTTGGCCGTACCGTAGTCCAAACAAGGACATTGTAGGGCCAAATCACGTTGAATCTCGTTCTATCTCGTTCGAATCGTGACGTAAAGGAACGTCAGGTCCGGTCGGGCCCAATCACGGAAAATAGCCTGGGACCACCGGTTGCCGTAGGCATTACTTTTGATTACTTGTCTGAGTCCGAAATACCAATTCTGATTTTTTTTCCAAAAGCATGCTATAAGTACATTGGCTGTAGCATCTGTCGCCTACGGCCAATGTACTTATAGCATGCTTTTGGGAAAAAAATTAAAATTGGTATTTTGGCCTCAGACAAGAAATCAAAAGCGATGCCTACGGCAACCAGTGGTCTCAGGCTATTTCCCGTGATTGGGCCCGACCGGACTCGACGTTCCTTTACGTCACGGTTCGAACGAGATAGAACGAGATTTGGCCGTACCGTAGTCCAAACAAGGACAGTGTAGGGCCAAATCACGTTGAATCTCGTTCTATCTCGTTCGAATCGTGACGTAAAGGAACGTCAGGTCCGGTCGGGCCCAATCACGGAAAATAGCCTGGGACCACCGGTTGCCGTAGGCATTACTTTTGATTACTTGTCTGAGTCCGAAATACCAATTCTGATTTTTTTTCCAAAAGCATGCTATAAGTACATTGGCTGTAGCATCTGTCGCCTACGGCCAATGTACTTATAGCATGCTTTTGGAAAAAAAATTAAAATTGGTATTTCGGCCTCAGACAAGAAATCAAAAGCGATGCCTACGGCAACCAGTGGTCTCAGGCTATTTCCCGTGATTGGGCCCGACCGGACTCGACGTTCCTTTACGTCACGGTTTGAACGAGATAGAACGAGATTTGGCCGTACCGTAGTCCAAACAAGGACAGTGTAGGGCCAAATCACGTTGAATCTCCTTCTATCTCGTTCGAATCGTGACGTAAAGGAACGTCAGGTCCGTTCGGGCCCAATCACGGAAAATAGCCTGGGACCACCGGTTGCCGTAGGCATTACTTTTGATTACTTGTCTGAGTCCGAAATACCAATTCTGATTTTTTTTTCCAAAAGCATGCTATAAGTACATTGGCTGTAGCATCTGTCGCCTACGGCCAATGTACTTATAGCATGCTTTTGGAAAAAAAATTAAAATTGGTATTTCGGCCTCAGACAAGAAATCAAAAGCGATACCTACGGCAACCAGTGGTCTCAGGCTATTTCCCGTGATTGGGCCCGACCGGACTCGACGTTCCTTTACGTCACGGTTCGAACGAGATAGAACGAGATTTGGCCGTACCGTAGTCCAAACAAGGACATTGTAGGGCCAAATCACGTTGAATCTCGTTCTATCTCGTTCCAATCGTGACGTAAAGGAACGTCGGGTCCGGTCGGGCCCAATCACGGAAAATAGCCTGGGACCACCGGTTGCCGTAGGCATTACTTTTGATTACTTGTCTGAGTCCGAAATACCAATTCTGATTTTTTTTCCAAAAGCATGCTATAAGTACATTGGCTGTAGCATCTGTCGCCTACGGCTAATGTACTTATAGCATGCTTTTGGAAAAAAAATTAAAATTGGTATTTCGGCCTCAGACAAGAAATCAAAAGCGATGCCTACGGCAACCAGTGGTCTCAGGCTATTTCCCGTGATTGGGCCCGACCGGACTCGACGTTCCTTTACGTCACGGTTCGAACGAGATAGAACGAGATTTGGCCGTACCGTAGTCCAAACAAGGACAGTGTAGGGCCAAATCACGTTGAATCTCCTTCTATCTCGTTCGAATCGTGACGTAAAGGAACGTCAGGTCCGGTCGGGCCCAATCACGGAAAATAGCCTGGGACCACCGGTTGCCGTAGGCATTACTTTTGATTACTTGTCTGAGTCCGAAATACCAATTCTGATTTTTTTTTCCAAAAGCATGCTATAAGTACATTGGCTGTAGCATCTGTCGCCTACGGCCAATGTACTTATAGCATGCTTTTGGAAAAAAAATTAAAATTGGTATTTCGGCCTCAGACAAGAAATCAAAAGCGATGCCTACGGCAACCAGTGGTCTCAGGCTATTTCCCGTGATTGGGCCCGACCGGACTCGACGTTCCTTTACGTCACGGTTCGAACGAGATAGAACGAGATTTGGCCGTACCGTAGTCCAAACAAGGACAGTGTAGGGCCAAATCACGTTGAATCTCCTTCTATCTCGTTCGAATCGTGACGTAAAGGAACGTCAGGTCCGGTCGGGCCCAATCACGGAAAATAGCCTGGGACCACCGGTTGCCGTAGGCATTACTTTTGATTACTTGTCTGAGTCCGAAAGACCGATTCTGATTTTTTTTCCAAAAGCATGCTATAAGTACATTGGCTGTAGCATCTGTCGCCTACGGCCAATGTACTTATAGCATGCTTTTGGAAAAAAAATTAAAATTGGTATTTCGGCCTCAGACAAGAAATCAAAAGCGATGCCTACGGCAACCAGTGGTCTCAGGCTATTTCCCGTGATTGGGCCCGACCGGACTCGACGTTCCTTTACGTCACGGTTCGAACGAGATAGAACGAGATTTGGCCGTACCGTAGTCCAAACAAGGACAGTGTAGGGCCAAATCACGTTGAATCTCCTTCTATCTCGTTCGAATCGTGACGTAAAGGAACGTCAGGTCCGGTCGGGCCCAATCACGGAAAATAGCCTGGGACCACCGGTTGCCGTAGGCATTACTTTTGATTACTTGTCTGAGTCCGAAATACCAATTCTGATTTTTTTTCCAAAAGCATGCTATAAGTACATTGGCTGTAGCATCTATCGCCTACGGCCAATGTACTTATAGCATGCTTTTGGAAAAAAAAATAAAATTGGTATTTCGGCCTCAGACAAGAAATCAAAAGCGATGCCTAAGGCAACCAGTGGTCTCAGGCTATTTCCCGTGATTGGGCCCGACCGGACTCGACGTTCCTTTACGTCACGGTTCGAACGAGATAGAACGAGATTTGGCCGTACCGTAGTCCAAACAAGGACAGTGTAGGGCCAAATCACGTTGAATCTCCTTCTATCTCGTTCGAATCGTGACGTAAAGGAACGTCAGGTCCGGTCGGGCCCAATCACGGAAAATAGCCTGGGACCACCGGTTGCCGTAGGCATTACTTTTGATTACTTGTCTGAGTCCGAAATACCAATTCTGATTTTTTTTTCCAAAAGCATGCTATAAGTACATTGGCTGTAGCATCTGTCGCCTACGGCCAATGTACTTATAGCGTGCTTTTGGAAAAAAAATTAAAATTGGTATTTCGGCCTCAGACAAGAAATCAAAAGCGATGCCTACGGCAACCAGTGGTCTCAGGCTATTTCCCGTGATTGGGCCCGACCGGACTCGACGTTCCTTTACGTCACGGTTCGAAC
Source organism: Branchiostoma lanceolatum (assembly GCA_035149815.1). Taxonomy (NCBI): domain Eukaryota; kingdom Metazoa; phylum Chordata; class Leptocardii; order Amphioxiformes; family Branchiostomatidae; genus Branchiostoma; species Branchiostoma lanceolatum. Next base: position 813,214 of record CM068869.1, read on the forward strand.
GAGATAGAACGAGATTTGGCCGTACCGTAGTCCAAACAAGGACAGTGTAGGGCCAAATCACGTTGAATCTCCTTCTATCTCGTTCGAATCGTGACGTAAAGGAACGTCAGGTCCGGTCGGGCCCAATCACGGAAAATAGCCTGGGACCACCGGTTGCCGTAGGCATTACTTTTGATTACTTGTCTGAGTCCGAAATACCAATTCTGATTTTTTTTCCAAAAGCATGCTATAAGTACATTGGCTGTAGCATCTGTCGCCTACGGCCAATGTACTTATAGCATGCTTTTGGAAAAAAAATTAAAATTGGTTTTTCGGCCTCAGACAAGAAATCAAAAGCGATGCCTACGGCAACCAGTGGTCTCAGGCTATTTCCCGTGATTGGGCCCGACCGGACTCGACGTTCCTTTACGTCACGGTTCGAACGAGATAGAACGAGATTTGGCCGTACCGTAGTCCAAACAAGGACAGTGTAGGGCCAAATCACGTTGAATATCGTTCTATCTCGTTCGAATCGTGACGTAAAGGAACGTCAGGTCCGGTCGGGCCCAATCACGGAAAATAGCCTGGGACCACCGGTTGCCGTAGGCATTACTTTTGATTACTTGTCTGAGTCCGAAATACCAATTCTGATTTTTTTTCCAAAAGCATGCTATAAGTACATTGGCTGTAGCATCTGTCGCCTACGGCCAATGTACTTATAGCATGCTTTTGGAAAAAAAATTAAAATTGGTATTTCGGCCTCAGACAAGAAATCAAAAGCGATGCCTACGGCAACCAGTGGTCTCAGGCTATTTCCCGTGATTGGGCCCGACCGGACTCGACGTTCCTTTACGTCACGGTTCGAACGAGATAGAACGAGATTTGGCCGTACCGTAGTCCAAACAAGGACATTGTAGGGCCAAATCACGTTGAATCTCGTTCTATCTCGTTCCAATCGTGACGTAAGGGAACGTCGGGTCCGGTCGGGCCCAATCACGGAAAATAGCCTGGGACTACCGGTTGCCGTAGGCATTACTTTTGATTACTTGTCTGAGTCCGAAATACCAATTCTGATTTTTTTTCCAAAAGCATGCTATAAGTACATTGGCTGTAGCATCTGTCGCCTACGGCCAATGTACTTATAGCATGCTTTTGGAAAAAAAATTAAAATTGGTATTTCGGCCTCAGACAAGAAATCAAAAGCGATGCCTACGGCAACCGGTGGTCTCAGGCTATTTCCCGTGATTGGGCCCGACCGGACTCGACGTTCCTTTACGTCACGGTTTGAACGAGATAGAACGAGATTTGGCCGTACCGTAGTCCAAACAAGGACAGTGTAGGGCCAAATCACGTTGAATCTCCTTCTATCTCGTTCGAATCGTGACGTAAAGGAACGTCAGGTCCGTTCGGGCCCAATCACGGAAAATAGCCTGGGACCACCGGTTGCCGTAGGCATTACTTTTGATTACTTGTCTGAGTCCGAAATACCAATTCTGATTTTTTTTTCCAAAAGCATGCTATAAGTACATTGGCTGTAGCATCTGTCGCCTACGGCCAATGTACTTATAGCATGCTTTTGGAAAAAAAATTAAAATTGGTATTTCGGCCTCAGACAAGAAATCAAAAGCGATACCTACGGCAACCAGTGGTCTCAGGCTATTTCCCGTGATTGGGCCCGACCGGACTCGACGTTCCTTTACGTCACGGTTCGAACGAGATAGAACGAGATTTGGCCGTACCGTAGTCCAAACAAGGACATTGTAGGGCCAAATCACGTTGAATCTCGTTCTATCTCGTTCCAATCGTGACGTAAAGGAACGTCGGGTCCGGTCGGGCCCAATCACGGAAAATAGCCTGGGACCACCGGTTGCCGTAGGCATTACTTTTGATTACTTGTCTGAGTCCGAAATACCAATTCTGATTTTTTTTCCAAAAGCATGCTATAAGTACATTGGCTGTAGCATCTGTCGCCTACGGCTAATGTACTTATAGCATGCTTTTGGAAAAAAAATTAAAATTGGTATTTCGGCCTCAGACAAGAAATCAAAAGCGATGCCTACGGCAACCAGTGGTCTCAGGCTATTTCCCGTGATTGGGCCCGACCGGACTCGACGTTCCTTTACGTCACGGTTCGAACGAGATAGAACGAGATTTGGCCGTACCGTAGTCCAAACAAGGACAGTGTAGGGCCAAATCACGTTGAATCTCCTTCTATCTCGTTCGAATCGTGACGTAAAGGAACGTCAGGTCCGGTCGGGCCCAATCACGGAAAATAGCCTGGGACCACCGGTTGCCGTAGGCATTACTTTTGATTACTTGTCTGAGTCCGAAATACCAATTCTGATTTTTTTTTCCAAAAGCATGCTATAAGTACATTGGCTGTAGCATCTGTCGCCTACGGCCAATGTACTTATAGCATGCTTTTGGAAAAAAAATTAAAATTGGTATTTCGGCCTCAGACAAGAAATCAAAAGCGATGCCTACGGCAACCAGTGGTCTCAGGCTATTTCCCGTGATTGGGCCCGACCGGACTCGACGTTCCTTTACGTCACGGTTCGAACGAGATAGAACGAGATTTGGCCGTACCGTAGTCCAAACAAGGACAGTGTAGGGCCAAATCACGTTGAATCTCCTTCTATCTCGTTCGAATCGTGACGTAAAGGAACGTCAGGTCCGGTCGGGCCCAATCACGGAAAATAGCCTGGGACCACCGGTTGCCGTAGGCATTACTTTTGATTACTTGTCTGAGTCCGAAAGACCGATTCTGATTTTTTTTCCAAAAGCATGCTATAAGTACATTGGCTGTAGCATCTGTCGCCTACGGCCAATGTACTTATAGCATGCTTTTGGAAAAAAAATTAAAATTGGTATTTCGGCCTCAGACAAGAAATCAAAAGCGATGCCTACGGCAACCAGTGGTCTCAGGCTATTTCCCGTGATTGGGCCCGACCGGACTCGACGTTCCTTTACGTCACGGTTCGAACGAGATAGAACGAGATTTGGCCGTACCGTAGTCCAAACAAGGACAGTGTAGGGCCAAATCACGTTGAATCTCCTTCTATCTCGTTCGAATCGTGACGTAAAGGAACGTCAGGTCCGGTCGGGCCCAATCACGGAAAATAGCCTGGGACCACCGGTTGCCGTAGGCATTACTTTTGATTACTTGTCTGAGTCCGAAATACCAATTCTGATTTTTTTTCCAAAAGCATGCTATAAGTACATTGGCTGTAGCATCTATCGCCTACGGCCAATGTACTTATAGCATGCTTTTGGAAAAAAAAATAAAATTGGTATTTCGGCCTCAGACAAGAAATCAAAAGCGATGCCTAAGGCAACCAGTGGTCTCAGGCTATTTCCCGTGATTGGGCCCGACCGGACTCGACGTTCCTTTACGTCACGGTTCGAACGAGATAGAACGAGATTTGGCCGTACCGTAGTCCAAACAAGGACAGTGTAGGGCCAAATCACGTTGAATCTCCTTCTATCTCGTTCGAATCGTGACGTAAAGGAACGTCAGGTCCGGTCGGGCCCAATCACGGAAAATAGCCTGGGACCACCGGTTGCCGTAGGCATTACTTTTGATTACTTGACTGAGTCCGAAATACCAATTCTGATTTTTTTTTCCAAAAGCATGCTATAAGTACATTGGCTGTAGCATCTGTCGCCTACGGCCAATGTACTTATAGCGTGCTTTTGGAAAAAAAATTAAAATTGGTATTTCGGCCTCAGACAAGAAATCAAAAGCGATGCCTACGGCAACCAGTGGTCTCAGGCTATTTCCCGTGATTGGGCCCGACCGGACTCGACGTTCCTTTACGTCACGGTTCGAACGAGATAGAACGAGATTTGGCCGTACCGTAGTCCAAACAAGGACAGTGTAGGGCCAAATCACGTTGAATCTCCTTCTATCTCGTTCGAATCGTGACGTAAAGGAACGTCAGGTCCGGTCGGGCCCAATCACGGAAAATAGCCTGGGACCACCGGTTGCCGTAGGCATTACTTTTGATTACTTGTCTGAGTCCGAAATACCAATTCTGATTTTTTTTCCAAAAGCATGCTATAAGTACATTGGCTGTAGCATCTGTCGCCTACGGCCAATGTACTTATAGCATGCTTTTGGAAAAAAAATTAAAATTGGTTTTTCGGCCTCAGACAAGAAATCAAAAGCGATGCCTACGGCAACCAGTGGTCTCAGGCTATTTCCCGTGATTGGGCCCGACCGGACTCGACGTTCCTTTACGTCACGGTTCGAACGAGATAGAACGAGATTTGGCCGTACCGTAGTCCAAACAAGGACAGTGTAGGGCCAAATCACGTTGAATCTCGTTCTATCTCGTTCGAATCGTGACGTAAAGGAACGTCAGGTCCGGTCGGGCCCAATCACGGAAAATAGCCTGGGACCACCGGTTGCCGTAGGCATTACTTTTGATTACTTGTCTGAGTCCGAAATACCAATTCTGATTTTTTTTTCCAAAAGCATGCTATAAGTACATTGGCTGTAGCATCTGTCGCCTACGGCCAATGAACTTATAGCATGCTTTTGGAAAAAAAATTAAAATTGGTATTTCGGCCTCAGACAAGAAATCAAAAGCGATGCCTACGGCAACCAGTGGTCTCAGGCTATTTCCCGTGATTGGGCCCGACCGGACTCGACGTTCCTTTACGTCACGGTTCGAACGAGATAGAACGAGATTTGGCCGTATCGTAGTCCAAACAAGGACAGTGTAGGGCCAAATCACGTTGAATCTCGTTCTATCTCGTTCCAATCGTGACGTAAAGGAACGTCAGGTCCGGTCGGGCCCAATCACGGAAAATAACCTGGGACCACCGGTTGCCGTAGGCATTACTTTTGATTACTTGTCTGAGTCCGAAATACCAATTCTGATTTTTTTTTCCAAAAGCATGCTATAAGTACATTGGCTGTAGCATCTGTCGCCTACGGCCAATGTACTTATAGCATGCTTTTGGAAAAAAAATTAAAATTGGTATTTCGGCCTCAGACAAGAAATCAAAAGCGATGCCTACGGCAACCAGTGGTCTCAGGCTATTTCCCGTGATTGGGCCCGACCGGACTCGACGTTCCTTTACGTCACGGTTCGAACGAGATAGAACGAGATTTGGCCGTACCGTAGTCCAAACAAGGACAGTGTAGGGCCAAATCACGTTGAATCTCCTTCTATCTCGTTCGAATCGTGACGTAAAGGAACGTCAGGTCCGGTCGGGCCCAATCACGGAAAATAGCCTGGGACCACCGGTTGCCGTAGGCATTACTTTTGATTACTTGTCTGAGTCCGAAATACCAATTCTGATTTTTTTTCCAAAAGCATGCTATAAGTACATTGGCTGTAGCATCTGTCGCCTACGGCCAATGTACTTATAGCATGCTTTTGGAAAAAAAATTAAAATTGGTATTTCGGCCTCGCACAAGAAATCAAAAGCGATGCCTACGGCAACCAGTGGTCTCAGGCTATTTCCCGTGATTGGGCCCGACCGGACTCGACGTTCCTTTACGTCACGGTTCGAACGAGATAGAACGAGATTTGGCCGTACCGTAGTCCAAACAAGGACAGTGCACTAGTGTAGGGCCAAATCACGTTGAATCTCGTTCTATCTCGTTCGAATCGTGACGTAAAGGAACGTCAGGTCCGGTCGGGCCCAATCGCGGAAAATAGCCTGGGACCACCGGTTGCCGTAGGCATTACTTTTGATTACTTGTCTGAGTCCGAAATACCAATTCTGATTTTTTTTCCAAAAGCATGCTATAAGTAAATTGGCTGTAGCATCTGCCGCCTACGGCCAATGTACTTATAGCATGCTTTTGGAAAAAAAATTAAAATTGGTATTTCGGCCTCAGACAAGAAATCAAAAGCGATGCCTACGGCAACCAGTTGTCTCAGGCTATTTCCCTTGATTGGGCCCGACCGGACTCGACGTTCCTTTACGTCACGGTTCGAACGAGATAGAACGAGATTTGGCCGTACCGTAGTCCAAACAAGGACATTGTAGGGCCAAATCACGTTGAATCTCGTTCTATCTCGTTCGAATCGTGACGTAAAGGAACGTCAGGTCCGGTCGGGCCCAATCACGGAAAATAGCCTGGGACCACCGGTTGCCGTAGGCATTACTTTTGATTACTTGTCTGAGTCCGAAATACCAATTCTGATTTTTTTTCCAAAAGCATGCTATAAGTACATTGGCTGTAGCATCTGTCGCCTACGGCCAATGTACTTATAGCATGCTTTTGGAAAAAAAATTAAAATTGGTATTTCGGCCTCAGACAAGAAATCAAAAGCGATGCCTACGGCAACCAGTGGTCTCAGGCTATTTCCCGTGATTGGGCCCGACCGGACTCGACGTTCCTTTACGTCACGGTTCGAACGAGATAGAACGAGATTTGGCCGTACCGTAGTCCAAACAAGGACATTGTAGGGCCAAATCACGTTGAATCTCGTTCTATCTCGTTCGAATCGTGACGTAAAGGAACGTCAGGTCCGGTCGGGCCCAATCACGGAAAATAGCCTGGGACCACCGGTTGCCGTAGGCATTACTTTTGATTACTTGTCTGAGTCCGAAATACCAATTCTGATTTTTTTTCCAAAACATGCTATAAGTACATTGGCTGTAGCATCTGTCGCCTACGGCCAATGTACTTATAGCATGCTTTTGGAAAAAAAATTAAAATTGGTATTTCGGCCTCAGACAAGAAATCAAAAGCGATGCCAACGGCAACCAGTGGTCTCAGGCTATTTCCCGTGATTGGGCCCGACCGGACTCGACGTTCCTTTACGTCACGGTTCGAACGAGATAGAACGAGATTTGGCCGTACCGTAGTCCAAACAAGGACAGTGTAGGGCCAAATCACGTTGAATCTCGTTCTATCTCGTTCGAATCGTGACGTAAAGGAACGTCAGGTCCGGTCGGGCCCAATCACGGAAAATAGCCTGGGACCACCGGTTGCCGTAGGCATTACTTTTGATTACTTGTCTAGATCTGAGTCCGAAATACCAATTCTGATTTTTTTTTCCAAAAGCATGCTATAAGTACATTGGCTGTAGCATCTGTCGCCTACGGCCAATGTACTTATAGCATGCTTTTGGAAAAAAAAATTGAAATTGGTATTTCGGCCTCAGACAAGAAATCAAAAGCGATGCCTACGGCAACCAGTGGTCTCAGGCTATTTCCCGTGATTGGGCCCGACCGGACTCGACGTTCCTTTACGTCACGGTTCGAACGAGATAGAACGAGATTTGGCCGTACCGTAGTCCAAACAAGGACATTGTAGGGCCAAATCACGTTGAATCTCGTTCTATCTCGTTCGAATCGTGACGTAAAGGAACGTCTGGTCCGGTCGGGCCCAATCACGGAAAATAGCCTGGGACCACCGGTTGCCGTAGGCATTACTTTTGATTACTTGTCTGAGTCCGAAATACCAATTCTGATTTTTTTTCCAAAAGCATGCTATAAGTACATTGGCTGTAGCATCTGTCGCCTACGGCCAATGTACTTATAGCATGCTTTTGGAAAAAAAATTAAAATTGGTATTTCGGCCTCAGACAAGAAATCAAAAGCGATGCCTACGGCAACCAGTGGTCTCAGGCTATTTCCCGTGATTGGGCCCGACCGGACTCGACGTTCCTTTACGTCACGGTTCGAACGAGATAGAACGAGATTTGGCCGTACCGTAGTCCAAACAAGGACAGTGTAGGGCCAAATCACGTTGAATCTCGTTCTATCTCGTTCGAATCGTGACGTAAAGGAACGTCTGGTCCGGTCGGGCCCAATCACGGAAAATAGCCTGGGACCACCGGTTGCCGTAGGCATTATTTTTGATTTCTTGTCTGAGTCCGAAATACCAATTCTGATTTTTTTTCCAAAAGCATGCTATAAGTACATTGGCTGTAGCATCTGTCGCCTACGGCCAATGTACTTATAGCATGCTTTTGGAAAAAAAATTAAAATTGGTATTTCGGCCTCAGACAAGAAATCAAAAGCGATGCCTACGGCAACCAGTGGTCTCAGGCTATTTCCCGTGATTGGGCCCGACCGGACTCGACGTTCCTTTACGTCACGGTTCGAACGAGATAGAACGAGATTTGGCCGTACCGTAGTCCAAACAAGGACAGTGTAGGGCCAAATCACGTTGAATCTCGTTCTATCTCGTTCGAATCGTGACGTAAAGGAACGTCAGGTCCGGTCGGGCCCAATCACGGAAAATAGCCTGGGACCACCGGTTGCCGTAGGCATTACTTTTGATTACTTGTCTGAGTCCGAAATACCAATTCTGATTTTTTTTCCAAAAGCATGCTATAAGTACATTGGCTGTAGCATCTGTCGCCTACGGCCAATGTACTTATAGCATGCTTTTGGAAAAAAATTAAAATTGGTATTTCGGCCTCAGACAAGAAATCAAAAGCGATGCCTACGGCAACCAGTGGTCTCAGGCTATTTCCCGTGATTGGGCCCGACCGGACTCGACGTTCCTTTACGTCACGGTTCGAACGAGATAGAACGAGATTTGGCCGTACCGTAGTCCAAACAAGGACAGTGTAGGGCCAAATCACGTTGAATCTCCTTCTATCTCGTTCGAATCGTGACGTAAAGGAACGTCAGGTCCGGTCGGGCCCAATCACGGAAAATAGCCTGGGACCACCGGTTGCCGTAGGCATTACTTTTGATTACTTGTCTGAGTCCGAAATACCAATTCTGATTTTTTTTCCAAAAGCATGCTATAAGTACATTGGCTGTAGCATCTGTCGCCTACGGCCAATGTACTTATAGCATGCTTTTGGAAAAAAAATTAAAATTGGTATTTCGGCCTCAGACAAGAAATCAAAAGCGATGCCTACGGCAACCAGTGGTCTCAGGCTATTTCCCGTGATTGGGCCCGACCGGACTCGACGTTCCTTTACGTCACGGTTCGAACGAGATAGAACGAGATTTGGCCGTACCGTAGTCGAAACAAGGACAGTGTAGGGCCAAATCACGTTGAATCTCGTTCTATCTCGTTCGAATCGTGACGTAAAGGAACGTCAGGTCCGCTCGGGCCCAATCACGGAAAATAGCCTGGGACCACCGGTTGCCGTAGGCATTACTTTTGATTACTTGTCTGAGTCCGAAATACCAATTCTGATTTTTTTTCCAAAAGCATGCTATAAGTACATTGGCTGTAGCATCTGTCGCCTACGGCCAATGTACTTATAGCATGCTTTTGGAAAAAAAATTAAAATTGGTATTTCGGCCTCAGACAAGAAATCAAAAGCGATGCCTACGGCAACCAGTGGTCTCAGGCTATTTCCCGTGATTGGGCCCGACCGGACTCGACGTTCCTTTACGTCACGGTTCGAACGAGATAGAACGAGATTTGGCCGTACCGTAGTCCAAACAAGGACAGTGTAGGGCCAAATCACGTTGAATCTCGTTCTATCTCGTTCGAATCGTGACGTAAAGGAACGTCAGGTCCGCTCGGGCCCAATCACGGAAAATAGCCTGGGACCACCGGTTGCCGTAGGCATTACTTTTGATTACTTGTCTGAGTCCGAAATACCAATTCTATTTTTTTTTCCAAAAGCATGCTATAAGTACATTGGCTGTAGCATCTGTCGCCTACGGCCAATGTACTTAAAGCGTGCTTTTGGAAAAAAATTAAAATTGGTATTTCGGCCTCAGACAAGAAATCAAAAGCGATGCCTACGGCAACCAGTGGTCTCAGGCTATTTCCCGTGATTGGGCCCGACCGGACTCGACGTTCCTTTACGTCACGGTTCGAACGAGATAGAACGAGATTTGGCCGTACCGTAGTCCAAACAAGGACAGTGTAGGGCCAAATCACGTTGAATCTCCTTCTATCTCGTTCGAATCGTGACGTAAAGGAACGTCAGGTCCGGTCGGGCCCAATCACGGAAAATAGCCTGGGACCACCGGTTGCCGTAGGCATTACTTTTGATTACTTGTCTGAGTCCGAAATACCAATTCTGATTTTTTTTCCAAAAGCATGCTATAAGTACATTGGCTGTAGCATCTGTCGCCTACGGCCAATGTACTTATAGCATGCTTTTGGAAAAAAATTAAAATTGGTATTTCGGCCTCAGACAAGAAATCAAAAGCGATGCCTACGGCAACCAGTGGTCTCAGGCTATTTCCCGTGATTGGGCCCGACCGGACTCGACGTTCCTTTACGTCACGGTTCGAACGAGATAGAACGAGATTTGGACGTACCGTAGTCCAAACAAGGACAGTGTAGGGCCAAATCACGTTGAATCTCGTTCTATCTCGTTCGAATCGTGACGTAAAGGAACGTCAGGTCCGGTCGGGCCCGATCACGGAAAATAGCCTGGGACCACCGGTTGCCGTAGGCATTACTTTTGATTACTTGTCTGAGTCCGAAATACCAATTCTGATTTTTTTTCCAAAAGCATGCTATAAGTACATTGGCTGTAGCATCTGTCGCCTACGGCCAATATACTTATAGCATGCTTTTGGAAAAAAAATTCAAATTGGTATTTCGGCCTCAGACAAGAAATCAAAAGCGATGCCTACGGCAACCAGTGGTCTCAGGCTATTTCCCGTGATTGGGCCCGACCGGACTCGACGTTCCTTTACGTAACGGTTCGAACGAGATAGAACGAGATTTGGCCGTACCGTAGTCCAAACAAGGACAGTGTAGGGCCAAATCACGTTGAATCTCCTTCTATCTCGTTCGAATCGTGACGTAAAGGAACGTCAGGTCCGGTCGGGCCCAATCACGGAAAATAGCCTGGGACCACCGGTTGCCGTAGGCATTACTTTTGATTACTTGTCTGAGTCCGAAATACCAATTCTGATTTTTTTTTCCAAAAGCATGCTATAAGTACATTGGCTGTAGCATCTGTCGCCTACGGCCAATGTACTTATAGCATGCTTTTGGAAAAAAAGTTAAAATTGGTATTTCGGCCTCAGACAAGAAATCAAAAGCGATGCCTACGGCAACCAGTGGTCACAGGCTATTTCCCGTGATTGGGCCCGACCGGACTCGACGTTCCTTTACGTCACGGTTCGAACGAGATAGAACGAGATTTGGCCGTACCGTAGTCCAAACAAGGACAGTGTAGGGCCAAATCACGTTGAATATCGTTCTATCTCGTTCGAATCGTGACGTAAAGGAACGTCAGGTCCGGTCGGGCCCAATCACGGAAAATAGCCTGGGACCACCGGTTGCCGTAGGCATTACTTTTGATTACTTGTCTGAGTCCGAAATACCAATTCTGATTTTTTTTCCAAAAGCATGCTATAAGTACATTGGCTGTAGCATCTGTCGCCTACGGCCAATGTACTTATAGCATGCTTTTGGAAAAAAAATTAAAATTGGTATTTCGGCCTCAGACAAGAAATCAAAAGCGATGCCTACGGCAACCAGTGGTCTCAGGCTATTTCCCGTGATTGGGCCCGACCGGACTCGACGTTCCTTTACGTCACGGTTCGAACGAGATAGAACGAGATTTGGCCGTACCGTAGTCCAAACAAGGACAGTGTAGGGCCAAATCACGTTGAATATCGTTCTATCTCGTTCGAATCGTGACGTAAAGGAACGTCAGGTCCGGTCGGGCCCAATCACGGAAAATAGCCTGGGACCACCGGTTGCCGTAGGCATTACTTTTGATTACTTGTCTGAGTCCGAAATACCAATTCTGATTTTTTTTCCAAAAGCATGCTATAAGTACATTGGCTGTAGCATCTGTCGCCTACGGCCAATGAACTTATAGCATGCTTTTGGAAAAAAAATCAAAATTGGTATTTCGGCCTCAGACAAGAAATCAAAAGCGATGCCTACGGCAACCAGTGGTCTCAGGCTATTTCCCGTGATTGGGCCCGACCGGACTCGACGTTCCTTTACGTCACGGTTCGAACGAGATAGAACGAGATTTGGCCGTACCGTAGTCCAAACAAGGACAGTGTAGGGCCAAATCACGTTGAATCTCCTTCTATCTCGTTCGAATCGTGACGTAAAGGAACGTCAGGTCCGGTCGGGCCCAATCACGGAAAATAGCCTGGGACCACCGGTTGCCGTAGGCAATACTTTTGATTACTTGTCTGAGTCCGAAATACCAATTCTGATTTTTTTTCCAAAAGCATGCTATAAGTACATTGGCTGTAGCATCTGTCGCCTACGGCCAATGAACTTATAGCATGCTTTTGGAAAAAAAATTGAAATTGGTATTTCGGCCTCAGACAAGAAATCAAAAGCGATGCCTACGGCAACCAGTGGTCTCAGGCTATTTCCCGTGATTGGGCCCGACCGGACTCGACGTTCCTTTACGTCACGGTTCGAACGAGATAGAACGAGATTTGGCCGTACCGTAGTCCAAACAAGGACAGTGTAGGGCCAAATCACGTTGAATCTCCTTCTATCTCGTTCGAATCGTGACGTAAAGGAACGTCAGGTCCGGTCGGGCCCAATCACGGAAAATAGCCTGGGACCACCGGTTGCCGTAGGCATTACTTTTGATTACTTGTCTGAGTCCGAAATACCAATTCTGATTTTTTTTTCCAAAAGCATGCTATAAGTACATTGGCTGTAGCATCTGTCGCCTACGGCCAATGTACTTATAGCATGCTTTTGGAAAAAAAATTAAAATTGGTATTTCGGCCTCAGACAAGAAATCAAAAGCGATGCCTACGGCAACCAGTGGTCTCAGGCTATTTCCCGTGATTGGGCCCGACCGGACTCGACGTTCCTTTACGTCACGGTTCGAACGAGATAGAACGAGATTTGGCCGTACCGTAGTCCAAACAAGGACAGTGTAGGGCCAAATCACGTTGAATCTCCTTCTATCTCGTTCGAATCGTGACGTAAAGGAACGTCAGGTCCGGTCGGGCCCAATCACGGAAAATAGCCTGGGACCACCGGTTGCCGTAGGCATTACTTTTGATTACTTGTCTGAGTCCGAAATACCAATTCTGATTTTTTTTCCAAAAGCATGCTATAAGTACATTGGCTGTAGCATCTGTCGCCTACGGCCAATGTACTTATAGCATGCTTTTGGAAAAAAAAATTAAAATTGGTATTTCGGCCTCAGACAAGAAATCAAAAGCGATCCCTACGGCAACCAGTGGTCTCAGGCTATTTCCCGTGATTGGGCCCGACCGGACTCGACGTTCGTTTACGTCACGGTTCGAACGAGATAGAACGAGATTTGGCCGTACCGTAGTCCAAACAAGGACATTGTAGGGCCAAATCACGTTGAATCTCGTTCTATCTCGTTCGAATCGTGACGTAAAGGAACGTCAGGTCCGGTCGGGCCCAATCACGGAAAATAGCCTGGGACCACCGGTTGCCGTAGGCATTACTTTTGATTACTTGTCTGAGTCCGAAATACCAATTCTGATTTTTTTTTCCAAAAGCATGCTATAAGTACATTGGCTGTAGCATCTGTCGCCTACGGCCAATGTACTTATAGCATGCTTTTGGAAAAAAAATTAAAATTGGTATTTCGGCCTCAGACAAGAAATCAAAAGCGATGCCTACGGCAACCAGTGGTCTCAGGCTATTTCCCGTGATTGGGCCCGACCGGACTCGACGTTCCTTTACGTCACGGTTCGAACGAGATAGAACGAGATTTGGCCGTACCGTAGTCCAAACAAGGACAGTGTAGGGCCAAATCACGTTGAATCTCGTTCTATCTCGTTCGAATCGTGACGTAAAGGAACGTCAGGTCCGGTCGGGCCCAATCACGGAAAATAGCCTGGGACCACCGGTTGCCGTAGGCAATACTTTTGATTACTTGTCTGAGTCCGAAATACCAATTCTGATTTTTTTTCCAAAAGCATGCTATAAGTACATTGGCTGTAGCATCTGTCGCCTACGGCCAATGAACTTATAGCATGCTTTTGGAAAAAAAATTGAAATTGGTATTTCGGCCTCAGACAAGAAATCAAAAGCGATGCCTACGGCAACCAGTGGTCTCAGGCTATTTCCCGTGATTGGGCCCGACCGGACTCGACGTTCCTTTACGTCACGGTTCGAACGAGATAGAACGAGATTTGGCCGTACCGTAGTCCAAACAAGGACAGTGTAGGGCCAAATCACGTTGAATCTCCTTCTATCTCGTTCGAATCGTGACGTAAAGGAACGTCAGGTCCGGTCGGGCCCAATCACGGAAAATAGCCTGGGACCACCGGTTGCCGTAGGCATTACTTTTGATTACTTGTCTGAGTCCGAAATACCAATTCTGATTTTTTTTTCCAAAAGCATGCTATAAGTACATTGGCTGTAGCATCTGTCGCCTACGGCCAATGTACTTATAGCATGCTTTTGGAAAAAAAATTAAAATTGGTATTTTGGCCTCAGACAAGAAATCAAAAGCGATGCCTACGGCAACCAGTGGTCTCAGGCTATTTCCCGTGATTGGGCCCGACCGGACTCGACGTTCCTTTACGTCACGGTTCGAACGAGATAGAACGAGATTTGGCCGTACCGTAGTCCAAACAAGGACAGTGTAGGGCCAAATCACGTTGAATCTCCTTCTATCTCGTTCGAATCGTGACGTAAAGGAACGTCAGGTCCGGTCGGGCCCAATCACGGAAAATAGCCTGGGACCACCGGTTGCCGTAGGCATTACTTTTGATTACTTGTCTGAGTCCGAAATACCAATTCTGATTTTTTTTCCAAAAGCATGCTATAAGTACATTGGCTGTAGCATCTGTCGCCTACGGCCAATGTACTTATAGCATGCTTTTGGAAAAAAAAATTAAAATTGGTATTTCGGCCTCAGACAAGAAATCAAAAGCGATCCCTACGGCAACCAGTGGTCTCAGGCTATTTCCCGTGATTGGGCCCGACCGGACTCGACGTTCGTTTACGTCACGGTTCGAACGAGATAGAACGAGATTTGGCCGTACCGTAGTCCAAACAAGGACATTGTAGGGCCAAATCACGTTGAATCTCGTTCTATCTCGTTCGAATCGTGACGTAAAGGAACGTCAGGTCCGGTCGGGCCCAATCACGGAAAATAGCCTGGGACCACCGGTTGCCGTAGGCATTACTTTTGATTACTTGTCTGAGTCCGAAATACCAATTCTGATTTTTTTTCCAAAAGCATGCTATAAGTACATTGGCTGTAGCATCTGTCGCCTACGGCCAATGTACTTATAGCATGCTTTTGGAAAAAAAATTAAAATTGGTATTTCGGCCTCAGACAAGAAATCAAAAGCGATGCCTACGGCAACCAGTGGTCTCAGGCTATTTCCCGTGATTGGGCCCGACCGGACTCGACGTTCCTTTACGTCACGGTTCGAACGAGATAGAACGAGATTTGGCCGTACCGTAGTCCAAACAAGGACAGTGTAGGGCCAAATCACGTTGAATCTCGTTCTATCTCGTTCGAATCGTGACGTAAAGGAACGTCAGGTCCGGTCGGGCCCAATCACGGAAAATAGCCTGGGACCACCGGTTGCCGTAGGCAATACTTTTGATTACTTGTCTGAGTCCGAAATACCAATTCTGATTTTTTTTCCAAAAGCATGCTATAAGTACATTGGCTGTAGCATCTGTCGCCTACGGCCAATGAACTTATAGCATGCTTTTGGAAAAAAAATTGAAATTGGTATTTCGGCCTCAGACAAGAAATCAAAAGCGATGCCTACGGCAACCAGTGGTCTCAGGCTATTTCCCGTGATTGGGCCCGACCGGACTCGACGTTCCTTTACGTCACGGTTCGAACGAGATAGAACGAGATTTGGCCGTACCGTAGTCCAAACAAGGACAGTGTAGGGCCAAATCACGTTGAATCTCCTTCTATCTCGTTCGAATCGTGACGTAAAGGAACGTCAGGTCCGGTCGGGCCCAATCACGGAAAATAGCCTGGGACCACCGGTTGCCGTAGGCATTACTTTTGATTACTTGTCTGAGTCCGAAATACCAATTCTGATTTTTTTTTCCAAAAGCAAGCTATAAGTACATTGGCTGTAGCATCTGTCGCCTACGGCCAATGTACTTATAGCATGCTTTTGGAAAAAAAATTAAAATTGGTATTTCGGCCTCAGACAAGAAATCAAAAGCGATGCCTACGGCAACCAGTGGTCTCAGGCTATTTCCCGTGATTGGGCCCGACCGGACTCGACGTTCCTTTACGTCACGGTTCGAACGAGATAGAACGAGATTTGGCCGTACCGTAGTCCAAACAAGGACAGTGTAGGGCCAAATCACGTTGAATCTCCTTCTATCTCGTTCGAATCGTGACGTAAAGGAACGTCAGGTCCGGTCGGGCCCAATCACGGAAAATAGCCTGGGACCACCGGTTGCCGTAGGCATTACTTTTGATTACTTGTCTGAGTCCGAAATACCAATTCTGATTTTTTTTCCAAAAGCATGCTATAAGTACATTGGCTGTAGCATCTGTCGCCTACGGCCAATGTACTTATAGCATGCTTTTGGAAAAAAAAATTAAAATTGGTATTTCGGCCTCAGACAAGAAATCAAAAGCGATCCCTACGGCAACCAGTGGTCTCAGGCTATTTCCCGTGATTGGGCCCGACCGGACTCGACGTTCGTTTACGTCACGGTTCGAACGAGATAGAACGAGATTTGGCCGTACCGTAGTCCAAACAAGGACATTGTAGGGCCAAATCACGTTGAATCTCGTTCTATCTCGTTCGAATCGTGACGTAAAGGAACGTCAGGTCCGGTCGGGCCCAATCACGGAAAATAGCCTGGGACCACCGGTTGCCGTAGGCATTACTTTTGATTACTTTTCTGAGTCCGAAATACCAATTCTGATTTTTTTTCCAAAAGCATGCTATAAGTACATTGGCTGTAGCATCTGTCGCCTACGGCCAATGTACTTATAGCATGCTTTTGGAAAAAAAATTAAAATTGGTATTTCGGCCTCAGACAAGAAATCAAAAGCGATGCCAACGGCAACCAGTGGTCTCAGGCTATTTCCCGTGATTGGGCCCGACCGGACTCGACGTTCCTTTACGTCACGGTTCGAACGAGATAGAACGAGATTTGGCCGTACCGTAGTCCAAACAAGGACAGTGTAGGGCCAAATCACGTTGAATCTCCTTCTATCTCGTTCGAATCGTGACGTAAAGGAACGTCAGGTCCGGTCGGGCCCAATCACGGAAAATAGCCTGGGACCACCGGTTGCCGTAGGCATTACTTTTGATTACTTGTCTGAGTCCGAAATACCAATTCTGATTTTTTTTCCAAAAGCATGCTATAAGTACATTGGCTGTAGCATCTGTCGCCTACGGCCAATGTACTTATAGCATGCTTTTGGAAAAAAAATTAAAATTGGTATTTCGGCCTCAGACAAGAAATCAAAAGCGATGCCTACGGCAACCAGTGGTCCCAGGCTATTTCCCGTGATTGGGCCCGACCGGACTCGACGTTCCTTTACGTCACGGTTCGAACGAGATAGAACGAGATTTGGCCGTACCGTAGTCCAAACAAGGACAGTGTAGGGCCAAATCACGTTGAATCTCGTTCTATCTCGTTCGAATCGTGACGTAAAGGAACGTCAGGTCCGGTCGGGCCCAATCACGGAAAATAGCCTGGGACCACCGGTTGCCGTAGGCATTACTTTTGATTACTTGTCTGAGTCCGAAATACCAATTCTGATTTTTTTTCCAAAAGCATGCTATAAGTACATTGGCTGTAGCATCTGTCGCCTACGGCCAATGTACTTATAGCATGCTTTTGGAAAAAAAATTAAAATTGGTATTTCGGCCTCAGACAAGAAATCAAAAGCGATGCCTTCGGCAACCAGTGGTCTCAGGCTATTTCCCGTGATTGGGCCCGACCGGACTCGACGTTCCTTTACGTCACGGTTTGAACGAGATAGAACGAGATTTGGCCGTACCGTAGTCCAAACAAGGACATTGTAGGGCCAAATCACGTTGAATCTCCTTCTATCTCGTTCGAATCGTGACGTAAAGGAACGTCAGGTCCGGTCGGGCCCAATCACGGAAAATAGCCTGGGACCACCGGTTGCCGTAGGCATTACTTTTGATTACTTGTCTGAGTCCGAAATACCAATTCTGATTTTTTTTCCAAAAGCATGCTATAAGTACATTGGCTGTAGCATCTGTCGCCTACGGCCAATGTACTTATAGCATGCTTTTGGAAAAAAAATTAAAATTGGTATTTCGGCCTCAGACAAGAAATCAAAAGCGATGCCTACGGCAACCAGTGGTCTCAGGCTATTTCCCGTGATTGGGCCCGACCGGACTCGACGTTCCTTTACGTCACGGTTCGAACGAGATAGAACGAGATTTGGCCGTACCGTAGTCCAAACAAGGACAGTGTAGGGCCAAATCACGTTGAATCTCCTTCTATCTCGTTCGAATCGTGACGTAAAGGAACGTCAGGTCCGGTCGGGCCCAATCACGGAAAATAGCCTGGGACCACCGGTTGCCGTAGGCATTACTTTTGATTACTTGTCTGAGTCCGAAATACCAATTCTGATTTTTTTTCCAAAAGCATGCTATAAGTACATTGGCTGTAGCATCTGTCGCCTACGGCCAATGTACTTATAGCATGCTTTTGGAAAAAAAATTAAAATTGGTATTTCGGCCTCAGACAAGAAATCAAAAGCGATGCCTACGGCAACCAGTGGTCTCAGGCTATTTCCCGTGATTGGGCCCGACCGGACTCGACGTTCCTTTACGTCACGGTTCGAACGAGATAGAACGAGATTTGGCCGTACCGTAGTCCAAACAAGGACATTGTAGGGCCAAATCACGTTGAATCTCGTTCTATCTCGTTCGAATCGTGACGTAAAGGAACGTCAGGTCCGGTCGGGCCCAATCACGGAAAATAGCCTGGGACCACCGGTTGCCGTAGGCATTACTTTTGATTACTTGTCTGAGTCCGAAATACCAATTCTGATTTTTTTTCCAAAAGCATGCTATAAGTACATTGGCTGTAGCATCTGTCGCCTACGGCCAATGTACTTAAAGCGTGCTTTTGGAAAAAAATTCAAATTGGTATTTCGGCCTCAGACAAGAAATCAAAAGCGATGCCTACGGCAACCAGTGGTCTCAGGCTATTTCCCGTGATTGGGCCCGACCGGACTCGACGTTCCTTTACGTCACGGTTCGAACGAGATAGAACGAGATTTGGCCGTACCGTAGTCCAAACAAGGACAGTGTAGGGCCAAATCACGTTGAATCTCCTTCTATCTCGTTCGAATCGTGACGTAAAGGAACGTCAGGTCCGGTCGGGCCCAATCACGGAAAATAGCCTGGGACAACCGGTTGCCGTAGGCATTACTTTTGATTACTTAGTCCGAAATACCAATTCTGATTTTTTTTCCAAAAGCATGCTATAAGTACATTGGCTGTAGCATCTGTCGCCTACGGCCAATATACTTATAGCATGCTTTTGGAAAAAAAATTAAAATTGGTATTTCGGCCTCAGACAAGAAATCAAAAGCGATGCCTACGGCAACCAGTGGTCTCAGGCTATTTCCCGTGATTGGGCCCGACCGGACTCGACGTTCCTTTACGTCACGGTTCGAACGAGATAGAACGAGATTTGGCCGTACCGTAGTCCAAACAAGGACAGTGTAGGGCCAAATCACGTTGAATCTCCTTCTATCTCGTTCGAATCGTGACGTAAAGGAACGTCAGGTCCGGTCGGGCCCAATCACGGAAAATAGCCTGGGACAACCGGTTGCCGTAGGCATTACTTTTGATTACTTAGTCCGAAATACCAATTCTGATTTTTTTTCCAAAAGCATGCTATAAGTACATTGGCTGTAGCATCTGTCGCCTACGGCCAATATACTTATAGCATGCTTTTGGAAAAAAAATTAAAATTGGTATTTCGGCCTCAGACAAGAAATCAAAAGCGATGCCTACGGCAACCAGTGGTCTCAGGCTATTTCCCGTGATTGGGCCCGACCGGACTCGACGTTCCTTTACGTCACGGTTCGAACGAGATAGAACGAGATTTGGCCGTACCGTAGTCCAAACAAGGACAGTGTAGGGCCAAATCACGTTGAATCTCCTTCTATCTCGTTCGAATCGTGACGTAAAGGAACGTCAGGTCCGGTCGGGCCCAATCACGGAAAATAGCCTGGGACCACCGGTTGCCGTAGGCATTACTTTTGATTACTTGTCAGAGTCCGAAATACCAATTCTGATTTTTTTTCCAAAAGCATGCTATAAGTACATTGGCTGTAGCATCTGTCGCCTACGGCCAATGTACTTATAGCATGCTTTTGGAAAAAAAATTAAAATTGGTATTTCGGCCTCAGACAAGAAATCAAAAGCGATGCCTTCGGCAACCAGTGGTCTCAGGCTATTTCCCGTGATTGGGCCCGACCGGACTCGACGTTCCTTTACGTCACGGTTTGAACGAGATAGAACGAGATTTGGCCGTACCGTAGTCCAAACAAGGACATTGTAGGGCCAAATCACGTTGAATCTCCTTCTATCTCGTTCGAATCGTGACGTAAAGGAACGTCAGGTCCGGTCGGGCCCAATCACGGAAAATAGCCTGGGACCACCGGTTGCCGTAGGCATTACTTTTGATTACTTGTCTGAGTCCGAAATACCAATTCTGATTTTTTTTCCAAAAGCATGCTATAAGTACATTGGCTGTAGCATCTGTCGCCTACGGCCAATGTACTTATAGCATGCTTTTGGAAAAAAAATTAAAATTGGTATTTCGGCCTCAGACAAGAAATCAAAAGCGATGCCTACGGCAACCAGTGGTCTCAGGCTATTTCCCGTGATTGGGCCCGACCGGACTCGACGTTCCTTTACGTCACGGTTCGAACGAGATAGAACGAGATTTGGCCGTACCGTAGTCCAAACAAGGACAGTGTAGGGCCAAATCACGTTGAATCTCCTTCTATCTCGTTCGAATCGTGACGTAAAGGAACGTCAGGTCCGGTCGGGCCCAATCACGGAAAATAGCCTGGGACCACCGGTTGCCGTAGGCATTACTTTTGATTACTTGTCTGAGTCCGAAATACCAATTCTGATTTTTTTTCCAAAAGCATGCTATAAGTACATTGGCTGTAGCATCTGTCGCCTACGGCCAATGTACTTATAGCATGCTTTTGGAAAAAAAATTAAAATTGGTATTTCGGCCTCAGACAAGAAATCAAAAGCGATGCCTACGGCAACCAGTGGTCTCAGGCTATTTCCCGTGATTGGGCCCGACCGGACTCGACGTTCCTTTACGTCACGGTTCGAACGAGATAGAACGAGATTTGGCCGTACCGTAGTCCAAACAAGGACATTGTAGGGCCAAATCACGTTGAATCTCGTTCTATCTCGTTCGAATCGTGACGTAAAGGAACGTCAGGTCCGGTCGGGCCCAATCACGGAAAATAGCCTGGGACCACCGGTTGCCGTAGGCATTACTTTTGATTACTTGTCTGAGTCCGAAATACCAATTCTGATTTTTTTTCCAAAAGCATGCTATAAGTACATTGGCTGTAGCATCTGTCGCCTACGGCCAATGTACTTAAAGCGTGCTTTTGGAAAAAAATTCAAATTGGTATTTCGGCCTCAGACAAGAAATCAAAAGCGATGCCTACGGCAACCAGTGGTCTCAGGCTATTTCCCGTGATTGGGCCCGACCGGACTCGACGTTCCTTTACGTCACGGTTCGAACGAGATAGAACGAGATTTGGCCGTACCGTAGTCCAAACAAGGACAGTGTAGGGCCAAATCACGTTGAATCTCCTTCTATCTCGTTCGAATCGTGACGTAAAGGAACGTCAGGTCCGGTCGGGCCCAATCACGGAAAATAGCCTGGGACAACCGGTTGCCGTAGGCATTACTTTTGATTACTTAGTCCGAAATACCAATTCTGATTTTTTTTCCAAAAGCATGCTATAAGTACATTGGCTGTAGCATCTGTCGCCTACGGCCAATATACTTATAGCATGCTTTTGGAAAAAAAATTAAAATTGGTATTTCGGCCTCAGACAAGAAATCAAAAGCGATGCCTACGGCAACCAGTGGTCTCAGGCTATTTCCCGTGATTGGGCCCGACCGGACTCGACGTTCCTTTACGTCACGGTTCGAACGAGATAGAACGAGATTTGGCCGTACCGTAGTCCAAACAAGGACAGTGTAGGGCCAAATCACGTTGAATCTCCTTCTATCTCGTTCGAATCGTGACGTAAAGGAACGTCAGGTCCGGTCGGGCCCAATCACGGAAAATAGCCTGGGACAACCGGTTGCCGTAGGCATTACTTTTGATTACTTAGTCCGAAATACCTATTCTGATTTTTTTTCCAAAAGCATGCTATAAGTACATTGGCTGTAGCATCTGTCGCCTACGGCCAATATACTTATAGCATGCTTTTGGAAAAAAAATTAAAATTGGTATTTCGGCCTCAGACAAGAAATCAAAAGCGATGCCTACGGCAACCAGTGGTCTCAGGCTATTTCCCGTGATTGGGCCCGACCGGACTCGACGTTCCTTTACGTCACGGTTCGAACGAGATAGAACGAGATTTGGCCGTACCGTAGTCCAAACAAGGACAGTGTAGGGCCAAATCACGTTGAATCTCCTTCTATCTCGTTCGAATCGTGACGTAAAGGATCAGGTCCGGTCGGGCCCAATCACGGAAAATAGCCTGGGACCACCGGTTGCCGTAGGCATTACTTTTGATTACTTGTCTGAGTCCGAAATACCAATTCTGATTTTTTTTCCAAAAGCATGCTATAAGTACATTGGCTGTAGCATCTGTCGCCTACGGCCAATGTACTTATAGCATGCTTTTGGAAAAAAAAATTAAAATTGGTATTTCGGCCTCAGACAAGAAATCAAAAGCGATCCCTACGGCAACCAGTGGTCTCAGGCTATTTCCCGTGATTGGGCCCGACCGGACTCGACGTTCCTTTACGTCACGGTTCGAACGAGATAGAACGAGATTTGGCCGTACCGTAGTCCAAACAAGGACAGTGTAGGGCCAAATCACGTTGAATCTCCTTCTATCTCGTTCGAATCGTGACGTAAAGGAACGTCAGGTCCGGTCGGGCCCAATCACGGAAAATAGCCTGGGACCACCGGTTGCCGTAGGCATTACTTTTGATTACTTGTCTGAGTCCGAAATACCAATTCTGATTTTTTTTCCAAAAGCATGCTATAAGTACATTGGCTGTAGCATCTGTCGCCTACGGCCAATGTACTTATAGCATGCTTTTGGAAAAAAAATTAAAATTGGTATTTCGGCCTCAGACAAGAAATCAAAAGCGATGCCTACGGCAACCAGTGGTCTCAGGCTATTTCCCGTGATTGGGCCCGACCGGACTCGACGTTCCTTTACGTCACGGTTTGAACGAGATAGAACGAGATTTGGCCGTACCGTAGTCCAAACAAGGACATTGTAGGGCCAAATCACGTTGAATCTCCTTCTATCTCGTTCGAATCGTGACGTAAAGGAACGTCAGGTCCGGTCGGGCCCAATCACGGAAAATAGCCTGGGACCACCGGTTGCCGTAGGCATTACTTTTGATTACTTGTCTGAGTCCGAAATACCAATTCTGATTTTTTTTCCAAAAGCATGCTATAAGTACATTGGCTGTAGCATCTGTCGCCTACGGCCAATGTACTTATAGCATGCTTTTGGAAAAAAAATTAAAATTGGTATTTCGGCCTCAGACAAGAAATCAAAAGCGATGCCTACGGCAACCAGTGGTCTCAGGCTATTTCCCGTGATTGGGCCCGACCGGACTCGACGTTCCTTTACGTCACGGTTCGAACGAGATAGAACGAGATTTGGCCGTACCGTAGTCCAAACAAGGACATTGTAGGGCCAAATCACGTTGAATCTCGTTCTATCTCGTTCGAATCGTGACGTAAAGGAACGTCAGGTCCGGTCGGGCCCAATCACGGAAAATAGCCTGGGACCACCGGTTGCCGTAGGCATTACTTTTGATTACTTGTCTGAGTCCGAAATACCAATTCTGATTTTTTTTCCAAAAGCATGCTATAAGTACATTGGCTGTAGCATCTGTCGCCTACGGCCAATGTACTTAAAGCGTGCTTTTGGAAAAAAATTAAAATTGGTATTTCGGCCTCAGACAAGAAATCAAAAGCGATGCCTACGGCAACCAGTGGTCTCAGGCTATTTCCCGTGATTGGGCCCGACCGGACTCGACGTTCCTTTACGTCACGGTTCGAACGAGATAGAACGAGATTTGGCCGTACCGTAGTCCAAACAAGGACAGTGTAGGGCCAAATCACGTTGAATCTCCTTCTATCTCGTTCGAATCGTGACGTAAAGGAACGTCAGGTCCGGTCGGGCCCAATCACGGAAAATAGCCTGGGACCACCGGTTGCCGTAGGCATTACTTTTGATTACTTAGTCCGAAATACCAATTCTGATTTTTTTTCCAAAAGCATGCTATAAGTACATTGGCTGTAGCATCTGTCGCCTACGGCCAATATACTTATAGCATGCTTTTGGAAAAAAAATTAAAATTGGTATTTCGGCCTCAGACAAGAAATCAAAAGCGATGCCTACGGCAACCAGTGGTCTCAGGCTATTTCCCGTGATTGGGCCCGACCGGACTCGACGTTCCTTTACGTCACGGTTCGAACGAGATAGAACGAGATTTGGCCGTACCGTAGTCGAAACAAGGACAGTGTAGGGCCAAATCACGTTGAATCTCGTTCTATCTCGTTCGAATCGTGACGTAAAGGAACGTCAGGTCCGGTCGGTCCCAATCACGGAAAATAGCCTGGGACCACCGGTTGCCGTAGGCATTACTTTTGATTACTTGTCTGAGTCCGAAATACCAATTCTGATTTTTTTTCCAAAAGCATGCTATAAGTACATTGGCTGTAGCATCTGTCGCCTACGGCCAATGTACTTATAGCATGCTTTTGGAAAAAAATTAAAATTGGTATTTCGGCCTCAGACAAGAAATCAAAAGCGATGCCTACGGCAACCAGTGGTCTCAGGCTATTTCCCGTGATTGGGCCCGACCGGACTCGACGTTCCTTTACGTCACGGTTCGAACGAGATAGAACGAGATTTGGACGTACCGTAGTCCAAACAAGGACAGTGTAGGGCCAAATCACGTTGAATCTCGTTCTATCTCGTTCGAATCGTGACGTAAAGGAACGTCAGGTCCGGTCGGGCCCGATCACGGAAAATAGCCTGGGACCACCGGTTGCCGTAGGCATTACTTTTGATTACTTGTCTGAGTCCGAAATACCAATTCTGATTTTTTTTCCAAAAGCATGCTATAAGTACATTGGCTGTAGCATCTGTCGCCTACGGCCAATGAACTTATAGCATGCTTTTGGAAAAAAAATGGAAATTGGTATTTCGGCCTCAGACAAGAAATCAAAAGCGATGCCTACGGCAACCAGTGGTCTCAGGCTATTTCCCGTGATTGGGCCCGACCGGACTCGACGTTCCTTTACGTCACGGTTCGAACGAGATAGAACGAGATTTGGCCGTACCGTAGTCCAAACAAGGACAGTGTAGGGCCAAATCACGTTGAATCTCGTTCTATCTCGTTCGAATCGTGACGTAAAGGAACGTCAGGTCCGGTCGGGCCCAATCACGGAAAATAGCCTGGGACCACCGGTTGCCGTAGGCATTACTTTTGATTACTTGTCTGAGTCCGAAATACCAATTCTGATTTTTTTTTCCAAAAGCAAGCTATAAGTACATTGGCTGTAGCATCTGTCGCCTACGGCCAATGTACTTATAGCATGCTTTTGGAAAAAAAATTAAAATTGGTATTTCGGCCTCAGACAAGAAATCAAAAGCGATGCCTACGGCAACCAGTGGTCTCAGGCTATTTCCCGTGATTGGGCCCGACCGGACTCGACGTTCCTTTACGTCACGGTTCGAACGAGATAGAACGAGATTTGGCCGTACCGTAGTCCAAACAAGGACAGTGTAGGGCCAAATCACGTTGAATCTCCTTCTATCTCGTTCGAATCGTGACGTAAAGGAACGTCAGGTCCGGTCGGGCCCAATCACGGAAAATAGCCTGGGACCACCGTTTGCCGTAGGCATTACTTTTGATTACTTGTCTGAGTCCGAAATACCAATTCTGATTTTTTTTCCAAAAGCATGCTATAAGTACATTGGCTGTAGCATCTGTCGCCTACGGCCAATGTACTTATAGCATGCTTTTGGAAAAAAAATTAAAATTGGTATTTCGGCCTCAGACAAGAAATCAAAAGCGATCCCTACGGCAACCAGTGGTCTCAGGCTATTTCCCGTGATTGGGCCCGACCGGACTCGACGTTCCTTTACGTCACGGTTCGAACGAGATAGAACGAGATTTGGCCGTACCGTAGTCCAAACAAGGACATTGTAGGGCCAAATCACGTTGAATCTCGTTCTATCTCGTTCGAATCGTGACGTAAAGGAACGTCAGGTCCGGTCGGGCCCAATCACGGAAAATAGCCTGGGACCACCGGTTGCCGTAGGCATTACTTTTGATTACTTGTCTGAGTCCGAAATACCAATTCTGATTTTTTTTCCAAAAGCATGCTATAAGTACATTGGCTGTAGCATCTGTCGCCTACGGCCAATGTACTTATAGCATGCTTTTGGAAAAAAAATTAAAATTGGTATTTCGGCCTCAGACAAGAAATCAAAAGCGATGCCTACGGCAACCAGTGGTCTCAGGCTATTTCCCGTGATTGGGCCCGACCGGACTCGACGTTCCTTTACGTCACGGTTCGAACGAGATAGAACGAGATTTGGCCGTACCGTAGTCCAAACAAGGACAGTGTAGGGCCAAATCACGTTGAATCTCGTTCTATCTCGTTCGAATCGTGACGTAAAGGAACGTCAGGTCCGGTCGGGCCCAATCACGGAAAATAGCCTGGGACCACCGGTTGCCGTAGGCATTACTTTTGATTACTTGTCTGAGTCCGAAATACCAATTCTGATTTTTTTTCCAAAAGCATGCTATAAGTACATTGGCTGTAGCATCTGTCGCCTACGGCCAATGTACTTATAGCATGCTTTTGGAAAAAAAATTAAAATTGGTATTTCGGCCTCAGACAAGAAATCAAAAGCGATGCCTTCGGCAACCAGTGGTCTCAGGCTATTTCCCGTGATTGGGCCCGACCGGACTCGACGTTCCTTTACGTCACGGTTTGAACGAGATAGAACGAGATTTGGCCGTACCGTAGTCCAAACAAGGACATTGTAGGGCCAAATCACGTTGAATCTCGTTCTATCTAGTTCGAATCGTGACGTAAAGGAACGTCAGGTCCGGTCGGGCCCAATCACGGAAAATAGCCTGGGACCACCGGTTGCCGTAGGCATTACTTTTGATTACTTGTCTGAGTCCGAAATACCAATTCTGATTTTTTTTCCAAAAGCATGCTATAAGTACATTGGCTGTAGCATCTGTCGCCTACGGCCAATGTACTTATAGCATGCTTTTGGAAAAAAAATTAAAATTGGTATTTCGGCCTCAGACAAGAAATCAAAAGCGATGCCTACGGCAACCAGTGGTCTCAGGCTATTTCCCGTGATTGGGCCCGACCGGACTCGACGTTCCTTTACGTCACTGTTCGAACGAGATAGAACGAGATTTGGCCGTACCGTAGTCCAAACAAGGACAGTGTAGGGCCAAATCACGTTGAATCTCGTTCTATCTCGTTCGAATCGTGACGTAAACGAACGTCAGGTCCGGTCGGGCCCAATCACGGAAAATAGCCTGGGACCACCGGTTGCCGTAGGCATTACTTTTGATTACTTGTCTGAGTCCGAAATACCAATTCTGATTTTTTTTCCAAAAGCATGCTATAAGTACATTGGCTGTAGCATCTGTCGCCTACGGCCAATGTACTTATAGCATGCTTTTGGAAAAAAAATTAAAATTGGTATTTCGGCCTCAGACAAGAAATCAAAAGCGATGCCTTCGGCAACCAGTGGTCTCAGGCTATTTCCCGTGATTGGGCCCGACCGGACTCGACGTTCCTTTACGTCACGGTTTGAACGAGATAGAACGAGATTTGGCCGTACCGTAGTCGAAACAAGGACAGTGTAGGGCCAAATCACGTTGAATCTCGTTCTATCTCGTTCGAATCGTGACGTAAAGGAACGTCAGGTCCGGTCGGTCCCAATCACGGAAAATAGCCTGGGACCACCGGTTGCCGTAGGCATTACTTTTGATTACTTGTCTGAGTCCGAAATACCAATTCTGATTTTTTTTCCAAAAGCATGCTATAAGTACATTGGCTGTAGCATCTGTCGCCTACGGCCAATGTACTTATAGCATGCTTTTGGAAAAAAATTAAAATTGGTATTTCGGCCTCAGACAAGAAATCAAAAGCGATGCCTACGGCAACCAGTGGTCTCAGGCTATTTCCCGTGATTGGGCCCGACCGGACTCGACGTTCCTTTACGTCACGGTTCGAACGAGATAGAACGAGATTTGGACGTACCGTAGTCCAAACAAGGACAGTGTAGGGCCAAATCACGTTGAATCTCGTTCTATCTCGTTCGAATCGTGACGTAAAGGAACGTCAGGTCCGGTCGGGCCCGATCACGGAAAATAGCCTGGGACCACCGGTTGCCGTAGGCATTACTTTTGATTACTTGTCTGAGTCCGAAATACCAATTCTGATTTTTTTTCCAAAAGCATGCTATAAGTACATTGGCTGTAGCATCTGTCGCCTACGGCCAATGAACTTATAGCATGCTTTTGGAAAAAAAATGGAAATTGGTATTTCGGCCTCAGACAAGAAATCAAAAGCGATGCCTACGGCAACCAGTGGTCTCAGGCTATTTCCCGTGATTGGGCCCGACCGGACTCGACGTTCCTTTACGTCACGGTTCGAACGATATAGAACGAGATTTGGCCGTACCGTAGTCCAAACAAGGACAGTGTAGGGCCAAATCACGTTGAATCTCGTTCTATCTCGTTCGAATCGTGACGTAAAGGAACGTCAGGTCCGGTCGGGCCCAATCACGGAAAATAGCCTGGGACCACCGGTTGCCGTAGGCATTACTTTTGATTACTTGTCTGAGTCCGAAATACCAATTCTGATTTTTTTTTCCAAAAGCAAGCTATAAGTACATTGGCTGTAGCATCTGTCGCCTACGGCCAATGTACTTATAGCATGCTTTTGGAAAAAAAATTAAAATTGGTATTTCGGCCTCAGACAAGAAATCAAAAGCGATGCCTACGGCAACCAGTGGTCTCAGGCTATTTCCCGTGATTGGGCCCGACCGGACTCGACGTTCCTTTACGTCACGGTTCGAACGAGATAGAACGAGATTTGGCCGTACCGTAGTCCAAACAAGGACAGTGTAGGGCCAAATCACGTTGAATCTCCTTCTATCTCGTTCGAATCGTGACGTAAAGGAACGTCAGGTCCGGTCGGGCCCAATCACGGAAAATAGCCTGGGACCACCGTT
Source organism: Branchiostoma lanceolatum (assembly GCA_035149815.1). Classification (NCBI taxonomy): domain Eukaryota; kingdom Metazoa; phylum Chordata; class Leptocardii; order Amphioxiformes; family Branchiostomatidae; genus Branchiostoma; species Branchiostoma lanceolatum. The sequence continues at coordinate 842,550 of CM068869.1, forward strand.
TGCCGTAGGCATTACTTTTGATTACTTGTCTGAGTCCGAAATACCAATTCTGATTTTTTTTCCAAAAGCATGCTATAAGTACATTGGCTGTAGCATCTGTCGCCTACGGCCAATGTACTTATAGCATGCTTTTGGAAAAAAAATTAAAATTGGTATTTCGGCCTCAGACAAGAAATCAAAAGCGATCCCTACGGCAACCAGTGGTCTCAGGCTATTTCCCGTGATTGGGCCCGACCGGACTCGACGTTCCTTTACGTCACGGTTCGAACGAGATAGAACGAGATTTGGCCGTACCGTAGTCCAAACAAGGACATTGTAGGGCCAAATCACGTTGAATCTCGTTCTATCTCGTTCGAATCGTGACGTAAAGGAACGTCAGGTCCGGTCGGGCCCAATCACGGAAAATAGCCTGGGACCACCGGTTGCCGTAGGCATTACTTTTGATTACTTGTCTGAGTCCGAAATACCAATTCTGATTTTTTTTCCAAAAGCATGCTATAAGTACATTGGCTGTAGCATCTGTCGCCTACGGCCAATGTACTTATAGCATGCTTTTGGAAAAAAAATTAAAATTGGTATTTCGGCCTCAGACAAGAAATCAAAAGCGATGCCTACGGCAACCAGTGGTCTCAGGCTATTTCCCGTGATTGGGCCCGACCGGACTCGACGTTCGTTTACGTCACGGTTCGAACGAGATAGAACGAGATTTGGCCGTACCGTAGTCCAAACAAGGACAGTGTAGGGCCAAATCACGTTGAATCTCGTTCTATCTCGTTCGAATCGTGACGTAAAGGAACGTCAGGTCCGGTCGGGCCCAATCACGGAAAATAGCCTGGGACCACCGGTTGCCGTAGGCATTACTTTTGATTACTTGTCTGAGTCCGAAATACCAATTCTGATTTTTTTTCCAAAAGCATGCTATAAGTACATTGGCTGTAGCATCTGTCGCCTACGGCCAATGTACTTATAGCATGCTTTTGGAAAAAAAATTAAAATTGGTATTTCGGCCTCAGACAAGAAATCAAAAGCGATGCCTTCGGCAACCAGTGGTCTCAGGCTATTTCCCGTGATTGGGCCCGACCGGACTCGACGTTCCTTTACGTCACGGTTTGAACGAGATAGAACGAGATTTGGCCGTACCGTAGTCCAAACAAGGACATTGTAGGGCCAAATCACGTTGAATCTCGTTCTATCTAGTTCGAATCGTGACGTAAAGGAACGTCAGGTCCGGTCGGGCCCAATCACGGAAAATAGCCTGGGACCACCGGTTGCCGTAGGCATTACTTTTGATTACTTGTCTGAGTCCGAAATACCAATTCTGATTTTTTTTCCAAAAGCATGCTATAAGTACATTGGCTGTAGCATCTGTCGCCTACGGCCAATGTACTTATAGCATGCTTTTGGAAAAAAAATTAAAATTGGTATTTCGGCCTCAGACAAGAAATCAAAAGCGATGCCTACGGCAACCAGTGGTCTCAGGCTATTTCCCGTGATTGGGCCCGACCGGACTCGACGTTCCTTTACGTCACGGTTCGAACGAGATAGAACGAGATTTGGCCGTACCGTAGTCCAAACAAGGACAGTGTAGGGCCAAATCACGTTGAATCTCGTTCTATCTCGTTCGAATCGTGACGTAAAGGAACGTCAGGTCCGGTCGGGCCCAATCACGGAAAATAGCCTGGGACCACCGGTTGCCGTAGGCATTACTTTTGATTACTTGTCTGAGTCCGAAATACCAATTCTGATTTTTTTTCCAAAAGCATGCTATAAGTACATTGGCTGTAGCATCTGTCGCCTACGGCCAATGTACTTATAGCATGCTTTTGGAAAAAAAATTAAAATTGGTATTTCGGCCTCAGACAAGAAATCAAAAGCGATGCCTTCGGCAACCAGTGGTCTCAGGCTATTTCCCGTGATTGGGCCCGACCGGACTCGACGTTCCTTTACGTCACGGTTTGAACGAGATAGAACGAGATTTGGCCGTACCGTAGTCCAAACAAGGACATTGTAGGGCCAAATCACGTTGAATCTCGTTCTATCTAGTTCGAATCGTGACGTAAAGGAACGTCAGGTCCGGTCGGGCCCAATCACGGAAAATAGCCTGGGACCACCGGTTGCCGTAGGCATTACTTTTGATTACTTGTCTGAGTCCGAAATACCAATTCTGATTTTTTTTCCAAAAGCATGCTATAAGTACATTGGCTGTAGCATCTGTCGCCTACGGCCAATGTACTTATAGCATGCTTTTGGAAAAAAAATTAAAATTGGTATTTCGGCCTCAGACAAGAAATCAAAAGCGATGCCTACGGCAACCAGTGGTCTCAGGCTATTTCCCGTGATTGGGCCCGACCGGACTCGACGTTCCTTTACGTCACGGTTCGAACGAGATAGAACGAGATTTGGCCGTACCGTAGTCCAAACAAGGACAGTGTAGGGCCAAATCACGTTGAATCTCGTTCTATCTCGTTCGAATCGTGACGTAAAGGAACGTCAGGTCCGGTCGGGCCCAATCACGGAAAATAGCCTGGGACCACCGGTTGCCGTAGGCATTACTTTTGATTACTTGTCTGAGTCCGAAATACCAATTCTGATTTTTTTTCCAAAAGCATGCTATAAGTACATTGGCTGTAGCATCTGTCGCCTACGGCCAATGTACTTATAGCATGCTTTTGGAAAAAAAATTAAAATTGGTATTTCGGCCTCAGACAAGAAATCAAAAGCGATGCCTACGGCAACCAGTGGTCTCAGGCTATTTCCCGTGATTGGGCCCGACCGGACTCGACGTTCCTTTACGTCACGGTTCGAACGAGATAGAACGAGATTTGGCCGTACCGTAGTCCAAACAAGGACAGTGTAGGGCCAAATCACGTTGAATCTCCTTCTATCTCGTTCGAATCGTGACGTAAAGGAACGTCAGGTCCGGTCGGGCCCAATCACGGAAAATAGCCTGGGACCACCGGTTGCCGTAGGCATTACTTTTGATTACTTGTCTGAGTCCGAAATACCAATTCTGATTTTTTTTCCAAAAGCATGCTATAAGTACATTGGCTGTAGCATCTGTCGCCTACGGCCAATGTACTTATAGCATGCTTTTGGAAAAAAAATTAAAATTGGTATTTCGGCCTCAGACAAGAAATCAAAAGCGATGCCTACGGCAACCAGTGGTCTCAGGCTATTTCCCGTGATTGGGCCCGACCGGACTCGACGTTCCTTTACGTCACGGTTCGAACGAGATAGAACGAGATTTGGCCGTACCGTAGTCCAAACAAGGACAGTGTAGGGCCAAATCACGTTGAATCACCCTCTATCTCGTTCGAATCGTGACGTAAAGGAACGTCAGGTCCGGTCGGGCCCAATCACGGAAAATAGCCTGGGACCACCGGTTGCCGTAGGCATTACTTTTGATTACTTGTCTGAGTCCGAAATACCAATTCTGATTTTTTTTCCAAAAGCATGCTATAAGTACATTGGCTGTAGCATCTGTCGCCTACGGCCAATGTACTTATAGCATGCCTTTGGAAAAAAATTAAAATTGGTATTTCGGCCTCAGACAAGAAATCAAAAGCGATGCCTACGGCAACCAGTGGTCTCAGGCTATTTCCCGTGATTGGGCCTGACCGGACTCGACGTTCCTTTACGTCACGGTTCGAACGAGATAGAACGAGATTTGGCCTTACCGTAGTCCAAACAAGGACAGTGTAGGGCCAAATCACGTTGAATCTCGTTCTATCTCGTTCGAATCGTGACGTAAAGGAACGTCAGGTCCGGTCGGGCCCAATCACGGAAAATAGCCTGATGCCACCGGTTGACGTAGGCATTACTTTTGATTACTTGTCTGAGTCCGAAATACCAATTCTGATTTTTTTTTCCAAAAGCATGCTATAAGTACATTGGCTGTAGCATCTGTCGCCTACGGCCAATGTACTTATAGCATGCTTTTGGAAAAAAAATTAAAATTGGTATTTCGGCCTCAGACAAGAAATCAAAAGCGATGCCTACGGCAACCAGTGGTCTCAGGCTATTTCCCGTGATTGGGCCCGACCGGACTCGACGTTCCTTTACGTCACGGTTCGAACGAGATAGAACGAGATTTGGCCGTACCGTAGTCCAAACAAGGACAGTGTAGGGCCAAATCACGTTGAATCTCCTTCTATCTCGTTCGAATCGTGACGTAAAGGAACGTCAGGTCCGGTCGGGCCCAATCACGGAAAATAGCCTGGGACCACCGGTTGCCGTAGGCATTACTTTTGATTACTTGTCTGAGTCCGAAATACCAATTCTGATTTTTTTTCCAAAAGCATGCTATAAGTACATTGGCTGTAGCATCTGTCGCCTACGGCCAATGTACTTATAGCATGCTTTTGGAAAAAAAATTAAAATTGGTATTTCGGCCTCAGACAAGAAATCAAAAGCGATGCCTACGGCAACCAGTGGTCTCAGGCTATTTCCCGTGATTGGGCCCGACCGGACTCGACGTTCCTTTACGTCACGGTTTGAACGAGATAGAACGAGATTTGGCCGTACCGTAGTCCAAACAAGGACATTGTAGGGCCAAATCACGTTGAATCTCGTTCTATCTCGTTCGAATCGTGACGTAAAGGAACGTCAGGTCCGGTCGGGCCCAATCACGGAAAATAGCCTGGGACCACCGGTTGCCGTAGGCATTACTTTTGATTACTTGTCTGAGTCCGAAATACCAATTCTGATTTTTTTCCCAAAAGCATGCTATAAGTACATTGGCTGTAGCATCTGTCGCCTACGGCCAATGTACTTATAGCATGCTTTTGGAAAAAAAATTAAAATTGGTATTTCGGCCTCAGACAAGAAATCAAAAGCGATGCCTACGGCAACCAGTGGTCTCAGGCTATTTCCCGTGATTGGGCCCGACCGGACTCGACGTTCCTTTACGTCACGGTTCGAACGAGATAGAACGAGATTTGGCCGTACCGTAGTCCAAACAAGGACAGTGTAGGGCCAAATCACGTTGAATCACCTTCTATCTCGTTCGAATCGTGACGTAAAGGAACGTCAGGTCCGGTCGGGCCCAATCACGGAAAATAGCCTGGGACCACCGGTTGCCGTAGGCATTACTTTTGATTACTTGTCTGAGTCCGAAATACCAATTCTGATTTTTTTTCCAAAAGCATGCTATAAGTACATTGGCTGTAGCATCTGTCGCCTACGGCCAATGTACTTATAGCATGCTTTTGGAAAAAAAATTAAAATTGGTATTTCGGCCTCAGACAAGAAATCAAAAGCGATGCCTACGGCAACCAGTGGTCTCAGGCTATTTCCCGTGATTGGGCCCGACCGGACTCGACGTTCCTTTACGTCACGGTTCGAACGAGATAGAACGAGATTTGGCCGTACCGTAGTCCAAACAAGGACAGTGTAGGGCCAAATCACGTTGAATCTCCTTCTATCTCGTTCGAATCGTGACGTAAAGGAACGTCAGGTCCGGTCGGGCCCAATCACGGAAAATAGCCTGGGACCACCGGTTGCCGTAGGCAATACTTTTGATTACTTGTCTGAGTCCGAAATACCAATTCTGATTTTTTTTCCAAAAGCATGCTATAAGTACATTGGCTGTAGCATCTGTCGCCTACGGCCAATGTACTTATAGCATGCTTTTGGAAAAAAAATTGAAATTGGTATTTCGGCCTCAGACAAGAAATCAAAAGCGATGCCTACGGCAACCAGTGGTCTCAGGCTATTTCCCGTGATTGGGCCCGACCGGACTCGACGTTCCTTTACGTCACGGTTCGAACGAGATAGAACGAGATTTGGCCGTACCGTAGTCCAAACAAGGACAGTGTAGGGCCAAATCACGTTGAATCTCCTTCTATCTCGTTCGAATCGTGACGTAAAGGAACGTCAGGTCCGGTCGGGCCCAATCACGGAAAATAGCCTGGGACCACCGGTTGCCGTAGGCATTACTTTTGATTACTTGTCTGAGTCCGAAATGCCAATTCTGATTTTTTTTCCAAAAGCATGCTATAAGTACATTGGCTGTAGCATCTGTCGCCTACGGCCAATGTACTTATAGCATGCTTTTGGAAAAAAAATTAAAATTGGTATTTCGGCCTCAGACAAGAAATCAAAAGCGATGCCTTCGGCAACCAGTGGTCTCAGGCTATTTCCCGTGATTAGGCCCGACCGGACTCGACGTTCCTTTACGTCACGGTTTGAACGAGATAGAACGAGATTTGGCCGTACCGTAGTCCAAACAAGGACATTGTAGGGCCAAATCACGTTGAATCTCGTTCTATCTAGTTCGAATCGTGACGTAAAGGAACGTCAGGTCCGGTCGGGCCCAATCACGGAAAATAGCCTGGGACCACCGGTTGCCGTAGGCATTACTTTTGATTACTTGTCTGAGTCCGAAATACCAATTCTGATTTTTTTTCCAAAAGCATGCTATAAGTACATTGGCTGTAGCATCTGTCGCCTACGGCCAATGTACTTATAGCATGCTTTTGGAAAAAAAATTAAAATTGGTATTTCGGCCTCAGACAAGAAATCAAAAGCGATGCCTACGGCAACCAGTGGTCTCAGGCTATTTCCCGTGATTGGGCCCGACCGGACTCGACGTTCCTTTACGTCACGGTTCGAACGAGATAGAACGAGATTTGGCCGTACCGTAGTCCAAACAAGGACAGTGTAGGGCCAAATCACGTTGAATCTCCTTCTATCTCGTTCGAATCGTGACGTAAAGGAACGTCAGGTCCGGTCGGGCCCAATCACGGAAAATAGCCTGGGACCACCGGTTGCCGTAGGCATTACTTTTGATTACTTGTCTGAGTCCGAAATACCAATTCTGATTTTTTTTCCAAAAGCATGCTATAAGTACATTGGCTGTAGCATCTGTCGCCTACGGCCAATGTACTTATAGCATGCTTTTGGAAAAAAAATTAAAATTGGTATTTCGGCCTCAGACAAGAAATCAAAAGCGATGCCTACGGCAACCAGTGGTCTCAGGCTATTTCCCGTGATTGGGCCCGACCGGACTCGACGTTCCTTTACGTCACGGTTCGAACGAGATAGAACGAGATTTGGCCGTACCGTAGTCCAAACAAGGACAGTGTAGGGCCAAATCACGTTGAATCTCCTTCTATCTCGTTCGAATCGTGACGTAAAGGAACGTCAGGTCCGGTCGGGCCCAATCACGGAAAATAGCCTGGGACCACCGGTTGCCGTAGGCATTACTTTTGATTACTTGTCTGAGTCCGAAATACCAATTCTGATTTTTTTTCCAAAAGCATGCTATAAGTACATTGGCTGTAGCATCTGTCGCCTACGGCCAATGTACTTATAGCATGCTTTTGGAAAAAAAATTAAAATTGGTATTTCGGCCTCAGACAAGAAATCAAAAGCGATGCCTACGGCAACCAGTGGTCTCAGGCTATTTCCCGTGATTGGGCCCGACCGGACTCGACGTTCCTTTACGTCACGGTTCGAACGAGATAGAACGAGATTTGGCCGTACCGTAGTCCAAACAAGGACATTGTAGGGCCAAATCACGTTGAATCTCGTTCTATCTAGTTCGAATCGTGACGTAAAGGAACGTCAGGTCCGGTCGGGCCCAATCACGGAAAATAGCCTGGGACCACCGGTTGCCGTAGGCATTACTTTTGATTACTTGTCTGAGTCCGAAATACCAATTCTGATTTTTTTTCCAAAAGCATGCTATAAGTACATTGGCTGTAGCATCTGTCGCCTACGGCCAATGTACTTATAGCATGCTTTTGGAAAAAAAATTAAAATTGGTATTTCGGCCTCAGACAAGAAATCAAAAGCGATGCCTACGGCAACCAGTGGTCTCAGGCTATTTCCCGTGATTGGGCCCGACCGGACTCGACGTTCCTTTACGTCACGGTTCGAACGAGATAGAACGAGATTTGGCCGTACCGTAGTCCAAACAAGGACAGTGTAGGGCCAAATCACGTTGAATCTCCTTCTATCTCGTTCGAATCGTGACGTAAAGGAACGTCAGGTCCGGTCGGGCCCAATCACGGAAAATAGCCTGGGACCACCGGTTGCCGTAGGCATTACTTTTGATTACTTGTCTGAGTCCGAAATACCAATTCTGATTTTTTTTCCAAAAGCATGCTATAAGTACATTGGCTGTAGCATCTGTCGCCTACGGCCAATGTACTTATAGCATGCTTTTGGAAAAAAAATTAAAATTGGTATTTCGGCCTCAGACAAGAAATCAAAAGCGATGCCTACGGCAACCAGTGGTCTCAGGCTATTTCCCGTGATTGGGCCCGACCGGACTCGACGTTCCTTTACGTCACGGTTCGAACGAGATAGAACGAGATTTGGCCGTACCGTAGTCCAAACAAGGACAGTGTAGGGCCAAATCACGTTGAATCTCCTTCTATCTCGTTCGAATCGTGACGTAAAGGAACGTCAGGTCCGGTCGGGCCCAATCACGGAAAATAGCCTGGGACCACCGGTTGCCGTAGGCATTACTTTTGATTACTTGTCTGAGTCCGAAATACCAATTCTGATTTTTTTTCCAAAAGCATGCTATAAGTACATTGGCTGTAGCATCTGTCGCCTACGGCCAATGTACTTATAGCATGCTTTTGGAAAAAAAATTAAAATTGGTATTTCGGCCTCAGACAAGAAATCAAAAGCGATGCCTACGGCAACCAGTGGTCTCAGGCTATTTCCCGTGATTGGGCCCGACCGGACTCGACGTTCCTTTACGTCACGGTTCGAACGAGATAGAACGAGATTTGGCCGTACCGTAGTCCAAACAAGGACAGTGTAGGGCCAAATCACGTTGAATCACCCTCTATCTCGTTCGAATCGTGACGTAAAGGAACGTCAGGTCCGGTCGGGCCCAATCACGGAAAATAGCCTGGGACCACCGGTTGCCGTAGGCATTACTTTTGATTACTTGTCTGAGTCCGAAATACCAATTCTGATTTTTTTTCCAAAAGCATGCTATAAGTACATTGGCTGTAGCATCTGTCGCCTACGGCCAATGTACTTATAGCATGCCTTTGGAAAAAAATTAAAATTGGTATTTCGGCCTCAGACAAGAAATCAAAAGCGATGCCTACGGCAACCAGTGGTCTCAGGCTATTTCCCGTGATTGGGCCTGACCGGACTCGACGTTCCTTTACGTCACGGTTCGAACGAGATAGAACGAGATTTGGCCTTACCGTAGTCCAAACAAGGACAGTGTAGGGCCAAATCACGTTGAATCTCGTTCTATCTCGTTCGAATCGTGACGTAAAGGAACGTCAGGTCCGGTCGGGCCCAATCACGGAAAATAGCCTGATGCCACCGGTTGACGTAGGCATTACTTTTGATTACTTGTCTGAGTCCGAAATACCAATTCTGATTTTTTTTTCCAAAAGCATGCTATAAGTACATTGGCTGTAGCATCTGTCGCCTACGGCCAATGTACTTATAGCATGCTTTTGGAAAAAAAATTAAAATTGGTATTTCGGCCTCAGACAAGAAATCAAAAGCGATGCCTACGGCAACCAGTGGTCTCAGGCTATTTCCCGTGATTGGGCCCGACCGGACTCGACGTTCCTTTACGTCACGGTTCGAACGAGATAGAACGAGATTTGGCCGTACCGTAGTCCAAACAAGGACAGTGTAGGGCCAAATCACGTTGAATCTCCTTCTATCTCGTTCGAATCGTGACGTAAAGGAACGTCAGGTCCGGTCGGGCCCAATCACGGAAAATAGCCTGGGACCACCGGTTGCCGTAGGCATTACTTTTGATTACTTGTCTGAGTCCGAAATACCAATTCTGATTTTTTTTCCAAAAGCATGCTATAAGTACATTGGCTGTAGCATCTGTCGCCTACGGCCAATGTACTTATAGCATGCTTTTGGAAAAAAAATTAAAATTGGTATTTCGGCCTCAGACAAGAAATCAAAAGCGATGCCTACGGCAACCAGTGGTCTCAGGCTATTTCCCGTGATTGGGCCCGACCGGACTCGACGTTCCTTTACGTCACGGTTTGAACGAGATAGAACGAGATTTGGCCGTACCGTAGTCCAAACAAGGACATTGTAGGGCCAAATCACGTTGAATCTCGTTCTATCTCGTTCGAATCGTGACGTAAAGGAACGTCAGGTCCGGTCGGGCCCAATCACGGAAAATAGCCTGGGACCACCGGTTGCCGTAGGCATTACTTTTGATTACTTGTCTGAGTCCGAAATACCAATTCTGATTTTTTTCCCAAAAGCATGCTATAAGTACATTGGCTGTAGCATCTGTCGCCTACGGCCAATGCACTTATAGCATGCTTTTGGAAAAAAAATTAAAATTGGTATTTCGGCCTCAGACAAGAAATCAAAAGCGATGCCTACGGCAACCAGTGGTCTCAGGCTATTTCCCGTGATTGGGCCCGACCGGACTCGACGTTCCTTTACGTCACGGTTCGAACGAGATAGAACGAGATTTGGCCGTACCGTAGTCCAAACAAGGACAGTGTAGGGCCAAATCACGTTGAATCACCTTCTATCTCGTTCGAATCGTGACGTAAAGGAACGTCAGGTCCGGTCGGGCCCAATCACGGAAAATAGCCTGGGACCACCGGTTGCCGTAGGCATTACTTTTGATTACTTGTCTGAGTCCGAAATACCAATTCTGATTTTTTTTCCAAAAGCATGCTATAAGTACATTGGCTGTAGCATCTGTCGCCTACGGCCAATGTACTTATAGCATGCTTTTGGAAAAAAAATTAAAATTGGTATTTCGGCCTCAGACAAGAAATCAAAAGCGATGCCTACGGCAACCAGTGGTCTCAGGCTATTTCCCGTGATTGGGCCCGACCGGACTCGACGTTCCTTTACGTCACGGTTCGAACGAGATAGAACGAGATTTGGCCGTACCGTAGTCCAAACAAGGACAGTGTAGGGCCAAATCACGTTGAATCTCCTTCTATCTCGTTCGAATCGTGACGTAAAGGAACGTCAGGTCCGGTCGGGCCCAATCACGGAAAATAGCCTGGGACCACCGGTTGCCGTAGGCAATACTTTTGATTACTTGTCTGAGTCCGAAATACCAAGTCTGATTTTTTTTCCAAAAGCATGCTATAAGTACATTGGCTGTAGCATCTGTCGCCTACGGCCAATGTACTTATAGCATGCTTTTGGAAAAAAAATTGAAATTGGTATTTCGGCCTCAGACAAGAAATCAAAAGCGATGCCTACGGCAACCAGTGGTCTCAGGCTATTTCCCGTGATTGGGCCCGACCGGACTCGACGTTCCTTTACGTCACGGTTCGAACGAGATAGAACGAGATTTGGCCGTACCGTAGTCCAAACAAGGACAGTGTAGGGCCAAATCACGTTGAATCTCCTTCTATCTCGTTCGAATTGTGACGTAAAGGAACGTCAGGTCCGGTCGGGCCCAATCACGGAAAATAGCCTGGGACCACCGGTTGCCGTAGGCATTACTTTTGATTACTTGTCTGAGTCCGAAATACCAATTCTGATTTTATTTTTTCCAAAAGCATGCTATAAGTACATTGGCTGTAGCATCTGTCGCCTACGGCCAATGTACTTATAGCATGCTTTTGGAAAAAAAATTAAAATTGGTATTTCGGCCTCAGACAAGAAATCAAAAGCGATGCCTACGGCAACCAGTGGTCTCAGGCTATTTCCCGTGATTGGGCCCGACCGGACTCGACGTTCCTTTACGTCACGGTACCGGTTCGAACGAGATAGAACGAGATTTGACCGTACCGTAGTCCAAACAAGGACAGTGTAGGGCCAAATCACTTTGAATCTCGTTCTATCTCGTTCGAATCGTGACGTAAAGGAACGTCAGGTCCGGTCGGGCCCAATCACGGAAAATAGCCTGGGACCACCGGTTGCCGTAGGCATTACTTTTGATTACTTGTCTGAGTCCGAAATACCAATTCTGATTTTTTTTCCAAAAGCATGCTATAAGTACATTGGCTGTAGCATCTGTCGCCTACGGCCAATGTACTTATAGCATGCTTTTGGAAAAAAAATTAAAATTGGTATTTCGGCCTCAGACAAGAAATCAAAAGCGATGCCTACGGCAACCAGTGGTCTCAAGCTATTTCCCGTGATTGGGCCCGACCGGACTCGACGTTCCTTTACGTCACGGTTTGAACGAGATAGAACGAGATTTGGCCGTACCGTAGTCCAAACAAGGACATTGTAGGGCCAAATCACGTTGAATCTCGTTCTATCTCGTTCGAATCGTGACGTAAAGGAACGTCAGGTCCGGTCGGGCCTAATCACGGAAAATAGCCTGGGACCACCGGTTGCCGTAGGCATTACTTTTGATTACTTGTCTGAGTCCGAAATACCAATTCTGATTTTTTTTCCAAAAGCATGCTATAAGTACATTGGCTGTAGCATCTGTCGCCTACGGCCAATGTACTTATAGCATGCTTTTGGAAAAAAAATTAAAATTGGTATTTCGGCCTCAGACAAGAAATCAAAAGCGATGCCTACGGCAACCAGTGGTCTCAGGCTATTTCCCGTGATTGGGCCCGACCGGACTCGACGTTCCTTTACGTCACGGTTCGAACGAGATAGAACGAGATTTGGCCGTACCGTAGTCCAAACAAGGACAGTGTAGGGCCAAATCACGTTGAATCTCCTTCTATCTCGTTCGAATCGTGACGTAAAGGAACGTCAGGTCCGGTCGGGCCCAATTACGGAAAATAGCCTGGGACCACCGGTTGCCGTAGGCATTACTTTTGATTACTTGTCTGAGTCCGAAATACCAATTCTGATTTTTTTTCCAAAAGCATGCTATAAGTACATTGGCTGTAGCATCTGTCGCCTACGGCCAATGTACTTATAGCATGCTTTTGGAAAAAAAATTAAAATTGGTATTTCGGCCTCAGACAAGAAATCAAAAGCGATGCCTACGGCAACCAGTGGTCTCAGGCTATTTCCCGTGATTGGGCCCGACCGGACTCGACGTTCCTTTACGTCACGGTTCGAACGAGATAGAACGAGATTTGGCCGTACCGTAGTCCAAACAAGGACAGTGTAGGGCCAAATCACGTTGAATCTCGTTCTATCTCGTTCGAATCGTGACGTAAAGGAACGTCAGGTCCGGTCGGGCCCAATCACGGAAAATAGCCTGGGACCACCGGTTGCCGTAGGCATTACTTTTGATTACTTGTCTGAGTCCGAAATACCAATTCTGATTTTTTTTCCAAAAGCATGCTATAAGTACATTGGCTGTAGCATCTGTCGCCTACGGCCAATGTACTTATAGCATGCTTTTGGAAAAAAAATTAAAATTGGTATTTCGGCCTTAGACAAGAAATCAAAAGCGATGCCTTCGGCAACCAGTGGTCTCAGGCTATTTCCCGTCATTGGGCCCGACCGGACTCGACGTTCCTTTACGTCACGGTTTGAACGAGATAGAACGAGATTTGGCCGTACCGTAGTCCAAACAAGGACATTGTAGGGCCAAATCACGTTGAATCTCGTTCTATCTAGTTCGAATCGTGACGTAAAGGAACGTCAGGTCCGGTCGGGCCCAATCACGGAAAATAGCCTGGGACCACCGGTTGCCGTAGGCATTACTTTTGATTACTTGTCTGAGTCCGAAATACCAATTCTGATTTTTTTTTCCAAAAGCATGCTATAAGTACATTGGCTGTAGCATCTGTCGCCTACGGCCAATGTACTTATAGCATGCTTTTGGAAAAAAAATTAAAATTGGTATTTCGGCCTCAGACAAGAAATCAAAAGCGATGCCTACGGCAACCAGTGGTCTCAGGCTATTTCCCGTGATTGGGCCCGACCGGACTCGACGTTCCTTTACGTCACGGTTCGAACGAGATAGAACGAGATTTGGCCGTACCGTAGTCCAAACAAGGACAGTGTAGGGCCAAATCACGTTGAATCTCCTTCTATCTCGTTCGAATCGTGACGTAAAGGAACGTCAGGTCCGGTCGGGCCCAATCACGGAAAATAGCCTGGGACCACCGGTTGCCGTAGGCATTACTTTTGATTACTTGTCTGAGTCCGAAATACCAATTCTGATTTTTTTTCCAAAAGCATGCTATAAGTACATTGGCTGTAGCATCTGTCGCCTACGGCCAATGTACTTATAGCATGCTTTTGGAAAAAAAATTAAAATTGGTATTTCGGCCTCAGACAAGAAATCAAAAGCGATGCCTACGGCAACCAGTGGTCTCAGGCTATTTCCCGTCATTGGGCCCGACCGGACTCGACGTTCCTTTACGTCACGGTTCGAACGAGATAGAACGAGATTTGGCCGTACCGTAGTCCAAACAAGGACAGTGTAGGGCCAAATCACGTTGAATCTCCTTCTATCTCGTTCGAATCGTGACGTAAAGGAACGTCAGGTCCGGTCGGGCCCAATCACGGAAAATAGCCTGGGACCACCGGTTGCCGTAGGCATTACTTTTGATTACTTGTCTGAGTCCGAAATACCAATTCTGATTTTTTTTCCAAAAGCATGCTATAAGTACATTGGCTGTAGCATCTGTCGCCTACGGCCAATGTACTTATAGCATGCTTTTGGAAAAAAAATTGAAATTGGTATTTCGGCCTCAGACAAGAAATCAAAAGCGATGCCTACGGCAACCAGTGGTCTCAGGCTATTTCCCGTGATTGGGCCCGACCGGACTCGACGTTCCTTTACGTCACGGTTCGAACGAGATAGAACGAGATTTGGCCGTACCGTAGTCCAAACAAGGACAGTGTAGGGCCAAATCACGTTGAATCTCCTTCTATCTCGTTCGAATCGTGACGTAAAGGAACGTCAGGTCCGGTCGGGCCCAATCACGGAAAATAGCCTGGGACCACCGGTTGCCATAGGCATTACTTTTGATTACTTGTCTGAGTCCGAAATACCAATTCTGATTTTTTTTCCAAAAGCATGCTATAAGTACATTGGCTGTAGCATCTGTCGCCTACGGCCAATGTACTTATAGCATGCTTTTGGAAAAAAAATTGAAATTGGTATTTCGGCCTCAGACAAGAAATCAAAAGCGATGCCTACGGCAACCAGTGGTCTCAGGCTATTTCCCGTGATTGGGCCCGACCGGACTCGACGTTCCTTTACGTCACGGTTCGAACGAGATAGAACGAGATTTGGCCGTACCGTAGTCCAAACAAGGACAGTGTAGGGCCAAATCACGTTGAATCTCCTTCTATCTCGTTCGAATCGTGACGTAAAGGAACGTCAGGTCCGGTCGGGCCCAATCACGGAAAATAGCCTGGGACCACCGGTTGCCGTAGGCATTACTTTTGATTACTTGTCTGAGTCCGAAATACCAATTCTGATTTTATTTTTTCCAAAAGCATGCTATAAGTACATTGGCTGTAGCATCTGTCGCCTACGGCCAATGTACTTATAGCATGCTTTTGGAAAAAAAATTAAAATTGGTATTTCGGCCTCAGACAAGAAATCAAAAGCGATGCCTACGGCAACCAGTGGTCTCAGGCTATTTCCCGTGATTGGGCCCGACCGGACTCGACGTTCCTTTACGTCACGGTACCGGTTCGAACGAGATAGAACGAGATTTGACCGTACCGTAGTCCAAACAAGGACAGTGTAGGGCCAAATCACTTTGAATCTCGTTCTATCTCGTTCGAATCGTGACGTAAAGGAACGTCAGGTCCGGTCGGGCCCAATCACGGAAAATAGCCTGGGACCACCGGTTGCCGTAGGCATTACTTTTGATTACTTGTCTGAGTCCGAAATACCAATTCTGATTTTTTTTCCAAAAGCATGCTATAAGTACATTGGCTGTAGCATCTGTCGCCTACGGCCAATGTACTTATAGCATGCTTTTGGAAAAAAAATTAAAATTGGTATTTCGGCCTCAGACAAGAAATCAAAAGCGATGCCTACGGCAACCAGTGGTCTCAAGCTATTTCCCGTGATTGGGCCCGACCGGACTCGACGTTCCTTTACGTCACGGTTTGAACGAGATAGAACGAGATTTGGCCGTACCGTAGTCCAAACAAGGACATTGTAGGGCCAAATCACGTTGAATCTCCTTCTATCTCGTTCGAATCGTGACGTAAAGGAACGTCAGGTCCGGTCGGGCCCAATCACGGAAAATAGCCTGGGACCACCGGTTGCCGTAGGCATTACTTTTGATTACTTGTCTGAGTCCGAAATACCAATTCTGATTTTTTTTCCAAAAGCATGCTATAAGTACATTGGCTGTAGCATCTGTCGCCTACGGCCAATGTACTTATAGCATGCTTTTGGAAAAAAAATTAAAATTGGTATTTCGGCCTCAGACAAGAAATCAAAAGCGATGCCTACGGCAACCAGTGGTCTCAGGCTATTTCCCGTGATTGGGCCCGACCGGACTCGACGTTCCTTTACGTCACGGTTCGAACGAGATAGAACGAGATTTGGCCGTACCGTAGTCCAAACAAGGACAGTGTAGGGCCAAATCACGTTGAATCTCCTTCTATCTCGTTCGAATCGTGACGTAAAGGAACGTCAGGTCCGGTCGGGCCCAATCACGGAAAATAGCCTGGGACCACCGGTTGCCGTAGGCATTACTTTTGATTACTTGTCTGAGTCCGAAATACCAATTCTGATTTTTTTTTCCAAAAGCATGCTATAAGTACATTGGCTGTAGCATCTGTCGCCTACGGCCAATGTACTTATAGCATGCTTTTGGAAAAAAAATTAAAATTGGTATTTCGGCCTCAGACAAGAAATCAAAAGCGATGCCTACGGCAACCAGTGGTCTCAGGCTATTTCCCGTCATTGGGCCCGACCGGACTCGACGTTCCTTTACGTCACGGTTCGAACGAGATAGAACGAGATTTGGCCGTACCGTAGTCCAAACAAGGACAGTGTAGGGCCAAATCACGTTGAATCTCCTTCTATCTCGTTCGAATCGTGACGTAAAGGAACGTCAGGTCCGGTCGGGCCCAATCACGGAAAATAGCCTGGGACCACCGGTTGCCGTAGGCATTACTTTTGATTACTTGTCTGAGTCCGAAATACCAATTCTGATTTTTTTTCCAAAAGCATGCTATAAGTACATTGGCTGTAGCATCTGTCGCCTACGGCCAATGTACTTATAGCATGCTTTTGGAAAAAAAATTGAAATTGGTATTTCGGCCTCAGACAAGAAATCAAAAGCGATGCCTACGGCAACCAGTGGTCTCAGGCTATTTCCCGTGATTGGGCCCGACCGGACTCGACGTTCCTTTACGTCACGGTTCGAACGAGATAGAACGAGATTTGGCCGTACCGTAGTCCAAACAAGGACAGTGTAGGGCCAAATCACGTTGAATCTCCTTCTATCTCGTTCGAATCGTGACGTAAAGGAACGTCAGGTCCGGTCGGGCCCAATCACGGAAAATAGCCTGGGACCACCGGTTGCCGTAGGCATTACTTTTGATTACTTGTCTGAGTCCGAAATACCAATTCTGATTTTTTTTCCAAAAGCATGCTATAAGTACATTGGCTGTAGCATCTGTCGCCTACGGCCAATGTACTTATAGCATGCTTTTGGAAAAAAAATTAAAATTGGTATTTCGGCCTCAGACAAGAAATCAAAAGCGATGCCTACGGCAACCAGTGGTCTCAGGCTATTTCCCGTGATTGGGCCCGACCGGACTCGACGTTCCTTTACGTCACGGTTCGAACGAGATAGAACGAGATTTGGCCGTACCGTAGTCCAAACAAGGACAGTGTAGGGCCAAATCACGTTGAATCTCCTTCTATCTCGTTCGAATCGTGACGTAAAGGAACGTCAGGTCCGGTCGGGCCCAATCACGGAAAATAGCCTGGGACCACCGGTTGCCGTAGGCATTACTTTTGATTACTTGTCTGAGTCCGAAATACCAATTCTGATTTTTTTTCCAAAAGCATGCTATAAGTACATTGGCTGTAGCATCTGTCGCCTACGGCCAATGTACTTATAGCATGCTTTTGGAAAAAAAATTGAAATTGGTATTTCGGCCTCAGACAAGAAATCAAAAGCGATGCCTACGGCAACCAGTGGTCTCAGGCTATTTCCCGTGATTGGGCCCGACCGGACTCGACGTTCCTTTACGTCACGGTTCGAACGAGATAGAACGAGATTTGGCCGTACCGTAGTCCAAACAAGGACAGTGTAGGGCCAAATCACGTTGAATCTCCTTCTATCTCGTTCGAATCGTGACGTAAAGGAACGTCAGGTCCGGTCGGGCCCAATCACGGAAAATAGCCTGGGACCACCGGTTGCCGTAGGCATTACTTTTGATTACTTGTCTGAGTCCGAAATACCAATTCTGATTTTATTTTTCCAAAAGCATGCTATAAGTACATTGGCTGTAGCATCTGTCGCCTACGGCCAATGTACTTATAGCATGCTTTTGGAAAAAAAATTAAAATTGGTATTTCGGCCTCAGACAAGAAATCAAAAGCGATGCCTACGGCAACCAGTGGTCTCAGGCTATTTCCCGTGATTGGGCCCGACCGGACTCGACGTTCCTTTACGTCACGGTACCGGTTCGAACGAGATAGAACGAGATTTGACCGTACCGTAGTCCAAACAAGGACAGTGTAGGGCCAAATCACTTTGAATCTCGTTCTATCTCGTTCGAATCGTGACGTAAAGGAACGTCAGGTCCGGTCGGGCCCAATCACGGAAAATAGCCTGGGACCACCGGTTGCCGTAGGCATTACTTTTGATTACTTGTCTGAGTCCGAAATACCAATTCTGATTTTTTTTCCAAAAGCATGCTATAAGTACATTGGCTGTAGCATCTGTCGCCTACGGCCAATGTACTTATAGCATGCTTTTGGAAAAAAAATTAAAATTGGTATTTCGGCCTCAGACAAGAAATCAAAAGCGATGCCTACGGCAACCAGTGGTCTCAAGCTATTTCCCGTGATTGGGCCCGACCGGACTCGACGTTCCTTTACGTCACGGTTTGAACGAGATAGAACGAGATTTGGCCGTACCGTAGTCCAAACAAGGACATTGTAGGGCCAAATCACGTTGAATCTCCTTCTATCTCGTTCGAATCGTGACGTAAAGGAACGTCAGGTCCGGTCGGGCCCAATCACGGAAAATAGCCTGGGACCACCGGTTGCCGTAGGCATTACTTTTGATTACTTGTCTGAGTCCGAAATACCAATTCTGATTTTTTTTCCAAAAGCATGCTATAAGTACATTGGCTGTAGCATCTGTCGCCTACGGCCAATGTACTTATAGCATGCTTTTGGAAAAAAAATTAAAATTGGTATTTCGGCCTCAGACAAGAAATCAAAAGCGATGCCTACGGCAACCAGTGGTCTCAGGCTATTTCCCGTGATTGGGCCCGACCGGACTCGACGTTCCTTTACGTCACGGTTCGAACGAGATAGAACGAGATTTGGCCGTACCGTAGTCCAAACAAGGACAGTGTAGGGCCAAATCACGTTGAATCTCCTTCTATCTCGTTCGAATCGTGACGTAAAGGAACGTCAGGTCCGGTCGGGCCCAATCACGGAAAATAGCCTGGGACCACCGGTTGCCGTAGGCATTACTTTTGATTACTTGTCTGAGTCCGAAATACCAATTCTGATTTTTTTTCCAAAAGCATGCTATAAGTACATTGGCTGTAGCATCTGTCGCCTACGGCCAATGTACTTATAGCATGCTTTTGGAAAAAAAATTAAAATTGGTATTTCGGCCTCAGACAAGAAATCAAAAGCGATGCCTACGGCAACCAGTGGTCTCAGGCTATTTCCCGTCATTGGGCCCGACCGGACTCGACGTTCCTTTACGTCACGGTTCGAACGAGATAGAACGAGATTTGGCCGTACCGTAGTCCAAACAAGGACAGTGTAGGGCCAAATCACGTTGAATCTCCTTCTATCTCGTTCGAATCGTGACGTAAAGGAACGTCAGGTCCGGTCGGGCCCAATCACGGAAAATAGCCTGGGACCACCGGTTGCCGTAGGCATTACTTTTGATTACTTGTCTGAGTCCGAAATACCAATTCTGATTTTTTTTCCAAAAGCATGCTATAAGTACATTGGCTGTAGCATCTGTCGCCTACGGCCAATGTACTTATAGCATGCTTTTGGAAAAAAAATTGAAATTGGTATTTCGGCCTCAGACAAGAAATCAAAAGCGATGCCTACGGCAACCAGTGGTCTCAGGCTATTTCCCGTGATTGGGCCCGACCGGACTCGACGTTCCTTTACGTCACGGTTCGAACGAGATAGAACGAGATTTGGCCGTACCGTAGTCCAAACAAGGACAGTGTAGGGCCAAATCACGTTGAATCTCCTTCTATCTCGTTCGAATCGTGACGTAAAGGAACGTCAGGTCCGGTCGGGCCCAATCACGGAAAATAGCCTGGGACCACCGGTTGCCGTAGGCATTACTTTTGATTACTTGTCTGAGTCCGAAATACCAATTCTGATTTTTTTTCCAAAAGCATGCTATAAGTACATTGGCTGTAGCATCTGTCGCCTACGGCCAATGTACTTATAGCATGCTTTTGGAAAAAAAATTAAAATTGGTATTTCGGCCTCAGACAAGAAATCAAAAGCGATGCCTACGGCAACCAGTGGTCTCAGGCTATTTCCCGTGATTGGGCCCGACCGGACTCGACGTTCCTTTACGTCACGGTTCGAACGAGATAGAACGAGATTTGGCCGTACCGTAGTCCAAACAAGGACAGTGTAGGGCCAAATCACGTTGAATCTCCTTCTATCTCGTTCGAATCGTGACGTAAAGGAACGTCAGGTCCGGTCGGGCCCAATCACGGAAAATAGCCTGGGACCACCGGTTGCCGTAGGCATTACTTTTGATTACTTGTCTGAGTCCGAAATACCAATTCTGATTTTTTTTCCAAAAGCATGCTATAAGTACATTGGCTGTAGCATCTGTCGCCTACGGCCAATGTACTTATAGCATGCTTTTGGAAAAAAAATTGAAATTGGTATTTCGGCCTCAGACAAGAAATCAAAAGCGATGCCTACGGCAACCAGTGGTCTCAGGCTATTTCCCGTGATTGGGCCCGACCGGACTCGACGTTCCTTTACGTCACGGTTCGAACGAGATAGAACGAGATTTGGCCGTACCGTAGTCCAAACAAGGACAGTGTAGGGCCAAATCACGTTGAATCTCCTTCTATCTCGTTCGAATCGTGACGTAAAGGAACGTCAGGTCCGGTCGGGCCCAATCACGGAAAATAGCCTGGGACCACCGGTTGCCGTAGGCATTACTTTTGATTACTTGTCTGAGTCCGAAATACCAATTCTGATTTTATTTTTTCCAAAAGCATGCTATAAGTACATTGGCTGTAGCATCTGTCGCCTACGGCCAATGTACTTATAGCATGCTTTTGGAAAAAAAATTAAAATTGGTATTTCGGCCTCAGACAAGAAATCAAAAGCGATGCCTACGGCAACCAGTGGTCTCAGGCTATTTCCCGTGATTGGGCCCGACCGGACTCGACGTTCCTTTACGTCACGGTACCGGTTCGAACGAGATAGAACGAGATTTGACCGTACCGTAGTCCAAACAAGGACAGTGTAGGGCCAAATCACTTTGAATCTCGTTCTATCTCGTTCGAATCGTGACGTAAAGGAACGTCAGGTCCGGTCGGGCCCAATCACGGAAAATAGCCTGGGACCACCGGTTGCCGTAGGCATTACTTTTGATTACTTGTCTGAGTCCGAAATACCAATTCTGATTTTTTTTCCAAAAGCATGCTATAAGTACATTGGCTGTAGCATCTGTCGCCTACGGCCAATGTACTTATAGCATGCTTTTGGAAAAAAAATTAAAATTGGTATTTCGGCCTCAGACAAGAAATCAAAAGCGATGCCTACGGCAACCAGTGGTCTCAAGCTATTTCCCGTGATTGGGCCCGACCGGACTCGACGTTCCTTTACGTCACGGTTTGAACGAGATAGAACGAGATTTGGCCGTACCGTAGTCCAAACAAGGACATTGTAGGGCCAAATCACGTTGAATCTCCTTCTATCTCGTTCGAATCGTGACGTAAAGGAACGTCAGGTCCGGTCGGGCCCAATCACGGAAAATAGCCTGGGACCACCGGTTGCCGTAGGCATTACTTTTGATTACTTGTCTGAGTCCGAAATACCAATTCTGATTTTTTTTCCAAAAGCATGCTATAAGTACATTGGCTGTAGCATCTGTCGCCTACGGCCAATGTACTTATAGCATGCTTTTGGAAAAAAAATTAAAATTGGTATTTCGGCCTCAGACAAGAAATCAAAAGCGATGCCTACGGCAACCAGTGGTCTCAGGCTATTTCCCGTGATTGGGCCCGACCGGACTCGACGTTCCTTTACGTCACGGTTCGAACGAGATAGAACGAGATTTGGCCGTACCGTAGTCCAAACAAGGACAGTGTAGGGCCAAATCACGTTGAATCTCCTTCTATCTCGTTCGAATCGTGACGTAAAGGAACGTCAGGTCCGGTCGGGCCCAATTACGGAAAATAGCCTGGGACCACCGGTTGCCTTAGGCATTACTTTTGATTACTTGTCTGAGTCCGAAATACCAATTCTGATTTTTTTTCCAAAAGCATGCTATAAGTACATTGGCTGTAGCATCTGTCGCCTACGGCCAATGTACTTATAGCATGCTTTTGGAAAAAAAATTAAAATTGGTATTTCGGCCTCAGACAAGAAATCAAAAGCGATGCCTACGGCAACCAGTGGTCTCAGGCTATTTCCCGTGATTGGGCCCGACCGGACTCGACGTTCCTTTACGTCACGGTTCGAACGAGATAGAACGAGATTTGGCCGTACCGTAGTCCAAACAAGGACAGTGTAGGGCCAAATCACGTTGAATCTCCTTCTATCTCGTTCGAATCGTGACGTAAAGGAACGTCAGGTCCGGTCGGGCCCAATTACGGAAAATAGCCTGGGACCACCGGTTGCCGTAGGCATTACTTTTGATTACTTGTCTGAGTCCGAAATACCAATTCTGATTTTTTTTTCTAAAAGCATGCTATAAGTACATTGGCTGTAGCATCTGTCGCCTACGGCCAATGTACTTATAGCATGCTTTTGGAAAAAAAATTAAAATTGGTATTTCGGCCTCAGACAAGAAATCAAAAGCGATGCCTACGGCAACCAGTGGTCTCAAGCTATTTCCCGTGATTGGGCCCGACCGGACTCGACGTTCCTTTACGTCACGGTACCGGTTCGAACGAGATAGAACGAGATTTGGCCGTACCGTAGTCCAAACAAGGACAGTGTAGGGCCAAATCACTTTGAATCTCGTTCTATCTCGTTCGAATCGTGACGTAAAGGAACGTCAGGTCCGGTCGGGCCCAATCACGGAAAATAGCCTGGGACCACCGGTTGCCGTAGGCATTACTTTTGATTACTTGTCTGAGTCCGAAATACCAATTCTGATTTTTTTTCCAAAAGCATGCTATAAGTACATTGGCTGTAGCATCTGTCGCCTACGGCCAATGTACTTATAGCATGCTTTTGGAAAAAAAATTAGAATTGGTATTTCGGCCTCAGACAAGAAATCAAAAGCGATGCCTACGGCAACCAGTGGTCTCAGGCTATTTCCCGTGATTGGGCCCGACCGGACTCGACGTTCCTTTACGTCACGGTTTGAACGAGATAGAACGAGATTTGGCCGTACCGTAGTCCAAACAAGGACAGTGTAGGGCCAAATCACGTTGAATCTCCTTCTATCTCGTTCGAATCGTGACGTAAAGGAACGTCAGGTCCGGTCGGGCCCAATCACGGAAAATAGCCTGGGACCACCGGTTGCCGTAGGCATTACTTTTGATTACTTGTCTGAGTCCGAAATACCAATTCTGATTTTTTTTCCAAAAGCATGCTATAAGTACATTGGCTGTAGCATCTGTCGCCTACGGCCAATGTACTTATAGCATGCTTTTGGAAAAAAAATTAAAATTGGTATTTCGGCCTCAGACAAGAAATCAAAAGCGATGCCTACGGCAACCAGTGGTCTCAGGCTATTTCCCGTGATTGGGCCCGACCGGACTCGACGTTCCTTTACGTCACGGTTCGAACGAGATAGAACGAGATTTGGCCGTACCGTAGTCCAAACAAGGACAGTGTAGGGCCAAATCACGTTGAATCTCCTTCTATCTCGTTCGAATCGTGACGTAAAGGAACGTCAGGTCCGGTCGGGCCCAATCACGGAAAATAGCCTGGGACCACCGGTTGCCGTAGGCATTACTTTTGATTACTTGTCTGAGTCCGAAATACCAATTCTGATTTTTTTTTCCAAAAGCATGCTATAAGTACATTGGCTGTAGCATCTGTCGCCTACGGCCAATGTACTTATAGCATGCTTTTGGGAAAAAAATTAAAATTGGTATTTCGGCCTCAGACAAGAAATCAAAAGCGATGCCTACGGCAACCCCCGTGATTGGGCCCGACCGGACTCGACGTTCCTTTACGTCACGGTTCGAACGAGATAGAACGAGATTTGGCCGTACCGTAGTCCAAACAAGGACAGTGTAGGGCCAAATCACGTTGAATCTCGTTCTATCTCGTTCGAATCGTGACGTAAAGGAACGTCAGGTCCGGTCGGGCCCAATTACGGAAAATAGCCTGGGACCACCGGTTGCCGTAGGCATTACTTTTGATTACTTGTCTGAGTCCGAAATACCAATTCTGATTTTTTTTCCAAAAGCATGCTATAAGTACATTGGCTGTAGCATCTGTCGCCTACGGCCAATGTACTTATAGCATGCTTTTGGAAAAAAAATTAAAATTGGTATTTCGGCCTCAGACAAGAAATCAAAAGCGATGCCTACGGCAACCAGTGGTCTCAGGCTATTTCCCGTGATTGGGCCCGACCGGACTCGACGTTCCTTTACGTCACGGTTCGAACGAGATAGAACGAGATTTGGCCGTACCGTAGTCCAAACAAGGACAGTGTAGGGCCAAATCACGTTGAATCTCCTTCTATCTCGTTCGAATCGTGACGTAAAGGAACGTCAGGTCCGGTCGGGCCCAATCACGGAAAATAGCCTGGGACCACCGGTTGCCGTAGGCATTACTTTTGATTACTTGTCTGAGTCCGAAATACCAATTCTGATTTTTTTTTCTAAAAGCATGCTATAAGTACATTGGCTGTAGCATCTGTCGCCTACGGCCAATGTACTTATAGCATGCTTTTGGAAAAAAAATTAAAATTGGTATTTCGGCCTCAGACAAGAAATCAAAAGCGATGCCTACGGCAACCAGTGGTCTCAAGCTATTTCCCGTGATTGGGCCCGACCGGACTCGACGTTCCTTTACGTCACGGTACCGGTTCGAACGAGATAGAACGAGATTTGGCCGTACCGTAGTCCAAACAAGGACAGTGTAGGGCCAAATCACTTTGAATCTCGTTCTATCTCGTTCGAATCGTGACGTAAAGGAACGTCAGGTCCGGTCGGGCCCAATCACGGAAAAAAGCCTGGGACCACCGGTTGCCGTAGGCATTACTTTTGATTACTTGTCTGAGTCCGAAATACCAATTCTGATTTTTTTTCCAAAAGCATGCTATAAGTACATTGGCTGTAGCATCTGTCGCCTACGGCCAATGTACTTATAGCATGCTTTTGGGAAAAAAATTAAAATTGGTATTTCGGCCTCAGACAAGAAATCAAAAGCGATGCCTACGGCAACCCCCGTGATTGGGCCCGACCGGACTCGACGTTCCTTTACGTCACGGTTCGAACGAGATAGAACGAGATTTGGCCGTACCGTAGTCCAAACAAGGACAGTGTAGGGCCAAATCACGTTGAATCTCCTTCTATCTCGTTCGAATCGTGACGTAAAGGAACGTCAGGTCCGGTCGGGCCCAATCACGGAAAAAAGCCTGGGACCACCGGTTGCCGTAGGCATTACTTTTGATTACTTGTCAGAGTCCGAAATACCAATTCTGATTTTTTTTCCAAAAGCATGCTATAAGTACATTGGCTGTAGCATCTGTCGCCTACGGCCAATGTACTTATAGCATGCTTTTGGAAAAAAAATTAAAATTGGTATTTCGGCCTCAGACAAGAAATCAAAAGCGATGCCTACGGCAACCAGTGGTCTCAGGCTATTTCCCGTGATTGGGCCCGACCGGACTCGACGTTCCTTTACGTCACGGTTCGAACGAGATAGAACGAGATTTGGCCGTACCGTAGTCCAAACAAGGACAGTGTAGGGCCAAATCACGTTGAATCTCCTTCTATCTCGTTCGAATCGTGACGTAAAGGAACGTCAGGTCCGGTCGGGCCCAATCACGGAAAATAGCCTGGGACCACCGGTTGCCGTAGGCATTACTTTTGATTACTTGTCTGAGTCCGAAATACCAATTCTGATTTTTTTTCCAAAAGCATGCTATAAGTACATTGGCTGTAGCATCTGTCGCCTACGGCCAATGTACTTATAGCATGCTTTTGGAAAAAAAATTAAAATTGGTATTTCGGCCTCAGACAAGAAATCAAAAGCGATGCCTACGGCAACCAGTGGTCTCAGGCTATTTCCCGTGATTGGGCCCGACCGGACTCGACGTTCCTTTACGTCACGGTTCGAACGAGATAGAACGAGATTTGGCCGTACCGTAGTCCAAACAAGGACAGTGTAGGGCCAAATCACGTTGAATCTCCTTCTATCTCGTTCGAATCGTGACGTAAAGGAACGTCAGGTCCGGTCGGGCCCAATCACGGAAAATAGCCTGGGACAACCGGTTGCCGTAGGCAATACTTTTGATTACTTGTCTGAGTCCGAAATACCAATTCTGATTTTTTTTCCAAAAGCATGCTATAAGTACATTGGCTGTAGCATCTGTCGCCTACGGCCAATGTACTTATAGCATGCTTTTGGAAAAAAAATTGAAATTGGTATTTCGGCCTCAGACAAGAAATCAAAAGCGATGCCTACGGCAACCAGTGGTCTCAGGCTATTTCCCGTGATTGGGCCCGACCGGACTCGACGTTCCTTTACGTCACGGTTCGAACGAGATAGAACGAGATTTGGCCGTACCGTAGTCCAAACAAGGACATTGTAGGGCCAAATCACGTTGAATCTCGTTCTATCTCGTTCGAATCGTGACGTAAAGGAACGTCAGGTCCGGTCGGGCCCAATCACGGAAAATAGCCTGGGACCACCGGTTGCCGTAGGCATTACTTTTGATTACTTGTCTGAGTCCGAAATACCAATTCTGATTTTTTTTTCCAAAAGCATGCTATAAGTACATTGGCTGTAGCATCTGTCGCCTACGGCCAATGTACTTATAGCATGCTTTTGGAAAAAAAATTAAAATTGGTATTTCGGCCTCAGACAAGAAATCAAAAGCGATGCCTACGGCAACCAGTGGTCTCAGGCTATTTCCCGTGATTGGGCCCGACCGGACTCGACGTTCCTTTACGTCACGGTACCGGTTCGAACGAGATAGAACGAGATTTGGCCGTACCGTAGTCCAAACAAGGACAGTGTAGGGCCAAATCACTTTGAATCTCGTTCTATCTCGTTCGAATCGTGACGTAAAGGAACGTCAGGTCCGGTCGGGCCCAATCACGGAAAATAGCCTGGGACCACCGGTTGCCGTAGGCATTACTTTTGATTACTTGTCTGAGTCCGAAATACCAATTCTGATTTTTTTTCCAAAAGCATGCTATAAGTACATTGGCTGTAGCATCTGTCGCCTACGGCCAATGTACTTATAGCATGCTTTTGGAAAAAAAATTAAAATTGGTATTTCGGCCTCAGACAAGAAATCAAAAGCGATGCCTACGGCAACCAGTGGTCTCAGGCTATTTCCCGTGATTGGGCCCGACCGGACTCGACGTTCCTTTACGTCACGGTTCGAACGAGATAGAACGAGATTTGGCCGTACCGTAGTCCAAACAAGGACATTGTAGGGCCAAATCACGTTGAATCTCCTTCTATCTCGTTCGAATCGTGACGTAAAGGAACGTCAGGTCCGGTCGGGCCCAATCACGGAAAATAGCCTGGGACCACCGGTTGCCGTAGGCATTACTTTTGATTACTTGTCTGAGTCCGAAATACCAATTCTGATTTTTTTTCCAAAAGCATGCTATAAGTACATTGGCTGTAGCATCTATCGCCTACGGCCAATGTACTTATAGCATGCTTTTGGAAAAAAAATTAAAATTGGTATTTCGGCCTCAGACAAGAAATCAAAAGCGATGCCTACGGCAACCAGTGGTCTCAGGCTATTTCCCGTGATTGGGCCCGACCGGACTCGACGTTCCTTTACGTCACGGTTCGAACGAGATAGAACGAGATTTGGCCGTACCGTAGTCCAAACAAGGACAGTGTAGGGCCAAATCACGTTGAATCTCCTTCTATCTCGTTCGAATCGTGACGTAAAGGAACGTCAGGTCCGGTCGGGCCCAATCACGGAAAATAGCCTGGGACCACCGGTTGCCGTAGGCATTACTTTTGATTACTTGTCAGAGTCCGAAATACCAATTCTGATTTTTTTTCCAAAAGCATGCTATAAGTACATTGGCTGTAGCATCTGTCGCCTACGGCCAATGTACTTATAGCATGCTTTTGGAAAAAAAATTAAAATTGGTATTTCGGCCTCAGACAAGAAATCAAAAGCGATGCCTACGGCAACCAGTGGTCTCAGGCTATTTCCCGTGATTGGGCCCGACCGGACTCGACGTTCCTTTACGTCACGGTTCGAACGAGATAGAACGAGATTTGGCCGTACCGTAGTCCAAACAAGGACAGTGTAGGGCCAAATCACGTTGAATCTCCTTCTATCTCGTTCGAATCGTGACGTAAAGGAACGTCAGGTCCGGTCGGGCCCAATCACGGAAAATAGCCTGGGACCACCGGTTGCCGTAGGCATTACTTTTGATTACTTGTCTGAGTCCGAAATACCAATTCTGATTTTTTTTCCAAAAGCATGCTATAAGTACATTGGCTGTAGCATCTGTCGCCTACGGCCAATGTACTTATAGCATGCTTTTGGAAAAAAAATTAAAATTGGTATTTCGGCCTCAGACAAGAAATCAAAAGCGATGCCTACGGCAACCAGTGGTCTCAGGCTATTTCCCGTGATTGGGCCCGACCGGACTCGACGTTCCTTTACGTCACGGTTTGAACGAGATAGAACGAGATTTGGCCGTACCGTAGTCCAAACAAGGACATTGTAGGGCCAAATCACGTTGAATCTCGTTCTATCTCGTTCGAATCGTGACGTAAAGGAACGTCAGGTCCGGTCGGGCCCAATCACGGAAAATAGCCTGGGACCACCGGTTGCCGTAGGCATTACTTTTGATTACTTTTCTGAGTCCGAAATACCAATTCTGATTTTTTTTTCCAAAAGCATGCTATAAGTACATTGGCTGTAGCATCTGTCGCCTACGGCCAATGTACTTATAGCATGCTTTTGGGAAAAAAATTAAAATTGGTATTTCGGCCTCAGACAAGAAATCAAAAGCGATGCCTACGGCAACCCCCGTGATTGGGCCCGACCGGACTCGACGTTCCTTTACGTCACGGTTCGAACGAGATAGAACGAGATTTGGCCGTACCGTAGTCCAAACAAGGACATTGTAGGGCCAAATTACGTTGAATCTCGTTCTATCTCGTTCGAATCGTGACGTAAAGGAACGTCAGGTCCGGTCGGGCCCAATCACGGAAAAAAGCCTGGGACCACCGGTTGCCGTAGGCATTACTTTTGATTACTTGTCAGAGTCCGAAATACCAATTCTGATTTTTTTTCCAAAAGCATGCTATAAGTACATTGGCTGTAGCATCTGTCGCCTACGGCCAATGTACTTATAGCATGCTTTTGGAAAAAAAATTAAAATTGGTATTTCGGCCTCAGACAAGAAATCAAAAGCGATGCCTACGGCAACCAGTGGTCTCAGGCTATTTCCCGTGATTGGGCCCGACCGGACTCGACGTTCCTTTACGTCACGGTTCGAACGAGATAGAACGAGATTTGGCCGTACCGTAGTCCAAACAAGGACAGTGTAGGGCCAAATCACGTTGAATCTCCTTCTATCTCGTTCGAATCGTGACGTAAAGGAACGTCAGGTCCGGTCGGGCCCAATCACGGAAAATAGCCTGGGACCACCGGTTGCCGTAGGCATTACTTTTGATTACTTGTCTGAGTCCGAAATACCAATTCTGATTTTTTTTCCAAAAGCATGCTATAAGTACATTGGCTGTAGCATCTGTCGCCTACGGCCAATGTACTTATAGCATGCTTTTGGAAAAAAAATTAAAATTGGTATTTCGGCCTCAGACAAGAAATCAAAAGCGATGCCTACGGCAACCAGTGGTCTCAGGCTATTTCCCGTGATTGGGCCCGACCGGACTCGACGTTCCTTTACGTCACGGTTCGAACGAGATAGAACGAGATTTGGCCGTACCGTAGTCCAAACAAGGACAGTGTAGGGCCAAATCACGTTGAATCTCCTTCTATCTCGTTCGAATCGTGACGTAAAGGAACGTCAGGTCCGGTCGGGCCCAATCACGGAAAATAGCCTGGGACAACCGGTTGCCGTAGGCAATACTTTTGATTACTTGTCTGAGTCCGAAATACCAATTCTGATTTTTTTTCCAAAAGCATGCTATAAGTACATTGGCTGTAGCATCTGTCGCCTACGGCCAATGTACTTATAGCATGCTTTTGGAAAAAAAATTGAAATTGGTATTTCGGCCTCAGACAAGAAATCAAAAGCGATGCCTACGGCAACCAGTGGTCTCAGGCTATTTCCCGTGATTGGGCCCGACCGGACTCGACGTTCCTTTACGTCACGGTTCGAACGAGATAGAACGAGATTTGGCCGTACCGTAGTCCAAACAAGGACATTGTAGGGCCAAATCACGTTGAATCTCGTTCTATCTCGTTCGAATCGTGACGTAAAGGAACGTCAGGTCCGGTCGGGCCCAATCACGGAAAATAGCCTGGGACCACCGGTTGCCGTAGGCATTACTTTTGATTACTTGTCTGAGTCCGAAATACCAATTCTGATTTTTTTTTCCAAAAGCATGCTATAAGTACATTGGCTGTAGCATCTGTCGCCTACGGCCAATGTACTTATAGCATGCTTTTGGAAAAAAAATTAAAATTGGTATTTCGGCCTCAGACAAGAAATCAAAAGCGATGCCTACGGCAACCAGTGGTCTCAGGCTATTTCCCGTGATTGGGCCCGACCGGACTCGACGTTCCTTTACGTCACGGTACCGGTTCGAACGAGATAGAACGAGATTTGGCCGTACCGTAGTCCAAACAAGGACAGTGTAGGGCCAAATCACTTTGAATCTCGTTCTATCTCGTTCGAATCGTGACGTAAAGGAACGTCAGGTCCGGTCGGGCCCAATCACGGAAAATAGCCTGGGACCACCGGTTGCCGTAGGCATTACTTTTGATTACTTGTCTGAGTCCGAAATACCAATTCTGATTTTTTTTCCAAAAGCATGCTATAAGTACATTGGCTGTAGCATCTGTCGCCTACGGCCAATGTACTTATAGCATGCTTTTGGAAAAAAAATTAAAATTGGTATTTCGGCCTCAGACAAGAAATCAAAAGCGATGCCTACGGCAACCAGTGGTCTCAGGCTATTTCCCGTGATTGGGCCCGACCGGACTCGACGTTCCTTTACGTCACGGTTCGAACGAGATAGAACGAGATTTGGCCGTACCGTAGTCCAAACAAGGACATTGTAGGGCCAAATCACGTTGAATCTCCTTCTATCTCGTTCGAATCGTGACGTAAAGGAACGTCAGGTCCGGTCGGGCCCAATCACGGAAAATAGCCTGGGACCACCGGTTGCCGTAGGCATTACTTTTGATTACTTGTCTGAGTCCGAAATACCAATTCTGATTTTTTTTCCAAAAGCATGCTATAAGTACATTGGCTGTAGCATCTATCGCCTACGGCCAATGTACTTATAGCATGCTTTTGGAAAAAAAATTAAAATTGGTATTTCGGCCTCAGACAAGAAATCAAAAGCGATGCCTACGGCAACCAGTGGTCTCAGGCTATTTCCCGTGATTGGGCCCGACCGGACTCGACGTTCCTTTACGTCACGGTTCGAACGAGATAGAACGAGATTTGGCCGTACCGTAGTCCAAACAAGGACAGTGTAGGGCCAAATCACGTTGAATCTCCTTCTATCTCGTTCGAATCGTGACGTAAAGGAACGTCAGGTCCGGTCGGGCCCAATCACGGAAAATAGCCTGGGACCACCGGTTGCCGTAGGCATTACTTTTGATTACTTGTCAGAGTCCGAAATACCAATTCTGATTTTTTTTCCAAAAGCATGCTATAAGTACATTGGCTGTAGCATCTGTCGCCTACGGCCAATGTACTTATAGCATGCTTTTGGAAAAAAAATTAAAATTGGTATTTCGGCCTCAGACAAGAAATCAAAAGCGATGCCTACGGCAACCAGTGGTCTCAGGCTATTTCCCGTGATTGGGCCCGACCGGACTCGACGTTCCTTTACGTCACGGTTCGAACGAGATAGAACGAGATTTGGCCGTACCGTAGTCCAAACAAGGACAGTGTAGGGCCAAATCACGTTGAATCTCCTTCTATCTCGTTCGAATCGTGACGTAAAGGAACGTCAGGTCCGGTCGGGCCCAATCACGGAAAATAGCCTGGGACCACCGGTTGCCGTAGGCATTACTTTTGATTACTTGTCTGAGTCCGAAATACCAATTCTGATTTTTTTTCCAAAAGCATGCTATAAGTACATTGGCTGTAGCATCTGTCGCCTACGGCCAATGTACTTATAGCATGCTTTTGGAAAAAAAATTAAAATTGGTATTTCGGCCTCAGACAAGAAATCAAAAGCGATGCCTACGGCAACCAGTGGTCTCAGGCTATTTCCCGTGATTGGGCCCGACCGGACTCGACGTTCCTTTACGTCACGGTTTGAACGAGATAGAACGAGATTTGGCCGTACCGTAGTCCAAACAAGGACATTGTAGGGCCAAATCACGTTGAATCTCGTTCTATCTCGTTCGAATCGTGACGTAAAGGAACGTCAGGTCCGGTCGGGCCCAATCACGGAAAATAGCCTGGGACCACCGGTTGCCGTAGGCATTACTTTTGATTACTTGTCTGAGTCCGAAATACCAATTCTGATTTTTTTTTCCAAAAGCATGCTATAAGTACATTGGCTGTAGCATCTGTCGCCTACGGCCAATGTACTTATAGCATGCTTTTGGAAAAAAAAATAAAATTGGTATTTCGGCCTCAGACAAGTATCAAAAGCGATGCCTACGGCAACCAGTGGTCTCAGGCTATTTCCCGTGATTGGGCCCGACCGGACTCGACGTTCCTTTACGTCACGGTTCGAACGAGATAGAACGAGATTTGGCCGTACCGTAGTCCAAACAAGGACAGTGTAGGGCCAGATCACGTTGAATCTCCTTCTATCTCGTTCGAATCGTGACGTAGAGGAACGTCAGGTCCGGTCGGGCCCAATCACGGAAAATAGCCTGGGACCACCGGTTGCCGTAGGCATTACTTTTGATTACTTGTCTGAGTCCGAAATACCAATTCTGATTTTTTTTCCAAAAGCATGCTATAAGTACATTGGCGGTAGCATCTGTCGCCTACGGCCAATGTACTTATAGCATGCTTTTGGAAAAAAAATTAAAATTGGTATTTCGGCCTCAGACAAGAAATCAAAAGCGATGCCTACGGCAACCAGTGGTCTCAGGCTATTTCCCGTGATTGGGCCCGACCGGACTCGACGTTCCTTTACGTCACGGTTCGAACGAGATGGAACGAGATTTGGCCGTACCGTAATCCAAACAAGGACAGTGTAGGGCCAAATCACGTTGAATCTCGTTCTATCTCGTTCGAATCGTGACGTAAAGGAACGTCAGGTCCGGTCGGGCCCAATCACGGAAAATAGCCTGGGACCACCGGTTGCCGTAGGCATTACTTTTGATTTCTTGTCTGAGTCCGAAATACCAATTCTGATTTTTTTTTCCAAAAGCATGCTATAAGTACATTGGCTGTAGCATCTGTCGCCTACGGCCAATGTACTTATAGCATGCTTTTGGAAAAAAAATTAAAATTGGTATTTCGGCTTCAGACAAGAAATCAAAAGCGATGCCTACGGCAACCCCCGTGATTGGGCCCGACCGGACTCGACGTTCCTTTACGTCACGGTTCGAACGAGATAGAACGAGATTTGGCCGTACCGTAGTCCAAACAAGGACAGTGTAGGGCCAAATCACGTTGAATCTCGTTCTATCTCGTTCGAATCATGACGTAAAGGAACGTCAGGTCCGGTCGGGCCCAATCACGGAAAATAGCCTGGGACCACCGGTTGCCGTAGGTATTACTTTTGATTACTTGTCTGAGTCCGAAATACCAATTCTGATTTTTTTTCCAAAAGCATGCTATAAGTACATTGGCTGTAGCATCTGTCGCCTACGGCCAATGTACTTATAGCATGCTTTTGGAAAAAAAATTAAAATTGGTATTTCGGCCTCAGACAAGAAATCAAAAGCGATGCCTAAGGCAACCAGTGGTCTCAGGCTATTTCCCGTTATTGGGCCCGACCGGACTCGACGTTCCTTTACGTCACGGTTCGAACGAGATAGAACGAGATTTGGCCGTACCGTAGTCCAAACAAGGACAGTGTAGGGCCAAATCACGTTGAATCTCCTTCTATCTCGTTCGAATCGTGACGTAAAGGAACGTCAGGTCCGGTCGGGCCCAATCACGGAAAATAGCCTGGGACCACCGGTTGCCGTAGGCATTACTTTTGATTACTTGTCTGAGTCCGAAATACCAATTCTGATTTTTTTTCCAAAAGCATGCTATAAGTACATTGGCTGTAGCATCTGTCGCCTACGGCCAATGTACTTATAGCATGCTTTTGGAAAAAAAATTAAAATTGGTATTTCGGCCTCAGACAAGAAATCAAAAGCGATGCCTACGGCAACCAGTGGTCTCAGGCTATTTCCCGTGATTGGGCCCGACCGGACTCGACGTTCCTTTACGTCACGGTTCGAACGAGATAGAACGAGATTTGGCCGTACCGTAGTCCAAACAAGGACAGTGTAGGGCCAAATCACGTTGAATCTCCTTCTATCTCGTTCGAATCGTGACGTAAAGGAACGTCAGGTCCGGTCGGGCCCAATCACGGAAAATAGCCTGGGACCACCGGTTGCCGTAGGCATTACTTTTGATTACTTGTCAGAGTCCGAAATACCAATTCTGATTTTTTTTCCAAAAGCATGCTATAAGTACATTGGCTGTAGCATCTGTCGCCTAGGGCCAATGTACTTATAGCATGCTTTTGGAAAAAAAATTAAAATTGGCATTTCGGCCTCAGACAAGAAATCAAAAGCGATGCCTACGGCAACCAGTGGTCTCAGGCTATTTCCCGTGATTGGGCCCGACCGGACTCGACGTTCCTTTACGTCACGGTTCGAACGAGATAGAACGAGATTTGGCCGTACCGTAGTCCAAACAAGGACAGTGTAGGGCCAAATCACGTTGAATCTCCTTCTATCTCGTTCGAATCGTGACGTAAAGGAACGTCAGGTCCGGTCGGGCCCAATCACGGAAAATAGCCTGGGACCACCGGTTGCCGTAGGCATTACTTTTGATTACTTGTCTGAGTCCGAAATACCAATTCTGATTTTTTTTCCAAAAGCATGCTATAAGTACATTGGCTGTAGCATCTGTCGCCTACGGCCAATGTACTTATAGCATGCTTTTGGAAAAAAAATTAAAATTGGTATTTCGGCCTCAGACAAGAAATCAAAAGCGATGCCTAAGGCAACCAGTGGTCTCAGGCTATTTCCCGTGATTGGGCCCGACCGGACTCGACGTTCCTTTACGTCACGGTTCGAACGAGATAGAACGAGATTTGGCCGTACCGTAGTCCAAACAAGGACAGTGTAGGGCCAAATCACGTTGAATCTCCTTCTATCTCGTTCGAATCGTGACGTAAAGGAACGTCAGGTCCGGTCGGGCCCAATCACGGAAAATAGCCTGGGACCACCGGTTGCCGTAGGCATTACTTTTGATTACTTGTCTGAGTCCGAAATACCAATTCTGATTTTTTTTCCAAAAGCATGCTATAAGTACATTGGCTGTAGCATCTATCGCCTACGGCCAATGTACTTATAGCATGCTTTTGGAAAAAAAATTAAAATTGGTATTTCGGCCTCAGACAAGAAATCAAAACGATGCCTAAGGCAACCAGTGGTCTCAGGCTATTTCCCGTGATTGGGCCCGACCGGACTCGACGTTCCTTTACGTCACGGTTCGAACGAGATAGAACGAGATTTGGCCGTACCGTAGTCCAAACAAGGACAGTGTAGGGCCAAATCACGTTGAATCTCCTTCTATCTCGTTCGAATCGTGACGTAAAGGAACGTCAGGTCCGGTCGGGCCCAATCACGGAAAATAGCCTGGGACCACCGGTTGCCGTAGGCATTACTTTTGATTACTTGTCAGAGTCCGAAATACCAATTCTGATTTTTTTTCCAAAAGCATGCTATAAGTACATTGGCTGTAGCATCTGTCGCCTACGGCCAATGTACTTATAGCATGCTTTTGGAAAAAAAATTAAAATTGGTATTTCGGCCTCAGACAAGAAATCAAAAGCGATGCCTACGGCAACCAGTGGTCTCAGGCTATTTCCCGTGATTGGGCCCGACCGGACTCGACGTTCCTTTACGTCACGGTTCGAACGAGATAGAACGAGATTTGGCCGTACCGTAGTCCAAACAAGGACAGTGTAGGGCCAAATCACGTTGAATCTCCTTCTATCTCGTTCGAATCGTGACGTAAAGGAACGTCAGGTCCGGTCGGGCCCAATCACGGAAAATAGCCTGGGACCACCGGTTGCCGTAGGCATTACTTTTGATTACTTGTCTGAGTCCGAAATACCAATTCTGATTTTTTTTCCAAAAGCATGCTATAAGTACATTGGCTGTAGCATCTATCGCCTACGGCCAATGTACTTATAGCATGCTTTTGGAAAAAAAATTAAAATTGGCATTTCGGCCTCAGACAAGAAATCAAAAGCGATGCCTAAGGCAACCAGTGGTCTCAGGCTATTTCCCGTGATTGGGCCCGACCGGACTCGACGTTCCTTTACGTCACGGTTCGAACGAGATAGAACGAGATTTGGCCGTACCGTAGTCCAAACAAGGACAGTGTAGGGCCAAATCACGTTGAATCTCGTTCTATCTCGTTCGAATCGTGACGTAAAGGAACGTCAGGTCCGGTCGGGCCCAATCACGGAAAATAGCCTGGGACCACCGGTTGCCGTAGGCATTACTTTTGATTACTTGTCTGAGTCCGAAATACCAATTCTGATTTTTTTTCCAAAAGCATGCTATAAGTACATTGGCTGTAGCATCTGTCGCCTACGGCCAATGTACTTATAGCATGCTTTTGGAAAAAAAATTAAAATTGGTATTTCGGCCTCAGACAAGAAATCAAAAGCGATGCCTACGGCAACCAGTGGTCTCAAGCTATTTCCCGTGATTGGGCCCGACCGGACTCGACGTTCCTTTACGTCACGGTTCGAACGAGATAGAACGAGATTTGGCCGTACCGTAGTCCAAACAAGGACATTGTAGGGCCAAATCACGTTGAATCTCCTTCTATCTCGTTCGAATCGTGACGTAAAGGAACGTCAGGTCCGGTCGGGCCCAATCACGGAAAATAGCCTGGGACCACCGGTTGCCGTAGGCATTACTTTTGATTACTTGTCAGAGTCCGAAATACCAATTCTGATTTTTTTTCCAAAAGCATGCTATAAGTACATTGGCTGTAGCATCTGTCGCCTACGGCCAATGTACTTATAGCATGCTTTTGGAAAAAAAATTAAAATTGGTATTTCGGCCTCAGACAAGAAATCAAAAGCGATGCCTACGGCAACCAGTGGTCTCAGGCTATTTCCCGTGATTGGGCCCGACCGGACTCGACGTTCCTTTACGTCACGGTTCGAACGAGATAGAACGAGATTTGGCCGTACCGTAGTCCAAACAAGGACAGTGTAGGGCCAAATCACGTTGAATCTCCTTCTATCTCGTTCGAATCGTGACGTAAAGGAACGTCAGGTCCGGTCGAGCCCAATCACGGAAAATAGCCTGGGACCACCGGTTGCCGTAGGCATTACTTTTGATTACTTGTCTGAGTCCGAAATACCAATTCTGATTTTTTTTCCAAAAGTATGCTATAAGTACATTGGCTGTAGCATCTGTCGCCTACGGCCAATGTACTTATAGCATGCTTTTGGAAAAAAAATTAAAATTGGTATTTCGGCCTCAGACAAGAAATCAAAAGCGATGCCTACGGCAACCAGTGGTCTCAGGCTATTTCCCGTGATTGGGCCCGACCGGACTCGACGTTCCTTTACGTCACGGTTCGAACGAGATAGAACGAGATTTGGCCGTACCGTAGTCCAAACAAGGACAGTGTAGGGCCAAATCACGTTGAATCTCCTTCTATCTCGTTCGAATCGTGACGTAAAGGAACGTCAGGTCCGGTCGAGCCCAATCACGGAAAATAGCCTGGGACCACCGGTTGCCGTAGGCATTACTTTTGATTACTTGTCTGAGTCCGAAATACCAATTCTGATTTTTTTTCCAAAAGCATGCTATAAGTACATTGGCTGTAGCATCTGTCGCCTACGGCCAATGTACTTATAGCATGCTTTTGGAAAAAAAATTAAAATTGGTATTTCGGCCTCAGACAAGAAATCAAAAGCGATGCCTACGGCAACCAGTGGTCTCAGGCTATTTCCCGTGATTGGGCCCGACCGGACTCGACGTTCCTTTACGTCACGGTTCGAACGAGATAGAACGAGATTTGGCCGTACCGTAGTCCAAACAAGGACAGTGTAGGGCCAAATCACGTTGAATCTCCTTCTATCTCGTTCGAATCGTGACGTAAAGGAACGTCAGGTCCGGTCGGGCCCAATCACGGAAAATAGCCTGGGACCACCGGTTGCCGTAGGCATTACTTTTGATTACTTGTCTGAGTCCGAAATACCAATTCTGATTTTTTTTCCAAAAGCATGCTATAAGTACATTGGCTGTAGCATCTGTCGCCTACGGCCAATGTACTTATAGCATGCTTTTGGAAAAAAAATTAAAATTGGTATTTCGGCCTCAGACAAGAAATCAAAAGCGATGCCTACGGCAACCAGTGGTCTCAGGCTATTTCCCGTGATTGGGCTCGACCGGACTCGACGTTCCTTTACGTCACGGTTCGAACGAGATAGAACGAGATTTGGCCATACCGTAGTCCAAACAAGGACAGTGTAGGGCCAAATCACGTTGAATCTCGTTCTATCTCGTTCGAATCGTGACGTAAAGGAACGTCAGGTCCGGTCGGGCCCAATCACGGAAAATAGCCTGGGACCACCGGTTGCCGTAGGCATTACTTTTGATTACTTGTCAGAGTCCGAAATACCAATTCTGATTTTTTTTCCAAAAGCATGCTATAAGTACATTGGCTGTAGCATCTGTCGCCTACGGCCAATGTACTTATAGCATGCTTTTGGAAAAAAAATTAAAATTGGTATTTCGGCCTCAGACAAGAAATCAAAAGCGATGCCTACGGCAACCAGTGGTCTCAGGCTATTTCCCGTGATTGGGCCCGACCGGACTCGACGTTCCTTTACGTCACGGTTCGAACGAGATAGAACGAGATTTGGCCGTACCGTAGTCCAAACAAGGACAGTGTAGGGCCAAATCACGTTGAATCTCCTTCTATCTCGTTCGAATCGTGACGTAAAGGAACGTCAGGTCCGGTCGGGCCCAATCACGGAAAATAGCCTGGGACCACCGGTTGCCGTAGGCATTACTTTTGATTACTTGTCTGAGTCCGAAATACCAATTCTGATTTTTTTTCCAAAAGCATGCTATAAGTACATTAGCTGTAGCATCTGTCGCCTACGGCCAATGTACTTATAGCATGCTTTTGGAAAAAAAATTAAAATTGGTATTTCGGCCTCAGACAAGAAATCAAAAGCGATGCCTACGGCAACCAGTGGTCTCAGGCTATTTCCCGTGATTGGGCCCGACCGGACTCGACGTTCCTTTACGTCACGGTTCGAACGAGATAGAACGAGATTTGGCCGTACCGTAGTCCAAACAAGGACAGTGTAGGGCCAAATCACGTTGAATCTCCTTCTATCTCGTTCGAATCGTGACGTAAAGGAACGTCAGGTCCGGTCGGGCCCAATCACGGAAAATAGCCTGGGACCACCGGTTGCCGTAGGCATTACTTTTGATTACTTGTCTGAGTCCGAAATACCAATTCTGATTTATTTTCCAAAAGCATGCTATAAGTACATTGGCTGTAGCATCTGTCGCCTACGGCCAATGTACTTATAGCATGCTTTTGGAAAAAAAATTAAAATTGGTATTTCGGCCTCAGACAAGAAATCAAAAGCGATGCCTACGGCAACCAGTGGTCTCAGGCTATTTCCCGTGATTGGGCCCGACCGGACTCGACGTTCCTTTACGTCACGGTTCGAACGAGATAGAACGAGATTTGGCCGTACCGTAGTCCAAACAAGGACAGTGTAGGGCCAAATCACGTTGAATCTCCTTCTATCTCGTTCGAATCGTGACGTAAAGGAACGTCAGGTCCGGTCGGGCCCAATCACGGAAAATAGCCTGGGACCACCGGTTGCCGTAGGCATTACTTTTGATTACTTGTCAGAGTCCGAAATACCAATTCTGATTTTTTTTCCAAAAGCATGCTATAAGTACATTGGCTGTAGCATCTGTCGCCTACGGCCAATGTACTTATAGCATGCTTTTGGAAAAAAAATTAAAATTGGTATTTCGGCCTCAGACAAGAAATCAAAAGCGATGCCTACGGCAACCAGTGGTCTCAGGCTATTTCCCGTGATTGGGCCCGACCGGACTCGACGTTCCTTTACGTCACGGTTTGAACGAGATAGAACGAGATTTGGCCGTACCGTAGTCCAAACAAGGACATTGTAGGGCCAAATCACGTTGAATCTCGTTCTATATCGTTCGAATCGTGACGTAAAGGAACGTCAGGTCCGGTCGGGCCCAATCACGGAAAATAGCCTGGGACCACCGGTTGCCGTAGGCATTACTTTTGATTACTTGTCTGAGTCCGAAATACCAATTCTGATTTTTTTTCCAAAAGCATGCTATAAGTACATTGGCTGTAGCATCTGTCGCCTACGGCCAATGTACTTATAGCATGCTTTTGGAAAAAAAATTAAAATTGGTATTTCGGCCTCAGACAAGAAATCAAAAGCGATGCCTACGGCAACCAGTGGTCTCAGGCTATTTCCCGTGATTGGGCCCGACCGGACTCGACGTTCCTTTACGTCACGGTTCGAACGAGATAGAACGAGATTTGGCCGTACCGTAGTCCAAACAAGGACAGTGTAGGGCCAAATCACGTTGAATCTCCTTCTATCTCGTTCGAATCGTGACGTAAAGGAACGTCAGGTCCGGTCGGGCCCAATCACGGAAAATAGCCTGGGACCACCGGTTGCCGTAGGCATTACTTTTGATTACTTGTCTGAGTCCGAAATACCAATTTTAATTTTTTTTCCAAAAGCATGCTATAAGTACATTGGCTGTAGCATCTGTCGCCTACGGCCAATGTACTTATAGCATGCTTTTGGAAAAAAAATTAAAATTGGTATTTCGGCCTCAGACAAGAAATCAAAAGCGATGCCTACGGCAACCAGTGGTCTCAGGCTATTTCCCGTGATTGGGCCCGACCGGACTCGACGTTCCTTTACGTCACGGTTCGAACGAGATAGAACGAGATTTGGCCGTACCGTAGTCCAAACAAGGACAGTGTAGGGCCAAATCACGTTGAATCTCCTTCTATCTCGTTCGAATCGTGACGTAAAGGAACGTCAGGTCCGGTCGGGCCCAATCACGGAAAATAGCCTGGGACCACCGGTTGCCGTAGGCATTACTTTTGATTACTTGTCTGAGTCCGAAATACCAATTCTGATTTTTTTTCCAAAAGCATGCTATAAGTACATTGGCTGTAGCATCTGTCGCCTACGGCCAATGTACTTATAGCATGCTTTTGGAAAAAAAATTAAAATTGGTATTTCGGCCTCAGACAAGAAATCAAAAGCGATGCCTACGGCAACCAGTGGTCTCAGGCTATTTCCCGTGATTGGGCCCGACCGGACTCGACGTTCCTTTACGTCACGGTTCGAACGAGATAGAACGAGATTTGGCCGTACCGTAGTCCAAACAAGGACAGTGTAGGGCCAAATCACGTTGAATCTCCTTCTATCTCGTTCGAATCGTGACGTAAAGGAACGTCAGGTCCGGTCGGGCCCAATCACGGAAAATAGCCTGGGACCACCGGTTGCCGTAGGCATTACTTTTGATTACTTGTCTGAGTCCGAAATACCAATTCTGATTTTTTTTCCAAAAGCATGCTATAAGTACATTGGCTGTAGCATCTGTCGCCTACGGCCAATGTACTTATAGCATGCTTTTGGAAAAAAAATTAAAATTGGTATTTCGGCCTCAGACAAGAAATCAAAAGCGATGCCTAAGGCAACCAGTGGTCTCAGGCTATTTCCCGTGATTGGGCCCGACCGGACTCGACGTTCCTTTACGTCACGGTTCGAACGAGATAGAACGAGATTTGGCCGTACCGTAGTCCAAACAAGGACAGTGTAGGGCCAAATCACGTTGAATCTCCTTCTATCTCGTTCGAATCGTGACGTAAAGGAACGTCAGGTCCGGTCGGGCCCAATCACGGAAAATAGCCTGGGACCACCGGTTGCCGTAGGCATTACTTTTGATTACTTGTCTGAGTCCGAAATACCAATTCTGATTTTTTTTCCAAAAGCATGCTATAAGTACATTGGCTGTAGCATCTATCGCCTACGGCCAATGTACTTATAGCATGCTTTTGGAAAAAAAATTAAAATTGGTATTTCGGCCTCAGACAAGAAATCAAAAGCGATGCCTAAGGCAACCAGTGGTCTCAGGCTATTTCCCGTGATTGGGCCCGACCGGACTCGACGTTCCTTTACGTCACGGTTCGAACGAGATAGAACGAGATTTGGCCGTACCGTAGTCCAAACAAGGACAGTGTAGGGCCAAATCACGTTGAATCTCCTTCTATCTCGTTCGAATCGTGACGTAAAGGAACGTCAGGTCCGGTCGGGCCCAATCACGGAAAATAGCCTGGGACCACCGGTTGCCGTAGGCATTATTTTTGATTACTTGTCAGAGTCCGAAATACCAATTCTGATTTTTTTTCCAAAAGCATGCTATAAGTACATTGGCTGTAGCATCTGTCGCCTACGGCCAATGTACTTATAGCATGCTTTTGGAAAAAAAATTAAAATTGGTATTTCGGCCTCAGACAAGAAATCAAAAGCGATGCCTACGGCAACCAGTGGTCTCAGGCTATTTCCCGTGATTGGGCCCGACCGGACTCGACGTTCCTTTACGTCACGGTTCGAACGAGATAGAACGAGATTTGGCCGTACCGTAGTCCAAACAAGGACAGTGTAGGGCCAAATCACGTTGAATCTCCTTCTATCTCGTTCGAATCGTGACGTAAAGGAACGTCAGGTCCGGTCGGGCCCAATCACGGAAAATAGCCTGGGACCACCGGTTGCCGTAGGCATTACTTTTGATTACTTGTCTGAGTCCGAAATACCAATTCTGATTTTTTTTCCAAAAGCATGCTATAAGTACATTGGCTGTAGCATCTATCGCCTACGGCCAATGTACTTATAGCATGCTTTTGGAAAAAAAATTAAAATTGGCATTTCGGCCTCAGACAAGAAATCAAAAGCGATGCCTAAGGCAACCAGTGGTCTCAGGCTATTTCCCGTGATTGGGCCCGACCGGACTCGACGTTCCTTTACGTCACGGTTCGAACGAGATAGAACGAGATTTGGCCGTACCGTAGTCCAAACAAGGACAGTGTAGGGCCAAATCACGTTGAATCTCCTTCTATCTCGTTCGAATCGTGACGTAAAGGAACGTCAGGTCCGGTCGGGCCCAATCACGGAAAATAGCCTGGGACCACCGGTTGCCGTAGGCATTACTTTTGATTACTTGTCTGAGTCCGAAATACCAATTCTGATTTTTTTTCCAAAAGCATGCTATAAGTACATTGGCTGTAGCATCTGTCGCCTACGGCCAATGTACTTATAGCATGCTTTTGGAAAAAAAATTAAAATTGGTATTTCGGCCTCAGACAAGAAATCAAAAGCGATGCCTACGGCAACCAGTGGTCTCAGGCTATTTCCCGTGATTGGGCCCGACCGGACTCGACGTTCCTTTACGTCACGGTTCGAACGAGATAGAACGAGATTTGGCCGTACCGTAGTCCAAACAAGGACAGTGTAGGGCCAAATCACGTTGAATCTCCTTCTATCTCGTTCGAATCGTGACGTAAAGGAACGTCAGGTCCGGTCGGGCCCAATCACGGAAAATAGCCTGGGACCACCGGTTGCCGTAGGCATTACTTTTGATTACTTGTCTGAGTCCGAAATACCAATTCTGATTTTTTTTCCAAAAGCATGCTATAAGTACATTGGCTGTAGCATCTGTCGCCTACGGCCAATGTACTTATAGCATGCTTTTGGAAAAAAAATTAAAATTGGTATTTCGGCCTCAGACAAGAAATCAAAAGCGATGCCTACGGCAACCAGTGGTCTCAGGCTATTTCCCGTGATTGGGCCCGACCGGACTCGACGTTCCTTTACGTCACGGTTAGAACGAGATAGAACGAGATTTGGCCGTACCGTAGTCCAAACAAGGACAGTGTAGGGCCAAATCACGTTGAATCTCCTTCTATCTCGTTCGAATCGTGACGTAAAGGAACGTCAGGTCCGGTCGGGCCCAATCACGGAAAATAGCCTGGGACCACCGGTTGCCGTAGGCATTACTTTTGATTACTTGTCTGAGTCCGAAATACCAA
Source organism: Branchiostoma lanceolatum (assembly GCA_035149815.1). Classification (NCBI taxonomy): domain Eukaryota; kingdom Metazoa; phylum Chordata; class Leptocardii; order Amphioxiformes; family Branchiostomatidae; genus Branchiostoma; species Branchiostoma lanceolatum. Next base: position 887,430 of record CM068869.1, read on the forward strand.
TTTTAATTTTTTTTCCAAAAGCATGCTATAAGTACATTGGCTGTAGCATCTGTCGCCTACGGCCAATGTACTTATAGCATGCTTTTGGAAAAAAAATTAAAATTGGTATTTCGGCCTCAGACAAGAAATCAAAAGCGATGCCTACGGCAACCAGTGGTCTCAGGCTATTTCCCGTGATTGGGCCCGACCGGACTCGACGTTCCTTTACGTCACGGTTCGAACGAGATAGAACGAGATTTGGCCGTACCGTAGTCCAAACAAGGACAGTGTAGGGCCAAATCACGTTGAATCTCCTTCTATCTCGTTCGAATCGTGACGTAAAGGAACGTCAGGTCCGGTCGGGCCCAATCACGGAAAATAGCCTGGGACCACCGGTTGCCGTAGGCATTACTTTTGATTACTTGTCTGAGTCCGAAATACCAATTCTGATTTTTTTTCCAAAAGCATGCTATAAGTACATTGGCTGTAGCATCTGTCGCCTACGGCCAATGTACTTATAGCATGCTTTTGGAAAAAAAATTAAAATTGGTATTTCGGCCTCAGACAAGAAATCAAAAGCGATGCCTACGGCAACCAGTGGTCTCAGGCTATTTCCCGTGATTGGGCCCGACCGGACTCGACGTTCCTTTACGTCACGGTTCGAACGAGATAGAACGAGATTTGGCCGTACCGTAGTCCAAACAAGGACAGTGTAGGGCCAAATCACGTTGAATCTCCTTCTATCTCGTTCGAATCGTGACGTAAAGGAACGTCAGGTCCGGTCGGGCCCAATCACGGAAAATAGCCTGGGACCACCGGTTGCCGTAGGCATTACTTTTGATTACTTGTCTGAGTCCGAAATACCAATTCTGATTTTTTTTCCAAAAGCATGCTATAAGTACATTGGCTGTAGCATCTGTCGCCTACGGCCAATGTACTTATAGCATGCTTTTGGAAAAAAAATTAAAATTGGTATTTCGGCCTCAGACAAGAAATCAAAAGCGATGCCTAAGGCAACCAGTGGTCTCAGGCTATTTCCCGTGATTGGGCCCGACCGGACTCGACGTTCCTTTACGTCACGGTTCGAACGAGATAGAACGAGATTTGGCCGTACCGTAGTCCAAACAAGGACAGTGTAGGGCCAAATCACGTTGAATCTCCTTCTATCTCGTTCGAATCGTGACGTAAAGGAACGTCAGGTCCGGTCGGGCCCAATCACGGAAAATAGCCTGGGACCACCGGTTGCCGTAGGCATTACTTTTGATTACTTGTCTGAGTCCGAAATACCAATTCTGATTTTTTTTCCAAAAGCATGCTATAAGTACATTGGCTGTAGCATCTATCGCCTACGGCCAATGTACTTATAGCATGCTTTTGGAAAAAAAATTAAAATTGGTATTTCGGCCTCAGACAAGAAATCAAAAGCGATGCCTAAGGCAACCAGTGGTCTCAGGCTATTTCCCGTGATTGGGCCCGACCGGACTCGACGTTCCTTTACGTCACGGTTCGAACGAGATAGAACGAGATTTGGCCGTACCGTAGTCCAAACAAGGACAGTGTAGGGCCAAATCACGTTGAATCTCCTTCTATCTCGTTCGAATCGTGACGTAAAGGAACGTCAGGTCCGGTCGGGCCCAATCACGGAAAATAGCCTGGGACCACCGGTTGCCGTAGGCATTATTTTTGATTACTTGTCAGAGTCCGAAATACCAATTCTGATTTTTTTTCCAAAAGCATGCTATAAGTACATTGGCTGTAGCATCTGTCGCCTACGGCCAATGTACTTATAGCATGCTTTTGGAAAAAAAATTAAAATTGGTATTTCGGCCTCAGACAAGAAATCAAAAGCGATGCCTACGGCAACCAGTGGTCTCAGGCTATTTCCCGTGATTGGGCCCGACCGGACTCGACGTTCCTTTACGTCACGGTTCGAACGAGATAGAACGAGATTTGGCCGTACCGTAGTCCAAACAAGGACAGTGTAGGGCCAAATCACGTTGAATCTCCTTCTATCTCGTTCGAATCGTGACGTAAAGGAACGTCAGGTCCGGTCGGGCCCAATCACGGAAAATAGCCTGGGACCACCGGTTGCCGTAGGCATTACTTTTGATTACTTGTCTGAGTCCGAAATACCAATTCTGATTTTTTTTCCAAAAGCATGCTATAAGTACATTGGCTGTAGCATCTATCGCCTACGGCCAATGTACTTATAGCATGCTTTTGGAAAAAAAATTAAAATTGGCATTTCGGCCTCAGACAAGAAATCAAAAGCGATGCCTAAGGCAACCAGTGGTCTCAGGCTATTTCCCGTGATTGGGCCCGACCGGACTCGACGTTCCTTTACGTCACGGTTCGAACGAGATAGAACGAGATTTGGCCGTACCGTAGTCCAAACAAGGACAGTGTAGGGCCAAATCACGTTGAATCTCGTTCTATCTCGTTCGAATCGTGACGTAAAGGAACGTCAGGTCCGGTCGGGCCCAATCACGGAAAATAGCCTGGGACCACCGGTTGCCGTAGGCATTACTTTTGATTACTTGTCTGAGTCCGAAATACCAATTCTGATTTTTTTTCCAAAAGCATGCTATAAGTACATTGGCTGTAGCATCTGTCGCCTACGGCCAATGTACTTATAGCATGCTTTTGGAAAAAAAATTAAAATTGGTATTTCGGCCTCAGACAAGAAATCAAAAGCGATGCCTACGGCAACCAGTGGTCTCAAGCTATTTCCCGTGATTGGGCCCGACCGGACTCGACGTTCCTTTACGTCACGGTTCGAACGAGATAGAACGAGATTTGGCCGTACCGTAGTCCAAACAAGGACATTGTAGGGCCAAATCACGTTGAATCTCCTTCTATCTCGTTCGAATCGTGACGTAAAGGAACGTCAGGTCCGGTCGGGCCCAATCACGGAAAATAGCCTGGGACCACCGGTTGCCGTAGGCATTACTTTTGATTACTTGTCAGAGTCCGAAATACCAATTCTGATTTTTTTTCCAAAAGCATGCTATAAGTACATTGGCTGTAGCATCTGTCGCCTACGGCCAATGTACTTATAGCATGCTTTTGGAAAAAAAATTAAAATTGGTATTTCGGCCTCAGACAAGAAATCAAAAGCGATGCCTACGGCAACCAGTGGTCTCAGGCTATTTCCCGTGATTGGGCCCGACCGGACTCGACGTTCCTTTACGTCACGGTTCGAACGAGATAGAACGAGATTTGGCCGTACCGTAGTCCAAACAAGGACAGTGTAGGGCCAAATCACGTTGAATCTCCTTCTATCTCGTTCGAATCGTGACGTAAAGGAACGTCAGGTCCGGTCGAGCCCAATCACGGAAAATAGCCTGGGACCACCGGTTGCCGTAGGCATTACTTTTGATTACTTGTCTGAGTCCGAAATACCAATTCTGATTTTTTTTCCAAAAGTATGCTATAAGTACATTGGCTGTAGCATCTGTCGCCTACGGCCAATGTACTTATAGCATGCTTTTGGAAAAAAAATTAAAATTGGTATTTCGGCCTCAGACAAGAAATCAAAAGCGATGCCTACGGCAACCAGTGGTCTCAGGCTATTTCCCGTGATTGGGCCCGACCGGACTCGACGTTCCTTTACGTCACGGTTCGAACGAGATAGAACGAGATTTGGCCGTACCGTAGTCCAAACAAGGACAGTGTAGGGCCAAATCACGTTGAATCTCCTTCTATCTCGTTCGAATCGTGACGTAAAGGAACGTCAGGTCCGGTCGAGCCCAATCACGGAAAATAGCCTGGGACCACCGGTTGCCGTAGGCATTACTTTTGATTACTTGTCTGAGTCCGAAATACCAATTCTGATTTTTTTTCCAAAAGCATGCTATAAGTACATTGGCTGTAGCATCTGTCGCCTACGGCCAATGTACTTATAGCATGCTTTTGGAAAAAAAATTAAAATTGGTATTTCGGCCTCAGACAAGAAATCAAAAGCGATGCCTACGGCAACCAGTGGTCTCAGGCTATTTCCCGTGATTGGGCCCGACCGGACTCGACGTTCCTTTACGTCACGGTTCGAACGAGATAGAACGAGATTTGGCCGTACCGTAGTCCAAACAAGGACAGTGTAGGGCCAAATCACGTTGAATCTCCTTCTATCTCGTTCGAATCGTGACGTAAAGGAACGTCAGGTCCGGTCGGGCCCAATCACGGAAAATAGCCTGGGACCACCGGTTGCCGTAGGCATTACTTTTGATTACTTGTCTGAGTCCGAAATACCAATTCTGATTTTTTTTCCAAAAGCATGCTATAAGTACATTGGCTGTAGCATCTGTCGCCTACGGCCAATGTACTTATAGCATGCTTTTGGAAAAAAAATTAAAATTGGTATTTCGGCCTCAGACAAGAAATCAAAAGCGATGCCTACGGCAACCAGTGGTCTCAGGCTATTTCCCGTGATTGGGCTCGACCGGACTCGACGTTCCTTTACGTCACGGTTCGAACGAGATAGAACGAGATTTGGCCATACCGTAGTCCAAACAAGGACAGTGTAGGGCCAAATCACGTTGAATCTCCTTCTATCTCGTTCGAATCGTGACGTAAAGGAACGTCAGGTCCGGTCGGGCCCAATCACGGAAAATAGCCTGGGACCACCGGTTGCCGTAGGCATTACTTTTGATTACTTGTCAGAGTCCGAAATACCAATTCTGATTTTTTTTCCAAAAGCATGCTATAAGTACATTGGCTGTAGCATCTGTCGCCTACGGCCAATGTACTTATAGCATGCTTTTGGAAAAAAAATTAAAATTGGTATTTCGGCCTCAGACAAGAAATCAAAAGCGATGCCTACGGCAACCAGTGGTCTCAGGCTATTTCCCGTGATTGGGCCCGACCGGACTCGACGTTCCTTTACGTCACGGTTCGAACGAGATAGAACGAGATTTGGCCGTACCGTAGTCCAAACAAGGACAGTGTAGGGCCAAATCACGTTGAATCTCCTTCTATCTCGTTCGAATCGTGACGTAAAGGAACGTCAGGTCCGGTCGGGCCCAATCACGGAAAATAGCCTGGGACCACCGGTTGCCGTAGGCATTACTTTTGATTACTTGTCTGAGTCCGAAATACCAATTCTGATTTTTTTTCCAAAAGCATGCTATAAGTACATTGGCTGTAGCATCTGTCGCCTACGGCCAATGTACTTATAGCATGCTTTTGGAAAAAAAATTAAAATTGGTATTTCGGCCTCAGACAAGAAATCAAAAGCGATGCCTACGGCAACCAGTGGTCTCAGGCTATTTCCCGTGATTGGGCCCGACCGGACTCGACGTTCCTTTACGTCACGGTTTGAACGAGATAGAACGAGATTTGGCCGTACCGTAGTCCAAACAAGGACATTGTAGGGCCAAATCACGTTGAATCTCGTTCTATCTCGTTCGAATCGTGACGTAAAGGAACGTCAGGTCCGGTCGGGCCCAATCACGGAAAATAGCCTGGGACCACCGGTTGCCGTAGGCATTACTTTTGATTACTTGTCTGAGTCCGAAATACCAATTCTGATTTTTTTTTCCAAAAGCATGCTATAAGTACATTGGCTGTAGCATCTGTCGCCTACGGCCAATGTACTTATAGCATGCTTTTTGAAAAAAAAAAAAAATTGGTATTTCGGCCTCAGACAAGTATCAAAAGCGATGCCTACGGCAACCAGTGGTCTCAGGCTATTTCCCGTGATTGGGCCCGACCGGACTCGACGTTCCTTTACGTCACGGTTCGAACGAGATAGAACGAGATTTGGCCGTACCGTAGTCCAAACAAGGACAGTGTAGGGCCAGATCACGTTGAATCTCCTTCTATCTCGTTCGAATCGTGACGTAGAGGAACGTCAGGTCCGGTCGGGCCCAATCACGGAAAATAGCCTGGGACCACCGGTTGCCGTAGGCATTACTTTTGATTACTTGTCTGAGTCCGAAATACCAATTCTGATTTTTTTTCCAAAAGCATGCTATAAGTACATTGGCGGTAGCATCTGTCGCCTACGGCCAATGTACTTATAGCATGCTTTTGGAAAAAAAATTAAAATTGGTATTTCGGCCTCAGACAAGAAATCAAAAGCGATGCCTACGGCAACCAGTGGTCTCAGGCTATTTCCCGTGATTGGGCCCGACCGGACTCGACGTTCCTTTACGTCACGGTTCGAACGAGATAGAACGAGATTTGGCCGTACCGTAGTCCAGACAAGGACAGTGTAGGGCCAAATCACGTTGAATCTCGTTCTATCTCGTTCGAATCGTGACGTAAAGGAACGTCAGGTCCGGTCGGGCCCAATCACGGAAAATAGCCTGGGACCACCGGTTGCCGTAGGCATTACTTTTGATTACTTGTCTGAGTCCGAAATACCAATTCTGATTTTTTTTCCAAAAGCATGCTATAAGTACATTGGCTGTAGCATCTGTCGCCTACGGCCAATGTACTTATAGCATGCTTTTGGAAAAAAAATTAAAATTGGTATTTCGGCCTCAGACAAGAAATCAAAAGCGATGCCTACGGCAACCAGTGGTCTCAGGCTATTTCCCGTGATTGGGCCCGACCGGACTCGACGTTCCTTTACGTCACGGTTCGAACGAGATAGAACGAGATTTGGCCGTACCGTAGTCCAAACAAGGACAGTGTAGGGCCAAATCACGTTGAATCACCTTCTATCTCGTTCGAATCGTGACGTAAAGGAACGTCAGGTCCGGTCGGGCCCAATCACGGAAAATAGCCTGGGACCACCGGTTGCCGTAGGCATTACTTTTGATTACTTGTCTGAGTCCGAAATACCAATTCTGATTTTTTTTCCAAAAGCATGCTATAAGTACATTGGCTGTAGCATCTGTCGCCTACGGCCAATGTACTTATAGCATGCTTTTGGAAAAAAAATTAAAATTGGTATTTCGGCCTCAGACAAGAAATCAAAAGCGATGCCTACGGCAACCAGTGGTCTCAGGCTATTTCCCGTGATTGGGCCCGACCGGACTCGACGTTCCTTTACGTCACGGTTCGAACGAGATAGAACGAGATTTGGCCGTACCGTAGTCCAAACAAGGACAGTGTAGGGCCAAATCACGTTGAATCTCGTTCTATCTCGTTCGAATCGTGACGTAAAGGAACGTCAGGTCCGGTCGGGCCCAATCACGGAAAATAGCCTGGGACCACCGGTTGCCGTAGGCATTACTTTTGATTACTTGTCTGAGTCCGAAATACCAATTCTGATTTTTTTTCCAAAAGCATGCTATAAGTACATTGGCTGTAGCATCTGTCGCCTACGGCCAATGTACTTATAGCATGCTTTTGGAAAAAAAATTAAAATTGGTATTTCGGCCTCAGACAAGAAATCAAAAGCGATGCCTACGGCAACCAGTGGTCTCAGGCTATTTCCCGTGATTGGGCCCGACCGGACTCGACGTTCCTTTACGTCACGGTTCGAACGAGATAGAACGAGATTTGGCCGTACCGTAGTCCAAACAAGGACAGTGTAGGGCCAAATCACTTTGAATCTCCTTCTATCTCGTTCGAATCGTGACGTAAAGGAACGTCAGGTCCGGTCGGGCCCAATCACGGAAAATAGCCTGGGACCACCGGTTGCCGTAGGCATTACTTTTGATTACTTGTCTGAGTCCGAAATACCAATTCTGATTTTTTTTCCAAAAGCATGCTATAAGTACATTGGCGGTAGCATCTGTCGCCTACGGCCAATGTACTTATAGCATGCTTTTGGAAAAAAAATTAAAATTGGTATTTCGGCCTCAGACAAGAAATCAAAAGCGATGCCTACGGCAACCAGTGGTCTCAGGCTATTTCCCGTGATTGGGCCCGACCGGACTCGACGTTCCTTTACGTCACGGTTCGAACGAGATAGAACGAGATTTGGCCGTACCGTAGTCCAAACAAGGACAGTGTAGGGCCAAATCACGTTGAATCACCTTCTATCTCGTTCGAATCGTGACGTAAAGGAACGTCAGGTCCGGTCGGGCCCAATCACGGAAAATAGCCTGGGACCACCGGTTGCCGTAGGCATTACTTTTGATTACTTGTCTGAGTCCGAAATACCAATTCTGATTTTTTTTCCAAAAGCATGCTATAAGTACATTGGCTGTAGCATCTGTCGCCTACGGCCAATGTACTTATAGCATGCTTTTGGAAAAAAAATTAAAATTGGTATTTCGGCCTCAGACAAGAAATCAAAAGCGATGCCTACGGCAACCAGTGGTCTCAGGCTATTTCCCGTGATTGGGCCCGACCGGACTCGACGTTCCTTTACGTCACGGTTCGAACGAGATAGAACGAGATTTGGCCGTACCGTAGTCCAAACAAGGACAGTGTAGGGCCAAATCACGTTGAATCTCGTTCTATCTCGTTCGAATCGTGACGTAAAGGAACGTCAGGTCCGGTCGGGCCCAATCACGGAAAATAGCCTGGGACCACCGGTTGCCGTAGGCATTACTTTTGATTACTTGTCTGAGTCCGAAATACCAATTCTGATTTTTTTTCCAAAAGCATGCTATAAGTACATTGGCTGTAGCATCTGTCGCCTACGGCCAATGTACTTATAGCATGCTTTTGGAAAAAAAATTAAAATTGGTATTTCGGCCTCAGACAAGAAATCAAAAGCGATGCCTACGGCAACCAGTGGTCTCAGGCTATTTCCCGTGATTGGGCCCGACCGGACTCGACGTTCCTTTACGTCACGGTTCGAACGAGATAGAACGAGATTTGGCCGTACCGTAGTCCAAACAAGGACAGTGTAGGGCCAAATCACGTTGAATCTCCTTCTATCTCGTTCGAATCGTGACGTAAAGGAACGTCAGGTCCGGTCGGGCCCAATCACGGAAAATAGCCTGGGACCACCGGTTGCCGTAGGCATTACTTTTGATTACTTGTCTGAGTCCGAAATACCAATTCTGATTTTTTTTCCAAAAGCATGCTATAAGTACATTGGCTGTAGCATCTGTCGCCTACGGCCAATGTACTTATAGCATGCTTTTGGAAAAAAAATTAAAATTGGTATTTCGGCCTCAGACAAGAAATCAAAAGCGATGCCTACGGCAACCAGTGGTCTCAGGCTATTTCCCGTGATTGGGCCCGACCGGACTCGACGTTCCTTTACGTCACGGTTCGAACGAGATAGAACGAGATTTGGCCGTACCGTAGTCCAAACAAGGACAGTGTAGGGCCAAATCACGTTGAATCTCCTTCTATCTCGTTCGAATCGTGACGTAAAGGAACGTCAGGTCCGGTCGGGCCCAATCACGGAAAATAGCCTGGGACCACCGGTTGCCGTAGGCATTACTTTTGATTACTTGTCTGAGTCCGAAATACCAATTCTGATTTTTTTTCCAAAAGCATGCTATAAGTACATTGGCTGTAGCATCTGTCGCCTACGGCCAATGTACTTATAGCATGCTTTTGGAAAAAAAATTAAAATTGGTATTTCGGCCTCAGACAAGAAATCAAAAGCGATGCCTACGGCAACCAGTGGTCTCAGGCTATTTCCCGTGATTGGGCCCGACCGGACTCGACGTTCCTTTACGTCACGGTTCGAACGAGATAGAACGAGATTTGGCCGTACCGTAGTCCAAACAAGGACAGTGTAGGGCCAAATCACGTTGAATCTCCTTCTATCTCGTTCGAATCGTGACGTAAAGGAACGTCAGGTCCGGTCGGGCCCAATCACGGAAAATAGCCTGGGACCACCGGTTGCCGTAGGCATTACTTTTGATTACTTGTCTGAGTCCGAAATACCAATTCTGATTTTTTTTCCAAAAGCATGCTATAAGTACATTGGCTGTAGCATCTGTCGCCTACGGCCAATGTACTTATAGCATGCTTTTGGAAAAAAAATTAAAATTGGTATTTCGGCCTCAGACAAGAAATCAAAAGCGATGCCTACGGCAACCAGTGGTCTCAGGCTATTTCCCGTGATTGGGCCCGACCGGACTCGACGTTCCTTTACGTCACGGTTCGAACGAGATAGAACGAGATTTGGCCGTACCGTAGTCCAAACAAGGACAGTGTAGGGCCAAATCACGTTGAATCTCCTTCTATCTCGTTCGAATCGTGACGTAAAGGAACGTCAGGTCCGGTCGGGCCCAATCACGGAAAATAGCCTGGGACCACCGGTTGCCGTAGGCATTACTTTTGATTACTTGTCTGAGTCCGAAATACCAATTCTGATTTTTTTTCCAAAAGCATGCTATAAGTACATTGGCTGTAGCATCTGTCGCCTACGGCCAATGTACTTATAGCATGCTTTTGGAAAAAAAAATTAAAATTGGTATTTCGGCCTCAGACAAGAAATCAAAAGCGATCCCTACGGCAACCAGTGGTCTCAGGCTATTTCCCGTGATTGGGCCCGACCGGACTCGACGTTCCTTTACGTCACGGTTCGAACGAGATAGAACGAGATTTGGCCGTACCGTAGTCCAAACAAGGACATTGTAGGGCCAAATCACGTTGAATCTCGTTCTATCTCGTTCGAATCGTGACGTAAAGGAACGTCAGGTCCGGTCGGGCCCAATCACGGAAAATAGCCTGGGACCACCGGTTGCCGTAGGCATTACTTTTGATTACTTGTCTGAGTCCGAAATACCAATTCTGATTTTTTTTCCAAAAGCATGCTATAGGTACATTGGCTGTAGCATCTGTCGCCTACGGCCAATGTACTTATAGCATGCTTTTGGAAAAAAAAATTAAAATTGGTATTTCGGCCTCAGACAAGAAATCAAAAGCGATGCCTACGGCAACCAGTGGTCTCAGGCTATTTCCCGTGATTGGGCCCGACCGGACTCGACGTTCCTTTACGTCACGGTTCGAACGAGATAGAACGAGATTTGGCCGTACCGTAGTCCAAACAAGGACAGTGTAGGGCCAAATCACGTTGAATCTCCTTCTATCTCGTTCGAATCGTGACGTAAAGGAACGTCAGGTCCGGTCGGGCTCAATCACGGAAAATAGCCTGGGACCACCGGTTGCCGTAGGCATTACTTTTGATTACTTGTCTGAGTCCGAAATACCAATTCTGATTTTTTTTCCAAAAGCATGCTATAAGTACATTGGCTGTAGCATCTGTCGCCTACGGCCAATGTACTTATAGCATGCTTTTGGAAAAAAAATTAAAATTGGTATTTCGGCCTCAGACAAGAAATCAAAAGCGATGCCTACGGCAACCAGTGGTCTCAGGCTATTTCCCGTGATTGGGCCCGACCGGACTCGACGTTCCTTTACGTCACGGTTCGAACGAGATAGAACGAGATTTGGCCGTACCGTAGTCCAAACAAGGACAGTGTAGGGCCAAATCACGTTGAATCTCCTTCTATCTCGTTCGAATCGTGACGTAAAGGAACGTCAGGTCCGGTCGGGCCCAATCACGGAAAATAGCCTGGGACCACCGGTTGCCGTAGGCATTACTTTTGATTACTTGTCTGAGTCCGAAATACCAATTCTGATTTTTTTTCCAAAAGCATGCTATAAGTACATTGGCTGTAGCATCTGTCGCCTACGGCCAATGTACTTATAGCATGCTTTTGGAAAAAAAAATTAAAATTGGTATTTCGGCCTCAGACAAGAAATCAAAAGCGATGCCTACGGCAACCAGTGGTCTCAGGCTATTTCCCGTGATTGGGCCCGACCGGACTCGACGTTCCTTTACGTCACGGTTCGAACGAGATAGAACGAGATTTGGCCGTACCGTAGTCCAAACAAGGACAGTGTAGGGCCAAATCACGTTGAATCTCCTTCTATCTCGTTCGAATCGTGACGTAAAGGAACGTCAGGTCCGGTCGGGCCCAATCACGGAAAATAGCCTGGGACCACCGGTTGCCGTAGGCATTACTTTTGATTACTTGTCTGAGTCCGAAATACCAATTCTGATTTTTTTTCCAAAAGCATGCTATAAGTACATTGGCTGTAGCATCTGTCGCCTACGGCCAATGTACTTATAGCATGCTTTTGGAAAAAAATTAAAATTGGTATTTCTGCCTCAGACAAGAAATCAAAAGCGATGCCTACGGCAACCAGTGGTCTCAGGCTATTTCCCGTGATTGGGCCCGACCGGACTCGACGTTCCTTTACGTCACGGTTCGAACGAGATAGAACGAGATTTGGCCGTACCGTAGTCCAAACAAGGACAGTGTAGGGCCAAATCACGTTGAATCTCCTTCTATCTCGTTCGAATCGTGACGTAAAGGAACGTCAGGTCCGGTCGGGCCCAATCACGGAAAATAGCCTGGGACCACTGGTTGCCGTAGGCATTACTTTTGATTACTTGTCTGAGTCCGAAATACCAATTCTGATTTTTTTTCCAAAAGCATGCTATAAGTACATTGGCTGTAGCATCTGTCGCCTACGGCCAATGTACTTATAGCACGCTTTTGGAAAAAAAATTAAAATTGGTATTTCGGCCTCAGACAAGAAATCAAAAGCGATGCCTACGGCAACCAGTGGTCTCAGGCTATTTCCCGTGATTGGGCCCGACCGGACTCGACGTTCCTTTACGTCACGGTTCGAACGAGATAGAACGAGATTTGGCCGTACCGTAGTCCAAACAAGGACAGTGTAGGGCCAAATCACGTTGAATCTCCTTCTATCTCGTTCGAATCGTGACGTAAAGGAACGTCAGGTCCGGTCGGGCCCAATCACGGAAAATAGCCTGGGACCACTGGTTGCCGTAGGCATTACTTTTGATTACTTGTCTGAGTCCGAAATACCAATTCTGATTTTTTTTCCAAAAGCATGCTATAAGTACATTGGCTGTAGCATCTGTCGCCTACGGCCAATGTACTTATAGCATGCTTTTGGAAAAAAAATTAAAATTGGTATTTCGGCCTCAGACAAGAAATCAAAAGCGATGCCTACGGCAACCAGTGGTCTCAGGCTATTTCCCGTGATTGGGCCCGACCGGACTCGACGTTCCTTTACGTCACGGTTCGAACGAGATAGAACGAGATTTGGCCGTACCGTAGTCCAAACAAGGACAGTGTAGGGCCAAATCACGTTGAATCTCCTTCTATCTCGTTCGAATCGTGACGTAAAGGAACGTCAGGTCCGGTCGGGCCCAATCACGGAAAATAGCCTGGGACCACCGGTTGCCGTAGGCATTACTTTTGATTACTTGTCTGAGTCCGAAATACCAATTCTGATTTTTTTCCAAAAGCATGCTATAAGTACATTGGCTGTAGCATCTGTCGCCTACGGCCAATGTACTTATAGCATGCTTTTGGAAAAAAAATTAAAATTGGTATTTCTGCCTCAGACAAGAAATCAAAAGCGATGCCTACGGCAACCAGTGGTCTCAGGCTATTTCCCGTGATTGGGCCCGACCGGACTCGACGTTCCTTTACGTCACGGTTCGAACGAGATAGAACGAGATTTGGCCGTACCGTAGTCCAAACAAGGACAGTGTAGGGCCAAATCACGTTGAATCTCCTTCTATCTCGTTCGAATCGTGACGTAAAGGAACGTCAGGTCCGGTCGGGCCCAATCACGGAAAATAGCCTGGGACCACCGGTTGCCGTAGGCATTACTTTTGATTACTTGTCTGAGTCCGAAATACCAATTCTGATTTTTTTTCCAAAAGCATGCTATAAGTACATTGGCTGTAGCATCTGTCGCCTACGGCCAATGTACTTATAGCATGCTTTTGGAAAAAAAATTAAAATTGGTATTTCGGCCTCAGACAAGAAATCAAAAGCGATGCCTACGGCAACCAGTGGTCTCAGGCTATTTCCCGTGATTGGGCCCGACCGGACTCGACGTTCCTTTACGTCACGGTTTGAACGAGATAGAACGAGATTTGGCCGTACCGTAGTCCAAACAAGGACATTGTAGGGCCAAATCACGTTGAATCTCGTTCTATCTAGTTCGAATCGTGACGTAAAGGAACGTCAGGTCCGGTCGGGCCCAATCACGGAAAATAGCCTGGGACCACCGGTTGCCGTAGGCATTACTTTTGATTACTTGTCTGAGTCCGAAATACCAATTCTGATTTTTTTTTCCAAAAGCATGCTATAAGTACATTGGCTGTAGCATCTGTCGCCTACGGCCAATGTACTTATAGCATGCTTTTGGAAAAAAAATTAAAATTGGTATTTCTGCCTCAGACAAGAAATCAAAAGCGATGCCTACGGCAACCAGTGGTCTCAGGCTATTTCCCGTGATTGGGCCCGACCGGACTCGACGTTCCTTTACGTCACGGTTCGAACGAGATAGAACGAGATTTGGCCGTACCGTAGTCCAAACAAGGACAGTGTAGGGCCAAATCACGTTGAATCTCCTTCTATCTCGTTCGAATCGTGACGTAAAGGAACGTCAGGTCCGGTCGGGCCCAATCACGGAAAATAGCCTGGGACCACCGGTTGCCGTAGGCATTACTTTTGATTACTTGTCTGAGTCCGAAATACCAATTCTGATTTTTTTTCCAAAAGCATGCTATAAGTACATTGGCTGTAGCATCTGTCGCCTACGGCCAATGTACTTATAGCATGCTTTTGGAAAAAAAATTAAAATTGGTATTTCGGCCTCAGACAAGAAATCAAAAGCGATGCCTACGGCAACCAGTGGTCTCAGGCTATTTCCCGTGATTGGGCCCGACCGGACTCGACGTTCCTTTACGTCACGGTTCGAACGAGATAGAACGAGATTTGGCCGTACCGTAGTCCAAACAAGGACAGTGTAGGGCCAAATCACGTTGAATCTCCTTCTATCTCGTTCGAATCGTGACGTAAAGGAACGTCAGGTCCGGTCGGGCCCAATCACGGAAAATAGCCTGGGACCACCGGTTGCCGTAGGCATTACTTTTGATTACTTGTCTGAGTCCGAAATACCAATTCTGATTTTTTTTCCAAAAGCATGCTATAAGTACATTGGCTGTAGCATCTGTCGCCTACGGCCAATGTACTTATAGCATGCTTTTGGAAAAAAAATTAAAATTGGTATTTCGGCCTCAGACAAGAAATCAAAAGCGATGCCTACGGCAACCAGTGGTCTCAGGCTATTTCCCGTGATTGGGCCCGACCGGACTCGACGTTCCTTTACGTCACGGTTCGAACGAGATAGAACGAGATTTGGCCGTACCGTAGTCCAAACAAGGACAGTGTAGGGCCAAATCACGTTGAATCTCCTTCTATCTCGTTCGAATCGTGACGTAAAGGAACGTCAGGTCCGGTCGGGCCCAATCACGGAAAATAGCCTGGGACCACCGGTTGCCGTAGGCATTACTTTTGATTACTTGTCTGAGTCCGAAATACCAATTCTGATTTTTTTTCCAAAAGCATGCTATAAGTACATTGGCTGTAGCATCTGTCGCCTACGGCCAATGTACTTATAGCATGCTTTTGGAAAAAAAAATTAAAATTGGTATTTCGGCCTCAGACAAGAAATCAAAAGCGATGCCTACGGCAACCAGTGGTCTCAGGCTATTTCCCGTGATTGGGCCCGACCGGACTCGACGTTCCTTTACGTCACGGTTCGAACGAGATAGAACGAGATTTGGCCGTACCGTAGTCCAAACAAGGACAGTGTAGGGCCAAATCACGTTGAATCTCCTTCTATCTCGTTCGAATCGTGACGTAAAGGAACGTCAGGTCCGGTCGGGCCCAATCACGGAAAATAGCCTGGGACCACCGGTTGCCGTAGGCATTACTTTTGATTACTTGTCTGAGTCCGAAATACCAATTCTGATTTTTTTTCCAAAAGCATGCTATAAGTACATTGGCTGTAGCATCTGTCGCCTACGGCCAATGTACTTATAGCATGCTTTTGGAAAAAAATTAAAATTGGTATTTCTGCCTCAGACAAGAAATCAAAAGCGATGCCTACGGCAACCAGTGGTCTCAGGCTATTTCCCGTGATTGGGCCCGACCGGACTCGACGTTCCTTTACGTCACGGTTCGAACGAGATAGAACGAGATTTGGCCGTACCGTAGTCCAAACAAGGACAGTGTAGGGCCAAATCACGTTGAATCTCCTTCTATCTCGTTCGAATCGTGACGTAAAGGAACGTCAGGTCCGGTCGGGCCCAATCACGGAAAATAGCCTGGGACCACTGGTTGCCGTAGGCATTACTTTTGATTACTTGTCTGAGTCCGAAATACCAATTCTGATTTTTTTTCCAAAAGCATGCTATAAGTACATTGGCTGTAGCATCTGTCGCCTACGGCCAATGTACTTATAGCACGCTTTTGGAAAAAAAATTAAAATTGGTATTTCGGCCTCAGACAAGAAATCAAAAGCGATGCCTACGGCAACCAGTGGTCTCAGGCTATTTCCCGTGATTGGGCCCGACCGGACTCGACGTTCCTTTACGTCACGGTTCGAACGAGATAGAACGAGATTTGGCCGTACCGTAGTCCAAACAAGGACAGTGTAGGGCCAAATCACGTTGAATCTCCTTCTATCTCGTTCGAATCGTGACGTAAAGGAACGTCAGGTCCGGTCGGGCCCAATCACGGAAAATAGCCTGGGACCACCGGTTGCCGTAGGCATTACTTTTGATTACTTGTCTGAGTCCGAAATACCAATTCTGATTTTTTTTCCAAAAGCATGCTATAAGTACATTGGCTGTAGCATCTGTCGCCTACGGCCAATGTACTTATAGCATGCTTTTGGAAAAAAAATTAAAATTGGTATTTCGGCCTCAGACAAGAAATCAAAAGCAATGCCTACGGCAACCAGTGGTCTCAGGCTATTTCCCGTGATTGGGCCCGACCGGACTCGACGTTCCTTTACGTCACGGTTCGAACGAGATAGAACGAGATTTGGCCGTACCGTAGTCCAAACAAGGACAGTGTAGGGCCAAATCACGTTGAATCTCCTTCTATCTCGTTCGAATCGTGACGTAAAGGAACGTCAGGTCCGGTCGGGCCCAATCACGGAAAATAGCCTGGGACCACTGGTTGCCGTAGGCATTACTTTTGATTACTTGTCTGAGTCCGAAATACCAATTCTGATTTTTTTTCCAAAAGCATGCTATAAGTACATTGGCTGTAGCATCTGTCGCCTACGGCCAATGTACTTATAGCATGCTTTTGGAAAAAAAATTAAAATTGGTATTTCGGCCTCAGACAAGAAATCAAAAGCGATGCCTACGGCAACCAGTGGTCTCAGGCTATTTCCCGTGATTGGGCCCGACCGGACTCGACGTTCCTTTACGTCACGGTTCGAACGAGATAGAACGAGATTTGGCCGTACCGTAGTCCAAACAAGGACAGTGTAGGGCCAAATCACGTTGAATCTCGTTCTATCTCGTTCGAATCGTGACGTAAAGGAACGTCAGGTCCGGTCGGGCCCAATCACGGAAAATAGCCTGGGACCACCGGTTGCCGTAGGCATTACTTTTGATTACTTGTCTGAGTCCGAAATACCAATTCTGATTTTTTTCCAAAAGCATGCTATAAGTACATTGGCTGTAGCATCTGTCGCCTACGGCCAATGTACTTATAGCATGCTTTTGGAAAAAAAATTAAAATTGGTATTTCTGCCTCAGACAAGAAATCAAAAGCGATGCCTACGGCAACCAGTGGTCTCAGGCTATTTCCCGTGATTGGGCCCGACCGGACTCGACGTTCCTTTACGTCACGGTTCGAACGAGATAGAACGAGATTTGGCCGTACCGTAGTCCAAACAAGGACAGTGTAGGGCCAAATCACGTTGAATCTCCTTCTATCTCGTTCGAATCGTGACGTAAAGGAACGTCAGGTCCGGTCGGGCCCAATCACGGAAAATAGCCTGGGACCACCGGTTGCCGTAGGCATTACTTTTGATTACTTGTCTGAGTCCGAAATACCAATTCTGATTTTTTTTCCAAAAGCATGCTATAAGTACATTGGCTGTAGCATCTGTCGCCTACGGCCAATGTACTTATAGCATGCTTTTGGAAAAAAAATTAAAATTGGTATTTCGGCCTCAGACAAGAAATCAAAAGCGATGCCTACGGCAACCAGTGGTCTCAGGCTATTTCCCGTGATTGGGCCCGACCGGACTCGACGTTCCTTTACGTCACGGTTTGAACGAGATAGAACGAGATTTGGCCGTACCGTAGTCCAAACAAGGACATTGTAGGGCCAAATCACGTTGAATCTCGTTCTATCTAGTTCGAATCGTGACGTAAAGGAACGTCAGGTCCGGTCGGGCCCAATCACGGAAAATAGCCTGGGACCACCGGTTGCCGTAGGCATTACTTTTGATTACTTGTCTGAGTCCGAAATACCAATTCTGATTTTTTTTTTCCAAAAGCATGCTATAAGTACATTGGCTGTAGCATCTGTCGCCTACGGCCAATGTACTTATAGCATGCTTTTGGAAAAAAAATTAAAATTGGTATTTCTGCCTCAGACAAGAAATCAAAAGCGATGCCTACGGCAACCAGTGGTCTCAGGCTATTTCCCGTGATTGGGCCCGACCGGACTCGACGTTCCTTTACGTCACGGTTCGAACGAGATAGAACGAGATTTGGCCGTACCGTAGTCCAAACAAGGACAGTGTAGGGCCAAATCACGTTGAATCTCCTTCTATCTCGTTCGAATCGTGACGTAAAGGAACGTCAGGTCCGGTCGGGCCCAATCACGGAAAATAGCCTGGGACCACCGGTTGCCGTAGGCATTACTTTTGATTACTTGTCTGAGTCCGAAATACCAATTCTGATTTTTTTTCCAAAAGCATGCTATAAGTACATTGGCTGTAGCATCTGTCGCCTACGGCCAATGTACTTATAGCATGCTTTTGGAAAAAAAATTAAAATTGGTATTTCGGCCTCAGACAAGAAATCAAAAGCGATGCCTACGGCAACCAGTGGTCTCAGGCTATTTCCCGTGATTGGGCCCGACCGGACTCGACGTTCCTTTACGTCACGGTTCGAACGAGATAGAACGAGATTTGGCCGTACCGTAGTCCAAACAAGGACAGTGTAGGGCCAAATCACGTTGAATCTCCTTCTATCTCGTTCGAATCGTGACGTAAAGGAACGTCAGGTCCGGTCGGGCCCAATCACGGAAAATAGCCTGGGACCACCGGTTGCCGTAGGCATTACTTTTGATTTCTTGTCTGAGTCCGAAATACCAATTCTGATTTTTTTTCCAAAAGCATGCTATAAGTACATTGGCTGTAGCATCTGTCGCCTACGGCCAATGTACTTATAGCATGCTTTTGGAAAAAAAATTAAAATTGGTATTTCGGCCTCAGACAAGAAATCAAAAGCGATGCCTACGGCAACCAGTGGTCTCAGGCTATTTCCCGTGATTGGGCCCGACCGGACTCGACGTTCCTTTACGTCACGGTTCGAACGAGATAGAACGAGATTTGGCCGTACCGTAGTCCAAACAAGGACAGTGTAGGGCCAAATCACGTTGAATCTCCTTCTATCTCGTTCGAATCGTGACGTAAAGGAACGTCAGGTCCGGTCGGGCCCAATCACGGAAAATAGCCTGGGACCACTGGTTGCCGTAGGCATTACTTTTGATTACTTGTCTGAGTCCGAAATACCAATTCTGATTTTTTTTCCAAAAGCATGCTATAAGTACATTGGCTGTAGCATCTGTCGCCTACGGCCAATGTACTTATAGCATGCTTTTGGAAAAAAAATTAAAATTGGTATTTCGGCCTCAGACAAGAAATCAAAAGCGATGCCTACGGCAACCAGTGGTCTCAGGCTATTTCCCGTGATTGGGCCCGACCGGACTCGACGTTCCTTTACGTCACGGTTCGAACGAGATAGAACGAGATTTGGCCGTACCGTAGTCCAAACAAGGACAGTGTAGGGCCAAATCACGTTGAATCTCCTTCTATCTCGTTCGAATCGTGACGTAAAGGAACGTCAGGTCCGGTCGGGCCCAATCACGGAAAATAGCCTGGGACCACCGGTTGCCGTAGGCATTACTTTTGATTACTTGTCTGAGTCCGAAATACCAATTCTGATTTTTTTTCCAAAAGCATGCTATAAGTACATTGGCTGTAGCATCTGTCACCTACGGCCAATGTACTTATAGCATGCTTTTGGAAAAAAAATTAAAATTGGTATTTCGGCCTCAGACAAGAAATCAAAAGCGATGCCTACGGCAACCAGTGGTCTCAGGCTATTTCCCGTGATTGGGCCCGACCGGACTCGACGTTCCTTTACGTCACGGTTCGAACGAGATAGAACGAGATTTGGCCGTACCGTAGTCCAAACAAGGACAGTGTAGGGCCAAATCACGTTGAATCTCCTTCTATCTCGTTCGAATCGTGACGTAAAGGAACGTCAGGTCCGGTCGGGCCCAATCACGGAAAATAGCCTGGGACCACTGGTTGCCGTAGGCATTACTTTTGATTACTTGTCTGAGTCCGAAATACCAATTCTGATTTTTTTTCCAAAAGCATGCTATAAGTACATTGGCGGTAGCATCTGTCGCCTACGGCCAATGTACTTATAGCATGCTTTTGGAAAAAAAATTAAAATTGGTATTTCGGCCTCAGACAAGAAATCAAAAGCGATGCCTACGGCAACCAGTGGTCTCAGGCTATTTCCCGTGATTGGGCCCGACCGGACTCGACGTTCCTTTACGTCACGGTTCGAACGAGATAGAACGAGATTTGGCCGTACCGTAGTCCAAACAAGGACAGTGTAGGGCCAAATCACGTTGAATCTCCTTCTATCTCGTTCGAATCGTGACGTAAAGGAACGTCAGGTCCGGTCGGGCCCAATCACGGAAAATAGCCTGGGACCACTGGTTGCCGTAGGCATTACTTTTGATTACTTGTCTGAGTCCGAAATACCAATTCTGATTTTTTTTCCAAAAGCATGCTATAAGTACATTGGCTGTAGCATCTGTCGCCTACGGCCAATGTACTTATAGCATGCTTTTGGAAAAAAAATTAAAATTGGTATTTCGGCCTCAGACAAGAAATCAAAAGCGATGCCTACGGCAACCAGTGGTCTCAGGCTATTTCCCGTGATTGGGCCCGACCGGACTCGACGTTCCTTTACGTCACGGTTCGAACGAGATAGAACGAGATTTGGCCGTACCGTAGTCCAAACAAGGACAGTGTAGGGCCAAATCACGTTGAATCTCCTTCTATCTCGTTCGAATCGTGACGTAAAGGAACGTCAGGTCCGGTCGGGCCCAATCACGGAAAATAGCCTGGGACCACCGGTTGCCGTAGGCATTACTTTTGATTACTTGTCTGAGTCCGAAATACCAATTCTGATTTTTTTTCCAAAAGCATGCTATAAGTACATTGGCTGTAGCATCTGTCGCCTACGGCCAATGTACTTATAGCATGCTTTTGGAAAAAAAATTAAAATTGGTATTTCGGCCTCAGACAAGAAATCAAAAGCGATGCCTACGGCAACCAGTGGTCTCAGGCTATTTCCCGTGATTGGGCCCGACCGGACTCGACGTTCCTTTACGTCACGGTTCGAACGAGATAGAACGAGATTTGGCCGTACCGTAGTCCAAACAAGGACAGTGTAGGGCCAAATCACGTTGAATCTCCTTCTATCTCGTTCGAATCGTGACGTAAAGGAACGTCAGGTCCGGTCGGGCCCAATCACGGAAAATAGCCTGGGACCACCGGTTGCCGTAGGCATTACTTTTGATTACTTGTCTGAGTCCGAAATACCAATTCTGATTTTTTTTCCAAAAGCATGCTATAAGTACATTGGCTGTAGCATCTGTCGCCTACGGCCAATGTACTTATAGCATGCTTTTGGAAAAAAAATTAAAATTGGTATTTCGGCCTCAGACAAGAAATCAAAAGCGATGCCTACGGCAACCAGTGGTCTCAGGCTATTTCCCGTGATTGGGCCCGACCGGACTCGACGTTCCTTTACGTCACGGTTCGAACGAGATAGAACGAGATTTGGCCGTACCGTAGTCCAAACAAGGACAGTGTAGGGCCAAATCACGTTGAATCTCCTTCTATCTCGTTCGAATCGTGACGTAAAGGAACGTCAGGTCCGGTCGGGCCCAATCACGGAAAATAGCCTGGGACCACCGGTTGCCGTAGGCATTACTTTTGATTACTTGTCTGAGTCCGAAATACCAATTCTGATTTTTTTTCCAAAAGCATGCTATAAGTACATTGGCGGTAGCATCTGTCGCCTACGGCCAATGTACTTATAGCATGCTTTTGGAAAAAAAATTAAAATTGGTATTTCGGCCTCAGACAAGAAATCAAAAGCGATGCCTACGGCAACCAGTGGTCTCAGGCTATTTCCCGTGATTGGGCCCGACCGGACTCGACGTTCCTTTACGTCACGGTTCGAACGAGATAGAACGAGATTTGGCCGTACCGTAGTCCAAACAAGGACAGTGTAGGGCCAAATCACGTTGAATCTCCTTCTATCTCGTTCGAATCGTGACGTAAAGGAACGTCAGGTCCGGTCGGGCCCAATCACGGAAAATAGCCTGGGACCACCGGTTGCCGTAGGCATTACTTTTGATTACTTGTCTGAGTCCGAAATACCAATTCTGATTTTTTTTCCAAAAGCATGCTATAAGTACATTGGCTGTAGCATCTGTCGCCTACGGCCAATGTACTTATAGCATGCTTTTGGAAAAAAAATTAAAATTGGTATTTCGGCCTCAGACAAGAAATCAAAAGCGATGCCTACGGCAACCAGTGGTCTCAGGCTATTTCCCGTGATTGGGCCCGACCGGACTCGACGTTCCTTTACGTCACGGTTCGAACGAGATAGAACGAGATTTGGCCGTACCGTAGTCCAAACAAGGACAGTGTAGGGCCAAATCACGTTGAATCTCCTTCTATCTCGTTCGAATCGTGACGTAAAGGAACGTCAGGTCCGGTCGGGCCCAATCACGGAAAATAGCCTGGGACCACCGGTTGCCGTAGGCATTACTTTTGATTACTTGTCTGAGTCCGAAATACCAATTCTGATTTTTTTTCCAAAAGCATGCTATAAGTACATTGGCTGTAGCATCTGTCGCCTACGGCCAATGTACTTATAGCATGCTTTTGGAAAAAAAATTAAAATTGGTATTTCGGCCTCAGACAAGAAATCAAAAGCGATGCCTACGGCAACCAGTGGTCTCAGGCTATTTCCCGTGATTGGGCCCGACCGGACTCGACGTTCCTTTACGTCACGGTTCGAACGAGATAGAACGAGATTTGGCCGTACCGTAGTCCAAACAAGGACAGTGTAGGGCCAAATCACGTTGAATCTCCTTCTATCTCGTTCGAATCGTGACGTAAAGGAACGTCAGGTCCGGTCGGGCCCAATCACGGAAAATAGCCTGGGACCACCGGTTGCCGTAGGCATTACTTGGTTACTTGTCTGAGTCCGAAATACCAATTCTGACTATTTTTCTAAAAGCATGCTATAAGTACATTGGCTGTAGCATCTGTCGCCTACGGCCAATGTACTTATAGCATGCTTTTGGAAAAAAAATTAAAATTGGTATTTCGGCCTCAGACAAGAAATCAAAAGCGATGCCTACGGCAACCAGTGGTCTCAGGCTATTTCCCGTGATTGGGCCCGACCGGACTCGACGTTCCTTTACGTCACGGTTCGAACGAGATAGAACGAGATTTGGCCGTACCGTAGTCCAAACAAGGACAGTGTAGGGCCAAATCACGTTGAATCTCCTTCTATCTCGTTCGAATCGTGACGTAAAGGAACGTCAGGTCCGGTCGGGCCCAATCACGGAAAATAGCCTGGGACCACCGGTTGCCGTAGGCATTACTTTTGATTACTTGTCTGAGTCCGAAATACCAATTCTGATTTTTTTTCCAAAAGCATGCTATAAGTACATTGGCTGTAGCATCTGTCGCCTACGGCCAATGTACTTATAGCATGCTTTTGGAAAAAAAATTAAAATTGGTATTTCGGCCTCAGACAAGAAATCAAAAGCGATGCCTACGGCAACCAGTGGTCTCAGGCTATTTCCCGTGATTGGGCCCGACCGGACTCGACGTTCCTTTACGTCACGGTTCGAACGAGATAGAACGAGATTTGGCCGTACCGTAGTCCAAACAAGGACAGTGTAGGGCCAAATCACGTTGAATCTCCTTCTATCTCGTTCGAATCGTGACGTAAAGGAACGTCAGGTCCGGTCGGGCCCAATCACGGAAAATAGCCTGGGACCACCGGTTGCCGTAGGCATTACTTTTGATTACTTGTCTGAGTCCGAAATACCAATTCTGATTTTTTTTCCAAAAGCATGCTATAAGTACATTGGCTGTAGCATCTGTCGCCTACGGCCAATGTACTTATAGCATGCTTTTGGAAAAAAAATTAAAATTGGTATTTCGGCCTCAGACAAGAAATCAAAAGCGATGCCTACGGCAACCAGTGGTCTCAGGCTATTTCCCGTGATTGGGCCCGACCGGACTCGACGTTCCTTTACGTCACGGTTCGAACGAGATAGAACGAGATTTGGCCGTACCGTAGTCCAAACAAGGACAGTGTAGGGCCAAATCACGTTGAATCTCCTTCTATCTCGTTCGAATCGTGACGTAAAGGAACGTCAGGTCCGGTCGGGCCCAATCACGGAAAATAGCCTGGGACCACCGGTTGCCGTAGGCATTACTTTTGATTACTTGTCTGAGTCCGAAATACCAATTCTGATTTTTTTTCCAAAAGCATGCTATAAGTACATTGGCTGTAGCATCTGTCGCCTACGGCCAATGTACTTATAGCATGCTTTTGGAAAAAAAATTAAAATTGGTATTTCGGCCTCAGACAAGAAATCAAAAGCGATGCCTACGGCAACCAGTGGTCTCAGGCTATTTCCCGTGATTGGGCCCGACCGGACTCGACGTTCCTTTACGTCACGGTTCGAACGAGATAGAACGAGATTTGGCCGTACCGTAGTCCAAACAAGGACAGTGTAGGGCCAAATCACGTTGAATCTCCTTCTATCTCGTTCGAATCGTGACGTAAAGGAACGTCAGGTCCGGTCGGGCCCAATCACGGAAAATAGCCTGGGACCACCGGTTGCCGTAGGCATTACTTTTGATTACTTGTCTGAGTCCGAAATACCAATTTTAATTTTTTTTCCAAAAGCATGCTATAAGTACATTGGCTGTAGCATCTGTCGCCTACGGCCAATGTACTTATAGCATGCTTTTGGAAAAAAAATTAAAATTGGTATTTCGGCCTCAGACAAGAAATCAAAAGCGATGCCTACGGCAACCAGTGGTCTCAGGCTATTTCCCGTGATTGGGCCCGACCGGACTCGACGTTCCTTTACGTCACGGTTCGAACGAGATAGAACGAGATTTGGCCGTACCGTAGTCCAAACAAGGACAGTGTAGGGCCAAATCACGTTGAATCTCCTTCTATCTCGTTCGAATCGTGACGTAAAGGAACGTCAGGTCCGGTCGGGCCCAATCACGGAAAATAGCCTGGGACCACCGGTTGCCGTAGGCATTACTTTTGATTACTTGTCTGAGTCCGAAATACCAATTCTGATTTTTTTTCCAAAAGCATGCTATAAGTACATTGGCTGTAGCATCTGTCGCCTACGGCCAATGTACTTATAGCATGCTTTTGGAAAAAAAATTAAAATTGGTATTTCGGCCTCAGACAAGAAATCAAAAGCGATGCCTACGGCAACCAGTGGTCTCAGGCTATTTCCCGTGATTGGGCCCGACCGGACTCGACGTTCCTTTACGTCACGGTTCGAACGAGATAGAACGAGATTTGGCCGTACCGTAGTCCAAACAAGGACAGTGTAGGGCCAAATCACGTTGAATCTCCTTCTATCTCGTTCGAATCGTGACGTAAAGGAACGTCAGGTCCGGTCGGGCCCAATCACGGAAAATAGCCTGGGACCACCGGTTGCCGTAGGCATTACTTTTGATTACTTGTCTGAGTCCGAAATACCAATTCTGATTTTTTTTCCAAAAGCATGCTATAAGTACATTGGCTGTAGCATCTGTCGCCTACGGCCAATGTACTTATAGCATGCTTTTGGAAAAAAAATTAAAATTGGTATTTCGGCCTCAGACAAGAAATCAAAAGCGATGCCTACGGCAACCAGTGGTCTCAGGCTATTTCCCGTGATTGGGCCCGACCGGACTCGACGTTCCTTTACGTCACGGTTCGAACGAGATAGAACGAGATTTGGCCGTACCGTAGTCCAAACAAGGACAGTGTAGGGCCAAATCACGTTGAATCTCCTTCTATCTCGTTCGAATCGTGACGTAAAGGAACGTCAGGTCCGGTCGGGCCCAATCACGGAAAATAGCCTGGGACCACCGGTTGCCGTAGGCATTACTTTTGATTACTTGTCTGAGTCCGAAATACCAATTCTGATGTTTTTTCCAAA
This sequence comes from Branchiostoma lanceolatum, assembly GCA_035149815.1. Taxonomy (NCBI): domain Eukaryota; kingdom Metazoa; phylum Chordata; class Leptocardii; order Amphioxiformes; family Branchiostomatidae; genus Branchiostoma; species Branchiostoma lanceolatum. The sequence continues at coordinate 913,676 of CM068869.1, forward strand.
AGCATGCTATAAGTACATTGGCGGTAGCATCTGTCGCCTACGGCCAATGTACTTATAGCATGCTTTTGGAAAAAAAATTAAAATTGGTATTTCGGCCTCAGACAAGAAATCAAAAGCGATGCCTACGGCAACCAGTGGTCTCAGGCTATTTCCCGTGATTGGGCCCGACCGGACTCGACGTTCCTTTACGTCACGGTTCGAACGAGATAGAACGAGATTTGGCCGTACCGTAGTCCAAACAAGGACAGTGTAGGGCCAAATCACGTTGAATCTCCTTCTATCTCGTTCGAATCGTGACGTAAAGGAACGTCAGGTCCGGTCGGGCCCAATCACGGAAAATAGCCTGGGACCACCGGTTGCCGTAGGCATTACTTTTGATTACTTGTCTGAGTCCGAAATACCAATTCTGATTTTTTTTCCAAAAGCATGCTATAAGTACATTGGCTGTAGCATCTGTCGCCTACGGCCAATGTACTTATAGCATGCTTTTGGAAAAAAAATTAAAATTGGTATTTCGGCCTCAGACAAGAAATCAAAAGCGATGCCTACGGCAACCAGTGGTCTCAGGCTATTTCCCGTGATTGGGCCCGACCGGACTCGACGTTCCTTTACGTCACGGTTCGAACGAGATAGAACGAGATTTGGCCGTACCGTAGTCCAAACAAGGACAGTGTAGGGCCAAATCACGTTGAATCTCCTTCTATCTCGTTCGAATCGTGACGTAAAGGAACGTCAGGTCCGGTCGGGCCCAATCACGGAAAATAGCCTGGGACCACCGGTTGCCGTAGGCATTACTTTTGATTACTTGTCTGAGTCCGAAATACCAATTCTGATTTTTTTTCCAAAAGCATGCTATAAGTACATTGGCTGTAGCATCTGTCGCCTACGGCCAATGTACTTATAGCATGCTTTTGGAAAAAAAATTAAAATTGGTATTTCGGCCTCAGACAAGAAATCAAAAGCGATGCCTACGGCAACCAGTGGTCTCAGGCTATTTCCCGTGATTGGGCCCGACCGGACTCGACGTTCCTTTACGTCACGGTTCGAACGAGATAGAACGAGATTTGGCCGTACCGTAGTCCAAACAAGGACAGTGTAGGGCCAAATCACGTTGAATCTCCTTCTATCTCGTTCGAATCGTGACGTAAAGGAACGTCAGGTCCGGTCGGGCCCAATCACGGAAAATAGCCTGGGACCACCGGTTGCCGTAGGCATTACTTTTGATTACTTGTCTGAGTCCGAAATACCAATTCTGATTTTTTTTCCAAAAGCATGCTATAAGTACATTGGCTGTAGCATCTGTCGCCTACGGCCAATGTACTTATAGCATGCTTTTGGAAAAAAAATTAAAATTGGTATTTCGGCCTCAGACAAGAAATCAAAAGCGATGCCTACGGCAACCAGTGGTCTCAGGCTATTTCCCGTGATTGGGCCCGACCGGACTCGACGTTCCTTTACGTCACGGTTCGAACGAGATAGAACGAGATTTGGCCGTACCGTAGTCCAAACAAGGACAGTGTAGGGCCAAATCACGTTGAATCTCCTTCTATCTCGTTCGAATCGTGACGTAAAGGAACGTCAGGTCCGGTCGGGCCCAATCACGGAAAATAGCCTGGGACCACCGGTTGCCGTAGGCATTACTTTTGATTACTTGTCTGAGTCCGAAATACCAATTCTGATTTTTTTTCCAAAAGCATGCTATAAGTACATTGGCTGTAGCATCTGTCGCCTACGGCCAATGTACTTATAGCATGCTTTTGGAAAAAAAATTAAAATTGGTATTTCGGCCTCAGACAAGAAATCAAAAGCGATGCCTACGGCAACCAGTGGTCTCAGGCTATTTCCCGTGATTGGGCCCGACCGGACTCGACGTTCCTTTACGTCACGGTTCGAACGAGATAGAACGAGATTTGGCCGTACCGTAGTCCAAACAAGGACAGTGTAGGGCCAAATCACGTTGAATCTCCTTCTATCTCGTTCGAATCGTGACGTAAAGGAACGTCAGGTCCGGTCGGGCCCAATCACGGAAAATAGCCTGGGACCACCGGTTGCCGTAGGCATTACTTTTGATTACTTGTCTGAGTCCGAAATACCAATTCTGATTTTTTTTCCAAAAGCATGCTATAAGTACATTGGCTGTAGCATCTGTCGCCTACGGCCAATGTACTTATAGCATGCTTTTGGAAAAAAAATTAAAATTGGTATTTCGGCCTCAGACAAGAAATCAAAAGCGATGCCTACGGCAACCAGTGGTCTCAGGCTATTTCCCGTGATTGGGCCCGACCGGACTCGACGTTCCTTTACGTCACGGTTCGAACGAGATAGAACGAGATTTGGCCGTACCGTAGTCCAAACAAGGACAGTGTAGGGCCAAATCACGTTGAATCTCCTTCTATCTCGTTCGAATCGTGACGTAAAGGAACGTCAGGTCCGGTCGGGCCCAATCACGGAAAATAGCCTGGGACCACCGGTTGCCGTAGGCATTACTTTTGATTACTTGTCTGAGTCCGAAATACCAATTCTGATTTTTTTTCCAAAAGCATGCTATAAGTACATTGGCTGTAGCATCTGTCGCCTACGGCCAATGTACTTATAGCATGCTTTTGGAAAAAAAATTAAAATTGGTATTTCGGCCTCAGACAAGAAATCAAAAGCGATGCCTACGGCAACCAGTGGTCTCAGGCTATTTCCCGTGATTGGGCCCGACCGGACTCGACGTTCCTTTACGTCACGGTTCGAACGAGATAGAACGAGATTTGGCCGTACCGTAGTCCAAACAAGGACAGTGTAGGGCCAAATCACGTTGAATCTCCTTCTATCTCGTTCGAATCGTGACGTAAAGGAACGTCAGGTCCGGTCGGGCCCAATCACGGAAAATAGCCTGGGACCACCGGTTGCCGTAGGCATTACTTTTGATTACTTGTCTGAGTCCGAAATACCAATTCTGATTTTTTTTCCAAAAGCATGCTATAAGTACATTGGCTGTAGCATCTGTCGCCTACGGCCAATGTACTTATAGCATGCTTTTGGAAAAAAAATTAAAATTGGTATTTCGGCCTCAGACAAGAAATCAAAAGCGATGCCTACGGCAACCAGTGGTCTCAGGCTATTTCCCGTGATTGGGCCCGACCGGACTCGACGTTCCTTTACGTCACGGTTCGAACGAGATAGAACGAGATTTGGCCGTACCGTAGTCCAAACAAGGACAGTGTAGGGCCAAATCACGTTGAATCTCCTTCTATCTCGTTCGAATCGTGACGTAAAGGAACGTCAGGTCCGGTCGGGCCCAATCACGGAAAATAGCCTGGGACCACCGGTTGCCGTAGGCATTACTTTTGATTACTTGTCTGAGTCCGAAATACCAATTCTGATTTTTTTTCCAAAAGCATGCTATAAGTACATTGGCGGTAGCATCTGTCGCCTACGGCCAATGTACTTATAGCATGCTTTTGGAAAAAAAATTAAAATTGGTATTTCGGCCTCAGACAAGAAATCAAAAGCGATGCCTACGGCAACCAGTGGTCTCAGGCTATTTCCCGTGATTGGGCCCGACCGGACTCGACGTTCCTTTACGTCACGGTTCGAACGAGATAGAACGAGATTTGGCCGTACCGTAGTCCAAACAAGGACAGTGTAGGGCCAAATCACGTTGAATCTCCTTCTATCTCGTTCGAATCGTGACGTAAAGGAACGTCAGGTCCGGTCGGGCCCAATCACGGAAAATAGCCTGGGACCACCGGTTGCCGTAGGCATTACTTTTGATTACTTGTCTGAGTCCGAAATACCAATTCTGATTTTTTTTCCAAAAGCATGCTATAAGTACATTGGCTGTAGCATCTGTCGCCTACGGCCAATGTACTTATAGCATGCTTTTGGAAAAAAAATTAAAATTGGTATTTCTGCCTCAGACAAGAAATCAAAAGCGATGCCTACGGCAACCAGTGGTCTCAGGCTATTTCCCGTGATTGGGCCCGACCGGACTCGACGTTCCTTTACGTCACGGTTCGAACGAGATAGAACGAGATTTGGCCGTACCGTAGTCCAAACAAGGACAGTGTAGGGCCAAATCACGTTGAATCTCCTTCTATCTCGTTCGAATCGTGACGTAAAGGAACGTCAGGTCCGGTCGGGCCCAATCACGGAAAATAGCCTGGGACCACCGGTTGCCGTAGGCATTACTTTTGATTACTTGTCTGAGTCCGAAATACCAATTCTGATTTTTTTTCCAAAAGCATGCTATAAGTACATTGGCGGTAGCATCTGTCGCCTACGGCCAATGTACTTATAGCATGCTTTTGGAAAAAAAATTAAAATTGGTATTTCGGCCTCAGACAAGAAATCAAAAGCGATGCCTACGGCAACCAGTGGTCTCAGGCTATTTCCCGTGATTGGGCCCGACCGGACTCGACGTTCCTTTACGTCACGGTTCGAACGAGATAGAACGAGATTTGGCCGTACCGTAGTCCAAACAAGGACAGTGTAGGGCCAAATCACGTTGAATCTCCTTCTATCTCGTTCGAATCGTGACGTAAAGGAACGTCAGGTCCGGTCGGGCCCAATCACGGAAAATAGCCTGGGACCACCGGTTGCCGTAGGCATTACTTTTGATTACTTGTCTGAGTCCGAAATACCAATTCTGATTTTTTTTCCAAAAGCATGCTATAAGTACATTGGCTGTAGCATCTGTCGCCTACGGCCAATGTACTTATAGCATGCTTTTGGAAAAAAAATTAAAATTGGTATTTCGGCCTCAGACAAGAAATCAAAAGCGATGCCTACGGCAACCAGTGGTCTCAGGCTATTTCCCGTGATTGGGCCCGACCGGACTCGACGTTCCTTTACGTCACGGTTCGAACGAGATAGAACGAGATTTGGCCGTACCGTAGTCCAAACAAGGACAGTGTAGGGCCAAATCACGTTGAATCTCCTTCTATCTCGTTCGAATCGTGACGTAAAGGAACGTCAGGTCCGGTCGGGCCCAATCACGGAAAATAGCCTGGGACCACCGGTTGCCGTAGGCATTACTTTTGATTACTTGTCTGAGTCCGAAATACCAATTCTGATTTTTTTTCCAAAAGCATGCTATAAGTACATTGGCTGTAGCATCTGTCGCCTACGGCCAATGTACTTATAGCATGCTTTTGGAAAAAAAATTAAAATTGGTATTTCGGCCTCAGACAAGAAATCAAAAGCGATGCCTACGGCAACCAGTAGTCTCAGGCTATTTCCCGTGATTGGGCCCGACCGGACTCGACGTTCCTTTACGTCACGGTTCGAACGAGATAGAACGAGATTTGGCCGTACCGTAGTCCAAACAAGGACAGTGTAGGGCCAAATCACGTTGAATCTCCTTCTATCTCGTTCGAATCGTGACGTAAAGGAACGTCAGGTCCGGTCGGGCCCAATCACGGAAAATAGCCTGGGACCACCGGTTGCCGTAGGCATTACTTTTGATTACTTGTCTGAGTCCGAAATACCAATTCTGATTTTTTTTCCAAAAGCATGCTATAAGTACATTGGCTGTAGCATCTGTCGCCTACGGCCAATGTACTTATAGCATGCTTTTGGAAAAAAAATTAAAATTGGTATTTCGGCCTCAGACAAGAAATCAAAAGCGATGCCTACGGCAACCAGTGGTCTCAGGCTATTTCCCGTGATTGGGCCCGACCGGACTCGACGTTCCTTTACGTCACGGTTCGAACGAGATAGAACGAGATTTGGCCGTACCGTAGTCCAAACAAGGACAGTGTAGGGCCAAATCACGTTGAATCTCCTTCTATCTCGTTCGAATCGTGACGTAAAGGAACGTCAGGTCCGGTCGGGCCCAATCACGGAAAATAGCCTGGGACCACCGGTTGCCGTAGGCATTACTTTTGATTACTTGTCTGAGTCCGAAATACCAATTCTGATTTTTTTTCCAAAAGCATGCTATAAGTACATTGGCTGTAGCATCTGTCGCCTACGGCCAATGTACTTATAGCATGCTTTTGGAAAAAAAATTAAAATTGGTATTTCGGCCTCAGACAAGAAATCAAAAGCGATGCCTACGGCAACCAGTGGTCTCAGGCTATTTCCCGTGATTGGGCCCGACCGGACTCGACGTTCCTTTACGTCACGGTTCGAACGAGATAGAACGAGATTTGGCCGTACCGTAGTCCAAACAAGGACAGTGTAGGGCCAAATCACGTTGAATCTCCTTCTATCTCGTTCGAATCGTGACGTAAAGGAACGTCAGGTCCGGTCGGGCCCAATCACGGAAAATAGCCTGGGACCACCGGTTGCCGTAGGCATTACTTTTGATTACTTGTCTGAGTCCGAAATACCAATTCTGATTTTTTTTCCAAAAGCATGCTATAAGTACATTGGCTGTAGCATCTGTCGCCTACGGCCAATGTACTTATAGCATGCTTTTGGAAAAAAAATTAAAATTGGTATTTCGGCCTCAGACAAGAAATCAAAAGCGATGCCTACGGCAACCAGTGGTCTCAGGCTATTTCCCGTGATTGGGCCCGACCGGACTCGACGTTCCTTTACGTCACGGTTCGAACGAGATAGAACGAGATTTGGCCGTACCGTAGTCCAAACAAGGACAGTGTAGGGCCAAATCACGTTGAATCTCCTTCTATCTCGTTCGAATCGTGACGTAAAGGAACGTCAGGTCCGGTCGGGCCCAATCACGGAAAATAGCCTGGGACCACCGGTTGCCGTAGGCATTACTTTTGATTACTTGTCTGAGTCCGAAATACCAATTCTGATTTTTTTTCCAAAAGCATGCTATAAGTACATTGGCTGTAGCATCTGTCACCTACGGCCAATGTACTTATAGCATGCTTTTGGAAAAAAAATTAAAATTGGTATTTCGGCCTCAGACAAGAAATCAAAAGCGATGCCTACGGCAACCAGTGGTCTCAGGCTATTTCCCGTGATTGGGCCCGACCGGACTCGACGTTCCTTTACGTCACGGTTCGAACGAGATAGAACGAGATTTGGCCGTACCGTAGTCCAAACAAGGACAGTGTAGGGCCAAATCACGTTGAATCTCCTTCTATCTCGTTCGAATCGTGACGTAAAGGAACGTCAGGTCCGGTCGGGCCCAATCACGGAAAATAGCCTGGGACCACTGGTTGCCGTAGGCATTACTTTTGATTACTTGTCTGAGTCCGAAATACCAATTCTGATTTTTTTTCCAAAAGCATGCTATAAGTACATTGGCGGTAGCATCTGTCGCCTACGGCCAATGTACTTATAGCATGCTTTTGGAAAAAAAATTAAAATTGGTATTTCGGCCTCAGACAAGAAATCAAAAGCGATGCCTACGGCAACCAGTGGTCTCAGGCTATTTCCCGTGATTGGGCCCGACCGGACTCGACGTTCCTTTACGTCACGGTTCGAACGAGATAGAACGAGATTTGGCCGTACCGTAGTCCAAACAAGGACAGTGTAGGGCCAAATCACGTTGAATCTCCTTCTATCTCGTTCGAATCGTGACGTAAAGGAACGTCAGGTCCGGTCGGGCCCAATCACGGAAAATAGCCTGGGACCACTGGTTGCCGTAGGCATTACTTTTGATTACTTGTCTGAGTCCGAAATACCAATTCTGATTTTTTTTCCAAAAGCATGCTATAAGTACATTGGCTGTAGCATCTGTCGCCTACGGCCAATGTACTTATAGCATGCTTTTGGAAAAAAAATTAAAATTGGTATTTCGGCCTCAGACAAGAAATCAAAAGCGATGCCTACGGCAACCAGTGGTCTCAGGCTATTTCCCGTGATTGGGCCCGACCGGACTCGACGTTCCTTTACGTCACGGTTCGAACGAGATAGAACGAGATTTGGCCGTACCGTAGTCCAAACAAGGACAGTGTAGGGCCAAATCACGTTGAATCTCCTTCTATCTCGTTCGAATCGTGACGTAAAGGAACGTCAGGTCCGGTCGGGCCCAATCACGGAAAATAGCCTGGGACCACCGGTTGCCGTAGGCATTACTTTTGATTACTTGTCTGAGTCCGAAATACCAATTCTGATTTTTTTTCCAAAAGCATGCTATAAGTACATTGGCTGTAGCATCTGTCACCTACGGCCAATGTACTTATAGCATGCTTTTGGAAAAAAAATTAAAATTGGTATTTCGGCCTCAGACAAGAAATCAAAAGCGATGCCTACGGCAACCAGTGGTCTCAGGCTATTTCCCGTGATTGGGCCCGACCGGACTCGACGTTCCTTTACGTCACGGTTCGAACGAGATAGAACGAGATTTGGCCGTACCGTAGTCCAAACAAGGACAGTGTAGGGCCAAATCACGTTGAATCTCCTTCTATCTCGTTCGAATCGTGACGTAAAGGAACGTCAGGTCCGGTCGGGCCCAATCACGGAAAATAGCCTGGGACCACTGGTTGCCGTAGGCATTACTTTTGATTACTTGTCTGAGTCCGAAATACCAATTCTGATTTTTTTTCCAAAAGCATGCTATAAGTACATTGGCGGTAGCATCTGTCGCCTACGGCCAATGTACTTATAGCATGCTTTTGGAAAAAAAATTAAAATTGGTATTTCGGCCTCAGACAAGAAATCAAAAGCGATGCCTACGGCAACCAGTGGTCTCAGGCTATTTCCCGTGATTGGGCCCGACCGGACTCGACGTTCCTTTACGTCACGGTTCGAACGAGATAGAACGAGATTTGGCCGTACCGTAGTCCAAACAAGGACAGTGTAGGGCCAAATCACGTTGAATCTCCTTCTATCTCGTTCGAATCGTGACGTAAAGGAACGTCAGGTCCGGTCGGGCCCAATCACGGAAAATAGCCTGGGACCACCGGTTGCCGTAGGCATTACTTTTGATTACTTGTCTGAGTCCGAAATACCAATTCTGATTTTTTTTCCAAAAGCATGCTATAAGTACATTGGCTGTAGCATCTGTCGCCTACGGCCAATGTACTTATAGCATGCTTTTGGAAAAAAAATTAAAATTGGTATTTCGGCCTCAGACAAGAAATCAAAAGCGATGCCTACGGCAACCAGTGGTCTCAGGCTATTTCCCGTGATTGGGCCCGACCGGACTCGACGTTCCTTTACGTCACGGTTCGAACGAGATAGAACGAGATTTGGCCGTACCGTAGTCCAAACAAGGACAGTGTAGGGCCAAATCACGTTGAATCTCCTTCTATCTCGTTCGAATCGTGACGTAAAGGAACGTCAGGTCCGGTCGGGCCCAATCACGGAAAATAGCCTGGGACCACCGGTTGCCGTAGGCATTACTTTTGATTACTTGTCTGAGTCCGAAATACCAATTCTGATTTTTTTTCCAAAAGCATGCTATAAGTACATTGGCTGTAGCATCTGTCGCCTACGGCCAATGTACTTATAGCATGCTTTTGGAAAAAAAATTAAAATTGGTATTTCGGCCTCAGACAAGAAATCAAAAGCGATGCCTACGGCAACCAGTGGTCTCAGGCTATTTCCCGTGATTGGGCCCGACCGG